>JAULUF010000047.1:4632500-5057500 GCA_031834385.1 Semotilus atromaculatus | reverse complement strand
TTAGATAAATGCCTTCTAGTCTTCTACCACACATGCCGCATGTTTCCTCTGCCCTACTGCAAGTGGAACTGAATTACATTTACATTCGATTTCATTACTGAAGACTTGAGTTGAGTTCAGCAGGGAACAGTCCAGGTGAAGGTCCGGGAAAGTGACTTTGTGCCTCTTTGAGAGGATGGCCCTACAAGACACCGTTCACTTGCAGAACGCAAGGTTATGGAGACTGAAGTCTTAGGTATAGTGATTCAGAGTCAGTGGTTGTTCTCTAGGTCACTAGGCGGAGTGACGTGCGTCTCTTCGGTTTGATAAAGATCACTCGTGCTGCAGTATCTGGATCAGTTGCAGAGGTTTGACAGTGATGCTGGAAGGCCTGCCATTGCAATAGTCCAGTTTGGAGAGAACAAGAACTTGGACAAGGAGTTGTGTAGCTCTGATCAAAAGAGCCTGATCTTCCCAACGTTGTGAAAGGCAAATCTGCAGGACTGGGCACTTCTAGCAGTGTGGTTTGTGAAGGTCAACTGATCATCAATCACAACTCCAAGGTTCCTGGTTGTCCTGGATGGAGTTATGGTTGATGAGCCTAGCTGAATAGAGAAGTTGTTGTGTAGTGTTGGGTTGGCTGGGAAAACATGCAGTTCTGTTTCTGCAAGGTTTAGTTTAAGGTGGCGGTTGAGATGCGAGAAGCTCCCATCGGATCATCTGGCTGTAATGAGAGGTAGAGTTGTGTACCACCAGTGTAGCAGTGATAGGAAAAGCCATGTTTCTGAATGACAGATCCTAGTGATGAGATGTAGATGTAGAAGAGAAGCGGTCCCAGCACTGAGCCCTGAGGCACTCCAGTGGCTAGATGATAACAGTGATAGGAAAAGCGATGTTTCTGAATGACAGATCCTAGTGATAACATGTAGATGTAGAAGAGAAACGGTCCCAGCACTGAGCCCTGAGGCACTCCAGTGGATACATGATAGCAGTGATAGGAAAAGCCATGTTTCCGAATGACAGATCCTAGTGATAACTAGGGCTGTCACTTTATGTTCGAAAATCGATTGCACAATCGATCGGACCAACCAACACAAGTTTCGGAAGTGAAAATAGGGAATCGATTTTAACGGCTTTTAATTTTGTTTTGTTTTGTTAAAAATGTGTTTTAGGTGGACAGATAAATACAGTACACAGAACATGTAGGATGTTGGAAAATAACAATGTATTTTCTGTTAACCAAATGCTTTTTAATATTCGCTATTACTTCAATGCAAGTGAACAAGGGCGCCGTTATTTGTTGCTTAGTGACATGTGTGTTCAAGTAAGCCAGAAATGCGTAGATTCTGCGCAATACGCTGTATTTGATATCATGATGGCTCCCTTACTGTCTATGAATGACTCGCGAGTTGCGCAAATTGCGCCAAATCCGCACAGATATGGCTTACACGAACTTCCCCAGCAAACTGAGTAAACTTGGTTAGTGATTTGACAGCGTTACCCGCTGTTCATTAAGTTAATTTTTACCCGCATTTGGCGGGTGTTAATTTCAATCCCTGAATGTTGCACTCCTGTTTGTCATGTGCACGAAACTTCATGCCAATAAATCATCAGAAAGATTGCTGACTCGTGTGCGTCTCAAGCACCCTCTTTACGTTCGTCCTAACGCCTGTTGGTTGTCCGTGGATTTGCCTATATTTGGTGTTGAAAATGGAAACGTCTTTAGACATGGAAAATCGATTTTACAATCGATTCAATGAACACTTATATCTCAAAAATCGAACAGGATTTTTTCTCAAAAGTGAGAGCCCTAGTGAAAACACGTAGATGTAGAAGTGAAGCGGTCCCAGCACTGAGCCCTGAGGCACTCCAGTGGCTAGATGTTATTTTTCGAATCTCGTTAAGATATTGACAGAATCTGAGAGCTGAGAATTTGTTCCCTATCAAAAGTAACCTTCTCTGTCTTGTCTGTCGGTGTCAGTGTCTTCTTTGCCTCACGATTTTTTTCTGCGTGAGGAAATGGTCAATTGCATGAGAGTTGGCAGCTCTGCATTATTTGATGCTCTTACAACATTTGTTTACAAGAGATATAAGTTATATTTTACTTTTGAGATGTTAATATTTACAATAATTTATTTTGTTTACGAAAATAACTATTTCAACATTTTTAGGAAACTTTCTTTTTACATTAAAACTTAAATTACTTTTTTTATAGGACGTTTTTATTTCAAGCATTGAATGCTTTGATTCAATTGTTTGAAATATTTAATAAATAAGCATTAATAGCTATCTGTGTGTTTCCTTATTTTAGAATCAAAGATATGCACTCTTTCATTAGAAAAAATAACCGTGAACATATTTACAGTATAAGCCTTGCTAGTGACATATGAGAAAGAATTTTTTTTAAATAATCGTTCAATAATCGTAATCGAGGTAACTTGTTTGATTAATCGCGATTATGATTTTAGCCAAAATCGTCCAGCCCTAATGTTTTGGTTACAGTAACATGTCTGACAGCTGAAGGAGCATCTGATGACTTAAACATGTCATTACTTGTATTAGTAAGAAACAGTACATCACCACTTCTCCCACACAACCACACAACTCGAGGGCACAGCATCATATGTAAATGAAATATTTCACCACCAACAGTCAAACTGAAACCCTGATATGAAAGTGAAGGCACAAAACCACTAAACACTTTATGGAGTCATGAACAAATTTTGCTTTGTTTAGTAGGTTTAGACATTTGATTTGAGACTGACATAAGATACAAATTGTGTCGGTTTAGACATTTGATTTGAGACTGACATAAGATGTCAGCAACATTATCCAAAAAAAGAAAAAAGCATGACTTGAGTGTGAGTGCTGGGTGGAAAGTTATGCGTTGCATCTGTCGCTCTGATTCTGCAAAAAAAACCCCAGCAGAACTGAAAATGGTGTGAAGTGCATGCTCTTTTATCGTGCAGACGTACAGATTATTCTGAGAGTTCTGAGGAAAAAGCTGCTGGTTTAGTCCGCAGAGCCGCTCGACACATCAGCCACAGTTCTCTCAGCTCATCGTACTGGGCATCTTTGGCACATCTGTGGTTTCCTGAACACGTACACATTTGAATAGGGGTTTTTGTATGTGTGAAAGTGTTCTATACATAATGTTCTGCTTGTATGCTGGTAGTGTTAATCGTGTCAGCTGTTATTAAATGTATTATAGGCTATGTATCATGTAAATTAACATACTCTCTACATTATGAAGACTGGTAAAACAACAAACTTCTCTCAAAAATGAAAACAGTGAAATTAGTAATTTTTGAAATTTAAATTTAAAAATGTAATTAATAAAAATGTTTCTATTAAAACAACAGCAAAAAAGACACATAAAAGACAAACAATAGTCAAGATCCATGTTTGGATGTATTACAGTTAATCACTGAAGGTTTGATCACAGATTTAGTCACAGAAACACACAAGCGGCTCGTGACAGAACAGACTGACGGCTGAACTCTGGCTTACATGTTTGCCAGTGGTTTCAGGTCATCAGTGCTGCTTCCACACTGTAGAGAAAGTGTGTGTGCATGGTTGCTAGGTTGCAAAACACTGGGCAGAAAATATATACAGTACTGTTTTAGATCGGTAAGATTTTTTGTTTTTAAAAGAAGTCTCTTCTGCTCATCAAGGCTGCATTTATTTGATTAAAAATACAAACAAAAACAGTCATAATGTGAAATATTATTACAATTTAAAATCATTACTCCAGTGTCACATGATCCTTCAGAAATCATTCTAATATGATGATTTGATGCTCAAAAAACATTCATTATTATTTTCAATGTTGAAAACAGTTGTGTACAATTTTTTTTTCAAAATTCTTTGATGAATAGAAAGTTCAAAAGAACAGCATTTATTTAAAATAGAATATTTTCTAACATTATAAATGTCTTTACTGTAACTTTTGATCAGTTTAACTCATCCTTGATGAATAAAAGTATTGATTTATTATATTTCTTTCCCCAAAAAATAAAATTTTAATTCTTACTGACCCCAAACTTTTGAAGGGTAGAGTTTAATGTTAAAAAAGCTTTAGATTTCAGATAAATGCTGTTCTTTTTTAGTTTCTATTCATCATAGCATCATGAAATAAAAATGTAAAAAACGTTTTTTAACACTGATAATAATCATAAATGTTTCTTGAGCATCAAATCATCATATTAGAATGATTTTTGAAGGATCATGTGACACTGAAGACTGGAGTAATGATGCTGAAAATTCAGCTTTGATCACAGGAATAAATTACACTTTACTATATATTCACATAGAAAACCGCTGTTTTAAATTGTAATAATATTTCACAAAATTACTGTTTTTTTTTGTATTTTTTATCAAATAATTGCAGCCTTGGTGAGCAGAAGAGACTTCTTTTAAAAACATAAAAAAGCTTACCGATCTAAAACTTTTGCACAGTACTGTATATATCCTGCTACAGTAAAAAAATTAAAAAAAGCTTACACACTAAAAGAGGTCACTCAGTGAAACCATTTACTCATGTACCCAATCTTCACATCACATCACAAGCATGAAAGCTCATAGAAGCTTATTAAAAACATTCTGTAATATTTTGTCTACTCTTTTTTTATTGAGATTTTAGAAAAGTAAAAAAGTTAAAAAAAACGACATTTTAGTCTCATCTTAAAGGGGCTATATGTAGTTTTTAGCGGCCTCTACCGATGAAGTTTCAGATTGCAACCAATTTTTACAAGAGCGCTCGTGCTCGAACTCATAGACAATACCGTCTATTACGCAAATATCTCTGCAAATACCGAGCTCACTGGAACCGTCTAGTCGAGCTGAAAAGGACCATACGTGACCCTGGACCACAAAACCAGTCGTAAGTCGCACGGGTATATTTTTAGCAACAGCCAACAATACATTGTATGGGTCAAAATGATCGATTTTTCTTTTATGCCAAAATCATTAGTATATTCAGTAAAGATCATGTTCCATTAAGATATTTTGTAAATTTCCTACCGTAAATATATATAAAAAATATTTTTGTGAGTGGATGCAGCAAAATCGCGCAAAAAAAAGTCAGAAAACACGCCTAAAAAACTTCGCTCGCTGCTAAGTTTGGTATCGTTGTCAAACTTAGATTTCCCACTTTCGGTTTCATAACTCTCCACAACGTCATTAGAGCAGTAAGCCAATAGAGAGCGTTAAAACAAAACTTTCTCATGCGTTTGCTCAATTTAAACTTTAATGACAGCAATAATGTAACGAACATAGTAAATAATTTTTTCGAAAATGATTGGGAAGATGATACAGAATGTCCAGAGACCGGCTTGGCAAAGGATATGCCCTGGAAGACGACGAATTCGATCAATGTGTGGATCTCTTCAATTGTATATGTTCCTGGTGAAATGTGATGCGATCTGGGAAAAGCCACCACATGGTGAAATTTGACATAGCCTATTACAGGTTTTGATAATCTGTTTTCCAAATCTGTTTTTATTTCTTTCATTGATTAAAATAACGATTTTTTTCTCTCTCTCCGTGCGTGTTCTTAAAGTGAAAGACAGTCTTTTCAGCTTGTCACTATAAATCGTAATTTTTCTGCACTAAACTTGTAAATTTTCCCAAGATATATTCAAAGAGGATAGACAAGATGTTATAGAATAATAATTTAATGAAAACCCAATTTTGACAAAAAAACTGACATTCGATCTATTTTTAGACCTTACTGAAACCGTACCAGCGCGACAGCAGATGGGTTTGCCCAGATCGCATTACAAATAGGCTATTTTAATGAGATTTTTTGTGTGTATAAAGGTTTAGTTGTGGTAAATCAATGGTGTAAATTTTATTTATTTCCCTTCAATAGTAATATGCATAGCTAAGGACTTCATTTGGACAACTTTAAAGGCGATTTTCTCAATATTTAGATTTTTTGCCCCATCAGATTCCAGATTTTCAAAAGGTTGTATTTCGGCCAAATATTGTCATATCCTAACAAACCATACATCAATGGAAAGCTTATTTATTCAGCGTTCATGTGATGTATAAATCTCAATGTAAAGAAAATTACCCATAAGACTGGTTTTGTGGTCCAGGGTCACATATAAGTTTCATAATTTTCGGTGGTGTTTTCGCGGAGATATTAGCCGAGAACTATTGGGCGCGCTGCAAAATTGCGGACGCCGGTGACGTCACGATCTCAGAAGAAAACCGCTCGTATCTCTGGAACGCGAAGCTCAAATTCGGAGAGCTCAAATTCGGGAGAGGAGGTCCCAGGAGGACCCTTGCCCGAACGCTAGACGGGCCTCGGGGACGCCCCCTACCTGATCGCCGTTCGCTGGGACCTCCGATTTCGAACGGCTATAACTCGGGGACCCGGGCGAGTTGGACCTCAGGGGTGGCCCCGTCCAGCACTACCGACGATTAGAGTCTTGGGAATATTGATCAAAGATTGACCGAGATATAAGCCGAAATGTGCCTTTGACCGGACATAACTCCCTGAGCGTCTACAATAGACTGTATATAAAGGAGAGAGGCTCGGGAGTGCACATGCACGTCACATCCGATGGATTTCGCGGTAAATCCGACCCGGAGCCTTCACATAGAAATAGGAATAGGCTACTTTAGAGGTAATAGCAAAACCTGACAAGTGGATCATTGAAATGTGTGATTACAACCCCTTCACACACAGGCAATAAAAAAAGGATTAATTTTTGTAGAAAAGTTACATATAGCACCTTTAACATCAAATTAAATGTTTATAGTCAAAGTTATCGTTTAATGACGTTGATGTCGTCTCGTCATCATCTTGTCTTAGTCATGGAAAAAAAGGTCATTGACGAACATTTTTCATCATTGATTTCATTAACAAAATGAACACTATATGTAGGGAAACTCATGTGCAGGCGTTATGTAAGATCCAAGAACTGTTTTCAGCCCGTGTTGCGTCGTTTCCAGGTTCTTCAGATACCAATTACAGTTTCGTTAGAATACTTTTTGAATACCTCCCTCGTATTGAGCACAAAATAAGGCAGAAAATATATTCTTGACAATCAACAATGCGAACGGTGCATTCGGGTTATTCTTCTCCCTTTCTCAAGGGAACCAGTTCCCTGCAGAGTTGAGCATGTGCATCACTCAGGTGCAACTGATGCATCATATATCGGCCGATATATTTTCATTTTTAATGTTATTGTTATCGGCCCGTTAAGAAATTTGGGTTGATATATTAAAGCTGATAAATAGTGGATTTTTCCTTCAGCTGAGACACTTCAGATGCGCACTGTTCGCCAAGATGGTTTAAATTGCTTGAAATATGATTGAAATCTAGCCGGACGTCGTCATACTCAGATTCTAGTCTGATACGGCTCCGCCGGGCTGTGATTATGGGGCGTTTCAACCGAACCAGGAAAGAAAATGCCTCTGAACTCAATTGGATAGACCGAATCCCGTAGGAAGGACGGCAAAAACATTTTTCTGGTCGACAAATGCCTTGATCGCGGTTCTCTGTTCCTCTTTTGAAAGTCTACATCTTCTATAACAGATGGCTGAATCTACACATGTAAATTCTCGAGCGGCAGCCATTCTGTGTTGTAGACGAAGTCAACCCAAGCGCTCTTTGGTGACGTGGATGATTGCGTTACTGTTGATCATCTGTCCATCATCGTATAAAGCCCGCCCTGACAATCTGATTGGTCCAGCTTTGGTTCATTCTTGCTTCACAACGGATCAAGTATTGACATCGGTTATGCTCACAAAGATGAGCATAACCAATGTCCCTCGCATGTACAGATTGATATTTAAAAGTTTTTTTATTTTTCTTCTTCACACTAACGTTTAGATATTTAAATAGAATAAAACGGCAATAACAAAGTGAACTAGGTAGGTTAGCTGATTTCCCTAAAAATACATAGATATCGTAGTCAGTTCTTACGGCCGATAACATTTCTCTGACAAGCGGATGCGATGAGACCAGGTTTCCGGTTTGGTCACTCGACGCTCGACATATACCCTATTGAAATCACTTTATAAAGGAAAATAAGGTTCAGTGCAGCGCAAATCTGTCATATCGGCTACATTTTTTTAAAAAATATTAATGGTGAGACTTTTGTTTTAATTAGGCTCTCAAAAATTATAAAAAAAAAGGATTTAGATTTATCGGCCAATATATCGGTTATCGGCTTTCTAATATAAAGGGTTAACGGTTGTCGGCCAATTTTTTTTTTATATCGGTGCATCCCTACTTGCATGTACAGTCACTGCAAAATAAACTGATTTTACGGAGTTTGCAGTCTGAATTGAACTAATGATGACTTTGAACAACGGTAAGAAAAGGTCTTTCTGTTGAGTTTTTTTCTTGCACGCAAAAACACACAAATACAGCATGGCTAGTGTAGCGTAGACTCTGATTCACAAATAAATGACTTTTATGAGTAGGTTCTTTTAAAGATCAAAAATGACAGCGCAACCAGTGTAGAGCGATTCATACGAGCCAGATCACTTCATGAACCATTCAAGAAGAGTCAATAATTGATTTCATAATACATAATATAACACAACCTAGTAATTCTGCCCGATGTGACTGGAACTTAATTTAAAAGTTGAATTTGACTTGACGAGAGAGTTTTTCAGATGTATATATGGATATATTTATGAATGTACAAAGGTAATTCTACAGATCTTGTTTTCTTCATCTTCATCAGGTTTTTTCCTGCTGTCCAGCGAGGCTCACGGATGTGATGTTGGATTCAAAATAAAAAAAGGGAACTGTACAGGTAATGAGCACCTTGTGTGTTTTAGTACTATGTTTTTTACATAATCTGCACATTACAGTTAATGCTCTGTATGTCACTCAAAAGAGGGAATTTGTGTAACTGTAGTTTTTAAACTTTGTAATGACGTTTCTTTGATTCCCGCCTCTCTTCCAGATCAAGACGAGTGTGTGATGCTGCCGAGTCCGTGCGGTGAAAACGCTCAGTGTGTAAATACACATGGGAGTTACCACTGCAACTGTGATGGAGGATTTCGATCAGAAACACACAATTTCACACAATTTACCGGACAGTGTGTGGGTACGAGAGGGGTTTATGGGATAGAAGAGTCCACTACTATAATATGATTAATATACTATAATTAATACCAACTGGTTCCCCAACAGATATTAATGAGTGTGTTGAGAAGACACACACATGCTCAAGTGATCAGGTGTGTGTGAACACCAATGGCTCTTATAACTGCACGTGTCCTGAAGGATATGATCGTGATGCAAGACCAGACTCAGTGTGTGAAGGTGAGCGGCCTCACTCGTTTTCGCATTAACTGTTCATCAAACCAAAGAACTTGAGTGTCAGACATTACCGTTTTTTTTTATTAAGGGTCAATATGTGCCTTCCAGAACAAATGTTTGGCTTTCATTATTTCTTTCCCTTTGTGGGACGTTTATAGTGGCAGTTGATATCCCAGCTCACAGAGAGCATTCTCTCAAAGTTATGAACAAACGTCCTTCCAGTAGCGTTAATGAAACATTCATTATATAATATAATGTTCTTAAAATATTAGCACAAAAACGTTACTCGATCATAGGTCACGGAAATATTTTACCTGAAACAGTCAATTGTAACATTTTTTTAAATGTTGCTACTTGTTTTGGAATGTTCCGAGAACATTCCGAGAACATTCAAAAGTAACTTTTGCAAAATGATCAAATGGAATGTTCCCCTTAAAACTTTTTTTAAACATTTAAAAAACTGGACATTTTGATCTTTCAGAGACCATTCAGAAATAACGTTTAATGGAAAATATTCTTAGAACAAATTTTTGTTTGCAGGGAACCCATAACTAAATATGCCTCCATAGACGCCCTGGTTAATGTCTAACCCTGATTATAACCATCCAAGACCCATGTGATGCATTTCTCATTTTTGAAGCATATAATTGAATGAAACTGAAGCATGAGGAGGTCCACAGGGAAGTTATAGCCACCGGCTCACTGTGGACTGATGAAACATCAGCAAATACTGTACGCCGTCAAACTGTAGTATGCCACATGATTTCACTATGACTTTGCATACAGGTACGGTTCTTTATCATCTAGGAAAACATTACATAAGCATTGCATTTGCATAACATGAAAATTGCATCATAGAAAGATTGGCATCACCTCTGGGTCATTTGTCACGTCAGAAATGGATATGAAAAGTCGAGTTGCATTGTGACATAAAGTGTCTTTTTCCATTTTTTGCACGTCTTTACAAATGTATTTATCTGGGTTTCCAATACAAAAAGAAAATAAATATGCTACAAAAATAGGAATTGCATTCAGCAGTTGAATAGGATTAATACATTTTTTTTGCGTGGTTTCAAGCTGATAAAACATCTGTCATTAACCTTCTTCACTTGTGCTTGTGTCTAAACGAAACCCTCGTCTCTCTGTGTGTGTGTTCGCTGCAGATGTGGATGAGTGTGTGTCCTCAGTGTGTGGCGTTCACAGCAGTTGCATTAACACACCTGGCAGTTTCTCGTGCATCTGTTCTCCAGGGTTTGATAAACACGAGAACACCTGTACAGGTGAGCGTCAGTGTGCTGATGCTGCCAATCACACTGACAGTGTGTGTGAGTGATGATCACATTAACAATCACAACATGCCGTGTGTGTCTGCTGTGGTGACATCAAAACGATCGCAGTATTATTAAATAAAAAGATGTTATCAAAGGAATCTGCATTCATGTGACTGACTCTCTCTCTCTCCCTCTCTCTCACAGACATCGATGAGTGTAAAGATCCAGATGTTTGCGGCACAAACGCAGATTGCAAAAATAATAATGGCAGTTTCATCTGTGAATGTCACAAGGGTTACAGTAACTACGGCAACAACCGGTCAAAATGCAGCGGTGAGTGATCACGTAGCATGTGCACTTTTCAAAAAATATATGTGCTAGTTTAAGTGATTAAGTGTGTTGTGTTTATGTGCGCAGAGATGACCTGTGATGAGTTCAAAATTGAGTCTGATATGGAGAAAAAGGTAACATTTTTGTCCCTTTGTGATTATTTTCAGTAGTTTTTTCTCAGATGGCGAATAAACTGTGTGTGTTGTTCTAGTTGATGGATTTACTGACGCTGTTGAAGAACAGCTGTGAGGCTCTGAGGGATGCAGATGAAGGCCGTCAAACCGGAGAACAGCTACTGGAGGTGAAACTGCAGCTTCCTCTTGTTTCTTCTGCATTTCTGGTGTTGAAATCGTGGTAACTTGATGATAGAGCTGAATATCTCATTGTGTTTGACTCCAGAACCTGTTCACGTCCACCGATGATCTGCTGTCGGATGGAAACATGGTTGACGGTGAGATGTTGAGTCAGTTTCTGTTGGCGGTGGAGAACAGCATGCGTCTGATTGGACCTCAGCTTAAAGAGCCTGTGACCAGGATGGAGACGCACAACACTTGTGAGACACAAACATTAACTCATGAAACATGCTGTGTGTTTAGTTAAGAATGCTTAATTAAGCAGTTGTTCTGCGTGATCATGTGATCCACAGTCGCTGAGGTTGCAGTCCAGCGGGGTCAGGCTCCGCCCAGTGGGCGTGTCGCTCTGAACACAGACTCCGCCCTCTTCAACACCAGCTGGGAAACAGTTGTAGGGAAATCATATCCAGGTACAAATACACTTACTTACACACATGCACATTTATGTACTTACGAAAGCATCAGTGTATTCAAGACCAGATGTAAATGTTGTCTTTTAGGTTTTGCGTTTGTGGCGCTGGTCAGTTATAAAGATATGGACTCATCCAGCGATCACTTTCACATGATGAGCAGAGAGAGATCAGACGACAGAGAGAGAAACATCACGTATCAGCTCAACTCGAAGGTGGTGACGGCCGTCGTCAGTAATCCAGAAACACAACAGCTGTCTGAGCCGGTGACGCTCATCTTTACACACGAGCAGGTGAAGATGCCGACATATCTGCTCACTCACACACACACACCAACCTCACACACCGAGATCTCACTGGAGACACACACACACACGCACAAACTAAAAGCTTTCATTTAGGGTGTTCTGTGTGGTTACAAGGCCATTGCTATGTGGTTATTGCAAGTTGCAAGAGTGTAATTAGTGTTACTGGATCTTTCCAGTACTGAAACATTCGTCAACTTGAAAATTGACATTAGTGGAATTGCCTTGCATGTTTCATATCATACTTATCTGACCATTATAAGTTTGTAGCAGTAGAAGAAAAGTAATATTGATCACAAGTTCAGTATGGCGTACCACAAGGCTCAGTACTAGGACCGTTGCTTTTCACTCTGTACATGCTACCCTTGAGAGATATAATTAGAAAGCATGATGGTTTAGTTTTCACTGTTATGCTGATGTTACTAGGGCATTGTTATGTGGTTGCTAGGGTGTCCCTATGTGGTTGCTAGGGCAGTGCTTGGCAAACCAATAAAGCGTTATCCTATGTTACTAATATGTTCTGATCTGGTGCTGAGATATGGCTTTTTTATCATTGCTGGAGTGATCTAAATGGTTGCTTGGGCAAACATTTGTCAGCATGAAATGTAAGAACTGGATGCCTTTCTGAATGAATGAAGAGTTGACAACCACACTAAATGTTTAGATGTCTTGTCACTCTTGTAAATGAACACACACAAACGGAGAGTTTTCTTTAATACAGAGCTGCACTCACTTTTCTAAAACCGTTAGTAGTTTTACTAAAATGGTTAGTAGTTTAAAAAAAATTTAATAGGTTTAAATAGTGTTGCAATTGATAATATTCATGGTCTTTGTGGTGAAGCTGTTTGACCAAATACATCTTTGTTTAAGCTAGTGATAAAGATGAATACCAACATCCCACCAGCTGCTTATGTGGATAATCAAATGCTCATTTATTTTTTACCTTTTCTGAACTGTCAATCGTTCTCTTCTGCTCCCTTCTTCAGGAGAGGGCGGAGTCTGAGGGCGTGGCTTATTCCTGCGTGTTCTGGAGTGAGGCTGAGGGGGCGTGGTCTGGGCGGGGCTGTAAGGAGGCGTGGTCTAACAGCACTCACACAGCGTGTTCCTGCTCTCATCTCAGTAGTTTTGCTGTGTTGATGGCCCTCTACCCTGTCCAGGTACATCTGTGACCCAGAAAAAAATTATATTTTAGAGATTTCATTCAGATTTTAGATGAAATTATTATTTTTTTTCCCTCTTCCTCTCCTCCAGGACACGCTTGAGCTGGTGTTGATCACGCGTGTGGGTTTAGTTCTGTCTCTGCTCTGTTTATTTCTCTGTATCCTTACGTTCCGGTTCCTCCGCTCCATCCAAGGGACCCGAAACAGCATTCATCTTCATCTGAGCGTGTGCCTCTTCATCGCAGACCTCGTCTTCCTCTGCGGGATCTCCAGCACTCACAATCAGGTGTGTGTGTGTATATGGGAGCTTTGAAGTCTTAAAGGTACACTGTAAAAAAAATTGTGCTCACTCAGCTTAACTTTTTGAGTTATTTAAGTTGTAATTACTTAGAACATTACATCCTTTCAAATAGACAAATTTACTAATAGACAAAAAACATACTTTCTTTTGGCACTTTTACATTTCTCTTTGAAACCAAATCTTCTGCCATCGTCTTGTCACTCTCATCACATGATGAATGAAATCTGTGCTGCGACTCGTTCGACTCCCGCTGCATTGAAGTCTAAAAGGTAGAGAATCACAAGCAATTACAAAAACAGATTGCATTTGTCGTTGTCTCCCAGGTTGGGTGTGGTGTAGTGGCCGGGCTGCTCCACTTCTTCTTCTTGTCTGCGTTCTGCTGGATGCTGCTGGAGGGGGTTCAGCTCTACCGGATGGTTGTGCTGGTGTTTCACACCACATTAAAGCATCTCTACATGTATGCGCTGGGATACGGAGTCCCTCTCGTCATCGTCATCATCTCTGCCGTCTCTTATCCGCAGGGATACGGCACTGATCGACAGTGAGTGCTGTTTGTGCAGTTATAGCATTCATATGAGCGATTGCTTTCCAGCTGTTTTAATGGTTTTTGTGTGTTTGTGCTCCAGCTGTTGGCTCGCTCTTAAATTTATGTGGAGCTTCTTCGCGCCCGTCTGCATCATCGTCGTCCTCAACAGCTTTTTTTTCATCATCACCGTGTGGAAACTGGCCGAAAAGTTCTCCAGCCTCAACCCGGACCTCTCCAAACTCCGCAACATCAGGTGTGTGTGTTTACTTCTTAAAGGGGTCGTTCACACAAAATCTCATCAATTACTCACCCTCATGTCATTCCAAACCTAAGACTTTGGTTACACAAAATTATATTTGAATGAAATCTGAGAGATTCCTCTCCATTCATTGGACGTCTGTTCACTCCAAACTCAAACCGTTCATAAAGAGATGAGAGTTTGAAAGTTTCATGGGTTTGGAACGACATGAGGGTAAGTAAACAATGACATAACTTTCAGTTTTGGGTGACCAATCTAAATAGATTTGGTCAAGTTCTCATCGATTCCTGGTGACTTTCAGGGGTTTCACCGTGACCGCAGTGGCTCAGTTGTGTGTTCTTGGAGGGATGTGGGTCTTTGGCTGCTTCCTCTTCCAGGAGGAAGGAACTCAAGTCATGTTGTACCTCTTCACCATCCTCAACAGCCTCCAGGGGGCGCTCATCTTCATCATGCACTGCCTGCTGTCCAAACAGGTACACACACATGCTTTGAAAGATCCCATCAACTCTTTCAAACAGACAGACGTTTGACTCCCTGCTTCAAGCATTTGACTGTAATCTGGAGAATGAACCTCATTGGTTCTTGCAGTGTGTTTTAAACGTGTTTTGTGTCGCCCCCTTCAGGTCAGAGAGGAGTATTGCAAGCTGATTAGCAGGATCTGCTCAGATAAGGAGAAGAAATATTCAGATTTCAGCACCAATCAATCCAGCAACAGTCAGGTAAATTTGCATCATCGTTGAACATTGCTTACTGAAATCAATCATGTCTCATGTAATCCCTTAATCAGTGTTTCAACGGTGGAAAGAGGTCAATAAAACAGCAACACATAACATTTACCTCAGGAAAGCAATGTGCAAAAAATAGCATTTTGACAAATATATTTATCAATATATGTTGTGTAATGTAATTTCAGAGCATCGCTAGATCTAAATGTGTCCTCTGACCTTTACAGCGACCTCTACGGAGCGATCAGAGCACAGCAGAGTCGAAGATATAGAGCGCCTGTCACGTCCTGGAGGATCTCTATAGATGTCTGACCTGTAAAGACACATGGAAACGCAACTTCTCACAGGGCACATGGGGCAGCTTTCCACTGAGGAGATCTTAAACTGCTTACTTTCTGTCTGTTAAGACTATTTCAGGTGTGGGCTCGTCACACTGGAGGCGGATTTGAAACATAACAGCTAAATTAATAAAATGTGTAGGTCCGTTTTCTTCCTCCAATGGACTTTGGAGACACTTTAGCTGTTCTTTGTCGTGCCTTTAGTGGAAAACGTCCCCTAGTGGAAAAGGCAGCTTCATTTGCTTATATAAGAACAGTTGTGAACATGATATATGAAGAACTAGTCTCCAGTCTGCCTTAAGAGCCTTAATCTGAATCCTTAATCTATTATTAATCGCAGATGCAGGTTTATGTGATCTGCACTTACACGCCACTTTACGTCCTTAAGCTGTAGGGAAATTTGACCTCTATTTATGAGGGAAACATGTGAGGTACTTTAGATTAATGAAGCTATGTTAAAAGAGCCGATTTGGCTCATTTTGGCTCATTGCACAGAGCAGGTCTTAGTTAATGTCACAAAGGCTTATCCTCTTAAAAATCCAAGTAATACTAGTCCTGAAACTATGCGCTAATTGCACTGGCTTGGGCCGTTGTTTAACATTTGAAAAAGAAACAGAAGAGACACACCAACAGATGCTAGCATTGACATGCGTTTCTGTGAAGGGGTTAACAGATTCACCCAACGCCATAGTTTAAAGACTTTTTAATGGGTCATAATAATTGCAGAGACAGGAAGATGATGACGCATGCATCGACCGCCAGTGTTCGCGCACGCCATGAAGTGTGGTGTAAATTGAAAGGCTATGCGTTTGTGTCAAAACTAGGGCTTTAGTGTCCTCGTTTTAAGAACAAAGTGATTTTGTAAGAAGATCAAGATAATTATAAAGTTTTAAACTCTTGCTTCTGCAACACAAATGTTTTTTTAGGCTACCTATTGTATGTGAAATGATGATATTTGATATAAACAAATGTTTTATTTGACATTTTCCACAATGGATATTATTTTGTATCTTTAGAAGAAAAAGCTGTTATTTTTTTCAAGTTGATTTGTTATGCTCAGTCTGCTACTACACTTGATTTCTGATTGTAACGTTACTGTACGTGTCATGTATTATTGGATTTCCATGTATGAATCAGTTCAGATTTATACAATCCAAGGGAAATAAGAGGCAATATCAATTTCTGATGTGGTACTGCCATGTTTTTTTTCTAAGTAAATATTTAATAATTGCTAAAAAAGCTGTGGAAGAGTTTTGTGTTCACATGAGGTCAATATGCCAATTATCCCAAAAACATACAGTTTTATTCTATAATCACACACTGATTTGCACATTACAGTAAAAGTACTTGCCACAATAAAACCCTCACACATTTTTACACTTCGAGATTTCATTCCTACCCAGTAGATATCTTACCTTACATGGTGACACAAATGCTCTGGAAGAACACTCATGAAAAGATATCAATAACAATGTGTGAAAGGAAAGCCATGGATCTTGTTTAATAAAACCAATTCAACAATAAAAAAATGGAGCAACTGATTGGTTCTTATGGAAACTCAAAAGTTGGTTCTCTCTGAAGCTCAAACGTGATGCGTGACACTAGAATGAACCTCATTGGTTATTGCTGAAACTCAATAGAACCTCTTTACCATCCATTACCAGCTGCATATCACTGCCACTCCAAAACTAATCAAAATTATTGTACCAATAAACAAGAGACAATTATTATTGCCAGGAGAAAAATAATGTTGAGATAGAGAATATATTTACCCCTTAAATAATGTGTAATCATGATATGTAGAAATTGGAAAATACAAGGTGCAGTCAAGGTATACTGTATGTTCAGTGAAACTTTTATTTAGCCAGCATGAACCAAATTACCCAGGACTTAAAAAAAAGGTATATTCAGGTTCATGGGGAAAAGATCAGTCTACTGACAAAAATCCAGCATATTCTGAACGGCAGTAACTATGTAAACCAGACCAAAGTAGTCATGTACTGTAATGTCAAATTAGCTTGGGCTTACCCTGCTCAATGTGCAATACTCAACCAACACATTTGCACACCTTCAAAAGGAAGTAAACAGTGAGTAAACAATGACAATGCCATTTACATTCATTAATATTTTTTTCTTCTAACTCTTCCTGACTTATATTTGTCCAAATGAATTGAATAGCTCTGAAAACTGAAAATTATACAGAATTTAGCTCTAATAAACAAACATAGCATTCAATTTCAGATGCTGGATTTATCTGTACAGAAAGGAGTCATAGGCTTCAAAGTGCAATAGTCAAGCAGCATAACTTACTGAACGTAAACATTTGGAGAAAAAAATGAGTTTTTGGTCATGCTGGAACATCTTTACAAGATGTTCCACTCTTATAGCACCACAAAAGAGTTACAGTGGATATTACTAGTCCAATACATCAACCAAGAAGTTAAACTTCTTTAAGCTTTCTGTTTGCGTTCAAGAGCAGTTGCTTCTCAAAGTTTTCATCACCAAGCCTGTTTCTCCTGGGCCTGAATATTTGACCTTTGATACTGAAAAGTCTCTCCACTGGAGCGCTTGAGGGGAGTGCAGTGTTGTATTTAAGGAAGAGCTTTTTGAGCCTGGGCAGCAGCATGTACTCTGCAAAGCCATCTGTGGTTGGTGCATCCAAGTAAGTGTCTGCTTCATTTTTTTTTTGAGATTCTGACGATTTTGGTTAAACCTGAAGAAGGAAGCTGTTGTGTCTTTGTCAGTATCACCACTAGGCTGAGACTGATCAGAGTTTTGTGTTTCTGAGTCATCTGAGTTGCTAGTTAGAAGTTCTTGTTTCAGCATAACTCGGTAAAGCAGCTGTTTTTCTTCATCCTCCACCCAGTTGAGCTTGAATACTGGCAGCAGCATGGCTGACAATATGTTCCTTCTCAAGCATGGCTTCAACCCTTGTTTTCAGTGACTGCAGGATGTTTAGTATGAGAGGACGGCATGTAATCAGACCTTGTGCAGCAGTGGGCTTTGTGCTCTCCTCCAGCAGTTGTGTTGTTCAACTTTGTAGTTGTACAATGGTCGGAGCCAAATACCCGAGGAAGACGTTTTTCTCTCCCTGCAGGATGTTCAGTGCAGATGCTAGGGGCCTCATTACATCCACAAACTTGTGTATGAAGCTGATTTCCTCTGCAGAGAACCGCCTAAAGCCAAACTCATCACAGACAGCATGCAGGATAAGGTTGTCATATGCAAGAAGAGTGACAGTATCAGCAGCTTCATTGGTGTCTGCCTGGGGAATTAATGTTGCTATGTGAGACAGTCGCTTCATAGCAAGACACAAAGAGTTCCACCGTCTATCATTTGGGAACACAAAACCAATCCCAAGCTTTCCCTCAATAAAATCTGAAGCTTTGGGGCTTCTTTTAATCCGGTTCCACAAAGCAGATGCCTTAGCAAAAACAGCCCTCGACAGTGTTTTGTACTGTTTATCAGTTACCTTCTCGGTGTCGTTGGCAACAAGATTTAAGGTGTGAGCCATGCACCTTCTGTGAGGGGGAAGACGGGGGTCTTCCAATGCTGAGAGAGGCTCAGGTTCCATGTCATCCTCTTCATCTACAGCAGGAGGCGAGGTAGATCCGGGTTCATTTTCATTTTCAGTTGCTGCATTATCACTGTCAACATCTGGATCTGGATCTTTATCAGGAGTTGGAAAATCTTCTGTGAAACAGTTGAATGCTTTCACAAAATTAGAAGCATTGTCTGTCACAGTGCACACAATCTTGTTTTGGATTCTGAACTCTTTATGCACCTCTGACAATGCTTTGGCGAGAACATCATGTGTGTGTGCTCCTCGAACACGACGGCATGCAAGCACTGCAGAGCTTCTCTGAGAGATATTATTTTTGTTGAGCCAATGAACAGTAATGCCTAAAAACGCTTTATTCACTGCAGTCCAGCAATCTGCTGTTGTACATACGGCATCAACTTCATACGGTTCATTCAAGTCAGAAATATTCTCCTGGAATGCATTGTTCAGTAGTTTCTGTACCTGCTTTCTTGAAGGCACATGCCTGGATGGCTGCAAACCTGTCACTAATTTGATGAACGATGGCTTCTCGACCTTACTCAAAGGCAGAGGTGTATAAAGTTCTCCAAATTGTTACTCAAGTGGAAGTACAAGTACTGAGGGAAAATTTTACTCAATTACAAGTAAAAGTATCTGCCCAGAATCGTACTTGAGTAAAAGTAAAAAGTACCACATTAAAATTGTACTTGAGTATTAAAGAAGTAAAAGTAACAGCAAGAATGAAAATTACAGTTTCAGTGCAGCTTCAAAGGGCTTTAAACGATACCAGATGATGAATAAGGGTCTTATCTAGCAAAACGATCGTCATTTCAAAAATAAATAAAAAAGTTTAAGTTTTATAAGCACAAATGCTGGCCTTGCTCTGTTCTGTGATGCGCGTTCGTGACTCGCGTAATACGCAATTACGTTGAAAAGGTCACGCTTCTGTCCTGACGAAAATTTTCTTTTCGCCTTTTTAATATTGAAACACCCAGGATACGCACACGGTAAACTGACACAAAGACATTTGAATATGTGTATATGGTCCTCCTTCCTCACATTCGTAAACACTGACTCGGTTCTTCCGCCTACGCGTGACCTTTTCAACGTAATTGCGTATTACGTAAGTCACGAACGCGCACAATTTCATGGAATGTGAAAACGAATCTCATTGGCAGAATAAATAACATTTAAATTAAACTGGGCATCAGCGCAATTCAATTGGTTTGGTAATAGCAAGGGAAAATAGAATGAAATGATCTCCAAAAATTAAGTACTTTTTGACTGTAAATTTAATTGTAAGGAGTAAAAAGTACTTTTTTTTTCTTAAAAAATTTAATTAAGTAAAAGTATTGATTTTTAATTGTACTCAAGTAAAGTAAAAATCCCCCAAAATAATACTTAAGTACAGTAATCAAGTAAAATGACTCAAGTACTTTACACCTCTGCTCAAAGGCTGCAGATCTCCCACAATGTAATCCAATACAAGCTTGTCCACTTGTTGCTGGGAAACGAAGGAAACAACAGGTCCTTTACTAAATGCAGTGAGCTTAACTTGGGTGGGTGTGCTTGGCGGCGCCGGCGGTCCTCTCTTCGTTAATGATTTCTTGCGTTCATCATTCAGTCGCAGATATTTGCCAAGATAGCTCGGATGACGTAACTCGATGTGTCGCTTCAAATTTGAGCTCAATGTGGCTGACGTACGTACTTGTTTGTTTAGTCCCGGTGGGCACAGTTTGCACAAAAACGTAAGTTTTTTTCCGTCTGATTCTTCCTTTGTTTGTACATACAACTCTGCTATGTGCTCTTCAAAACTGGCTTCAGCAGTAGCTAAGTTTGAATCACGTGAACTAGTACTAGCACTAGCCATGCTGGACCATCAAGGTGTTTGCCGTAAACAGTGTCTGTTGTAAAACTCAGTGCTTAATTTGTAAAGTGGGAGGTCCCGGAGCGCAGAGGGGGGGTGGATTCGGCGACTCAAAACGGGGGTTGGGGCTTTTCAAATGAGCGTGAACGTGAACTGCTCATTCCTGCCAGAGTGAGCGCCGCTCTCGTTCACGTTCATTGTGTGAAAAGTGATTCGTTCAGTTCAGCGTTCGGCGAAAATATGAACGCGTTCAGTGAACGTCGTTCATTGAACGCGTTCATGCACAACACTGACTAGAATGAACCTCATTGGTTCTTGCTGAAGCTCAAACATGCTGCGTAACACTAGAATGAACCTCATTGGTTCTTGCTGAAGCTCAAACATGATGCGTAACACTAGAATGAACCTCATTGGTTCTTGCTGAAGCTCAAACATGATGCGTAACACTAGAATGAACCTCATTGGTTCTTGCTGAAGCTCAAACCTGATGCGGAACACTAGAATGAACCTCATTGGTTCTGAGGAAACTCAAACGTGATACGTAACACTAGAATGAACCTCATTGGTTCTTGCTGAAGCTCAAACGTGATGCGTAACACTAGAATGAACCTCATTGGTTCTGAGGAAACGCAAACGTGATGCGTAACACTAGAATGAACCTCATTGGTTCTGAGGAAACGCAAACGTGATGCGTAACACTAGAATGAACCTCATTGGTTCTGAGGAAACTCAAACGTGATGCGTAACACTAGAATGAACCTCATTGGTTCTTGCTGAAACTCAAACTTGATACGTAACACTAGAATGAACTTCATTGGTTCTTGCTGCACTAGAATGAACCTCATTGGTTCTTGCTGGAGCTCAAACGTGCACTCTACGCCGAGCTCATCGACTGCCTTGGACAGGACACATAGGAGCTCGACATCACCATGATGGAGGTCCCCTCCCGTTGCTGCCGTGGGGAGCAATATAATGCAGCGGGTTGTTGGATCACTTGTCGTTTGCAGACGCTGCCACCGTAATGGCATTATACTCAGCGCCTTACATAGCTCCGAAGGACCCCATATCCTTCGGGGAGGGGCAGACATCAGCGGTCATGAAGCGCACTGGAACTGCAACAGGGGTAGAGAGGCACATGGATGCTGAGCCGGCGCGAGCTCATCGCCTGACCTTGACAGGTCCACATCAGAGGCCAGCGGCACTTCCCTCCTCGCCTCGAGAGAGACTTGAGCTTGGGCAAGTTCTTCACCTCGGACGAGGGCGACACAGAAAAGATTCTGAATGGATGACATCCAGGCGGCACAGCTATTATATAGAGAGGGATGCCCTTCTCATATTTGGCACACTCGAATGCCATTGGCCAGTGCTACTGGCGTGATTCAATAAGGCTTCAGTAATATTTGGAGGAAGGGTTTCCCCATAAGCGTTGACAACGCAATGACGAATTGAGCCGAATCAAGAGAACATGCAACAATAAAAACAAACAAAGTGGGTGCAACTGGCAGTCTCTCACTTTAATCTCTTTCATGCATCCTTAAGCACATACATCATGTTTAACAATGTCATGCAATACTATACTATTTTTAATAGTACTAGTTGTCAACCTCAAGAAAAAATCATTGGTTGTGTTTGAAATCGCCCCCATAAATCCATTCACTATTCCCTACATTAGTCCACAAATATAGTTCAGTTGAAAGAGTGAATTAAAACGAGTGTGTGAATTTAGACAACGAGTGCACTGGAAGCTTTTGCATAGTTTGTGCTGTTTAATAATCATTTGAACCTAAGCAAACTGGCAGCTCCTGTATGATATGAAATTTTTATCTTGAACTCTGTCATGTAAACCATGCATAAACATTATTTAAACAATTGAATAATCAATTAAAAAGGAATCTATACCTGTATGATATTACGCTGTCGCCACATTGGACCAGCGGTTTGGAAAATGGATGGATGGATGATTGAGCTGCGGGCGCCATCTTCTGGTCAGACACAGACCTTCATTCGGCACGATCCTCACAGTGCATTATGGGTATCTTTAGCTGTGGAGCATACATCAATTGTACACTCATTGTGGGATTGAATGAGTGCACTTAATAATGTCCACTATAGTTTCGGACACGACTACAAAATGGATGTACCCTCAAATAGTGCCCTATATAAGTGTATTGGGGCGATTTCAGACACAAACATTGTCCTACTCAGTCAGACACTGCAGTCACAGCAATAACTCTATCCATAATCCACAGCTCAATGTGACACTGCCTCCTACAGGCAGAAAGAGCTCAATGTACAGTTTCAGGATGAGCTCAATGACTCTTTTATCCAGATTTACTGATGAAAAGACACTAGGATGATTCTGGAGCAGTTTGTTCTTTAGTGTGTTTCTTCTGGTGAGTCTGAAAACTACTTATATAAGCGAATCTCTTGTCACAGATGGAGCAGCGGTAAGGCTTCTCTCCTGTATGAACTCGCTCATGGATCTTTAGGACATGTGCTCCAACAAATCTCTTGCCACAATATGAGCATTTGAATGGTCTTTCTCCTGTATGAATCCTCTGGTGCAACACTAAGTTACTGTTATGTTTGAAACTCTTCCCACAATCACCACAGTGATACGGTCTTTCTCCCGTGTGGAGCATCTGATGACTTTTGAGAGTACCTGGATTGAAAAAGCTCTTCCCGCAGTAGGAGCACAGGTACGGTTTCTCTCCGGTGTGAATCCTCTCATGGCAAATCAGGGAGAATTTACTATGGAAACGTTTATCACAGTTTGAACACTGATGCAGTTTTTCAGAGTGTAATTTTCGGTGTGGCCTTAGGGAGCGTAAATCCTTAAAGGTTCTCCCGCATTCATTGCACTTGTACGGCCTCTCATCGCTGTGGATCCTCTCATGAGAAATTAAAGAAGATTTGTGACGGAATCGATTATCGCAGTGTGAACACTGATACGGTTTTTCCTCAGAGTGTATTTTTTGGTGTGACCATAGACAACTTCCGGCTTTAAAGGTTTTCCCACATTCGCTGCACTGATACGGCCTCTCGTTGGTGTGAACGCGCAAATGGATCGTCAGATGGGATCCGTGGTTGTAACTCTTCTCGCAGTGAGGACACTTGTACGGCTTTTCACCCGTGTGGATTCGCTTGTGAGCATCAAGATTCCCTTTGGTGATGAAATACTTTTTGCACTCGCTGCAGTGAAAACGCTTTTCGCCAGTGTGAATCTTCATGTGAGCTTTTAAACACTTATAAATGAAAAAATCCTTCCCGCACTGTTCGCAGTGAAACTCCTTCTTCACTCTGTGCTCTTTTGAATGTCGTCTCTTCTCTTCTAAGGTAGGAAAGCTTATGTTGCATCTCTTGCAGGAGAAGTCTTTCGGTCCTGTGTGTGTTCTCTCATGTCTCGCTAAATGTCCCTGTGAGCTCATGGTTTTCCCACAGGTTACGCAGGAGAAACTCTTGGCCGTCGGCTGATCTTTTGATAACAAGGCCGTTTCTTTATCTCCATCAATAGATGAACCGCCATTCTCATCTGAAAGGAATGAAATGGTAATAAAATGTAGAGATGTAAAACGTACTCAAAGTGTTAGGGCCAATCCCAATTCTACCCCTTTACCCCTTCACTTTCCCCTTCCCCTCCGTTTTGCGCGTGTACGTGAAGGGGTAGGGCTGTCCCAATTCTCTTTTGGTTGGAGGGGGAGGGCTAGGGGGAAGGGCCAGATAGCCCTTCAAACGAAGATTTTTCGGGACCACACTTCAAACGAAGGGGTATGAGAAGTGTCACTGAATACACCGGCTACAGACGCGAAATGGCTGCCCAAGCGAAAAAGGAGACCCATAAATGTATTTCTGGCTTTAATAAGTATTTTAACGACAAATAATGATTTGCTTTATGTTACATTCAATATTGTGTTAATATTTACGGTCAGTCTCTTCACAGAAACGTTTGTAAAAAATCGCTAAAATCACTATAGTTTGCTAACGATAGTCCCGCAACATATTTTCATGTCTGACAGCTGGTGAATGTAATTGCTCAAGGGAATTGGCTTATAATTTACCTTACATCTGCTATGAACGCATTGGAAGTTGTGATAAACATCGGCGCATCTCCTGTGACGTAGGCGCTAGCGACGACTTATAATGATGGCTAACGGAGGCGTAGTGGTGTCCCATTTCTTAGGGGAATATTTTCACCCCTACGCCTTGCCACTCTGTTTCAAGGGTCAAGGGGAAGGCGAAGGGTTAGGGCTAGGGGAAGGCGAAGGGGTAAGGGGTAGAATTGGGATTGGGCCTTAATGTACCATTCACGCATCATACATAAATTCTGTAATATTCGTCTATTAGCCAAACTTCAAGGGATTAACGATTAATAAAATCAAAACAATATTTTTTGTTGCGGTTATCAATTCGCAAAGGCTGTAAGTTAATTAAATAAACCCTAGCCTAAAAGTGGATTTGGAAATGCAACACTTACCACCCATTTTGGCCACCCAATTGTGCAGCTCAATAAACAAACTCTACTTAGCACTTCCTAAGTTACAATCACGTTTTTGTTCCGAATATTTTTCCTGCCTTACTAGAATTTGCCATTATGTTCCCAAATGCCTCATATGATTTGCTGTCAAACCTTATCAGGAGCATCAGAGACTAACATAACCAATATAAACCTGATCTTACAGAGTCTCTGCTGAATGACCAAAGATCACATTCAAGAAAATGTGAAAAACAACAAAATATATCATGAAAGAAACACACCTGCAGGGATAAACTCATCATCATTATTCTGATATTCATCAACCTCATTATAGTCATCATCCTCCTGCTTAATGCTCTGTTGTTGTTGTTCCTCTGCTGTGGTTTCTTCTCCTCGTCTCTCTATCAGGTTCCTGCAGTCCTCCAGTTTGACGGAGCACATCTTCATCTGCTGTTCTCCAGCGTTACAGTCAGAGGTTTGATCAGCAGATCCATGATCCTGAGCGTCAGTATAACAGAGGAAACTGAGGCTGAGCTCTGAGTCCTGTGTGTCTCTGGATCTCTGATCTCTGACTCTCCAGACCGAATTCTGACAGTACAAAACACAACATATATAAGCTGACTCTGACATTGGGCTCATGACTTTTACTTGGAATCTTAATTGGTTAAAACAGGCCTCATTTAATTGGCCAAACTGACAGGTTATTCAAACGAATCATATACAAACCTCTCTGTTGGGTTTGTCTCCTCTTTCTCTCAGCTTTGCCTCCAGTGACGCCACCTCTTTCTTCAGCTGACAGATTTCAGTGATGAAATCCTCAATATCCAGCATGGACAGATCCGTTCCTACTGATTTACAGCAGATCACATCCATCTGTGCTGTCATGGTCAACATCTGAAGACAAACATCATTATTATTACAAGACGCATTTATAACGGACTGATCAAACTCAAAAATATTCTTTTCATATGATCAAGAGAGAAACTCGTAACCTAGAGTGCAAATGGAAACAAACTAATTTAGAGGTCTTTAGAATTGTGTGGAAAGACTCTAATAGCAGCCAGGGCCGAGCATCTCAGCAAACTCATAGGAAATAACTAAAACAATCCAAGGTTTTTATTTAGTACAGTGCCTGGCTACACAGCAAAACCCCCAGTGATAAATTAACTCTCCTCAGAGTTGATTTGAGTCCACACTCAAAGAGTGTTAAAATTAATTCAAGTGATTCATTGAGTAATGATTGAACATTAGTGATGAACACCTGCTGTCAACAAGCAGAATAACTGATGGAAAGAGTCACTAGTTGTAAGTCACCATTATGATGATCAGTGTTTGCTTTAGTTGGGCTCTTGACTCTCCTTGACTTTATATTAGATTGTGTTTGGGCTGCTGTAACTGAGTCTCTCAACCGTGGAATAGAACCCGTTTGTGGATCTCCAAGTCTGAGGATGGCATTGCTAAATGTTCGATCGTTGTTTAAAAAGACCTTTATTTTACATGACTGCTTTACTTTATGTAATCTGGACTTTCTCTTCATGACTAAAACTTGGACAAAAGATGCCGACCCAAGTCCGTTTTACTGACTTTGTCCCTCCAAATTGTACTTTTATTAGCATTTAACTGAATATTCCATCACAGTTTAGTAGTAATGACTTCATGAATTTCTTCACTGAGAAAATCGAAAGCATCAGAAATACAATTGTAAATGAACAACCTTCGACAGCGTTTTCTGATTCAGCTTCAATTATCGCCCCTCACGAACAATTGCAGTGCTTTACAACTATAGGACAGGAAGAGCTAAATAAACTTATCATTGCATCTAAACCAACATCATGTTTATTAGATCCAATACCAACTAAACTACTGAAAGAGTTGTTACCTGTAACAGAAGAGCCACTTCTCAATATTATTAACTCGTCTTTATTAGGGGTGGCTCGATACCACTTCTTCATCTCGATACCACAGCCTTGAGTATCTGCCGATACTGATCCAAAACCATCTCTTTCTCCCTCATAAACAATTAAGCTGTTAAAAGCACATTTGTCAGGAGGATGCACTGTGCTTAACCTAGCCATCTAAAAGCATCATGCTCAAACAGTGCAACAAATGTTCTACTTCTCTAAAAGAAGAAATACGTAGCCCACAACATGACTCAGTTGTGCAATACTGCTGCTTCATTTTTATTTACTTTTTTCAAACAGAACTTGTAGCAGCATTTCTAATTAGTCAGCACCAAATAAAATTTAAAGTGCAATTGGGCAAATTGAAAGAATCCAAATCCCAGTGTCAAATACTGATTGTACCTCAACACTCAATGTAGTCATTCAACTCTGTAAACCAAAACTTGAATAAGTATTTTACATGTAACTTTACATTTTATAATGGATATACTATTATGTTCAGTAGAACAGTACAATAAGGCAATCACAAATTAAACTCTATTCCATTACACCCGATAAAAAAAAAACATGTTGATGATACTCTATCAAATAATTTATAGATTTCATTGGGTCGTGATGAAATTAATGAGTGTGTTAATACTGGATGACCTGTAATTTTCTTCTATTAAATTCAGAAAAAAACTGAGGCATTACTTAGTGGACAAACAACCTGTACACAGAATCTCTCAGAATACAATTTGCATTTGGAAGGATGTACTAGAACTCCATCTTCTACAGTTAAAGACCTGGGTGTTATATTAGACAGCAAATTTTCTTTCGAAAATCATATTTCATATGTTACAACAGCCTTCTTCCACCTCAGAAACATCGCTAAGCTCCGGAACATGCTATCCCTTTCTGATGCATTCATGACCTCCAGACTAGATTACTGTAATGCATTACTAGCTGGTTGTCCTGCATCCTCAATAAACAAGCTTCAATAAGTCCAAAACGCAGCCGCTAGAGTTCTTAAGGTCAAGAAAATATGGTCATAACCAATTTTATCATCTCTACGTTGTTTACCTATTGATTTCCGTATTGATGACAAAGTATTGCTACTATAAAGCTCTAAACGGTTTCGCTCCAGTGTATTTAACTGATCTTCTATCGCCTTACAAACCATCTTGCTCTTTAAGATCACACAACTCTGGACTTCTGGTAGTACCTAGAATATCCAAGTTCACTAAAGGAGGCAGAGTATTTTCACATTTGGCTCCAAAACTCTGGAATAGCCTTCCTGACAATGTTCAGGGGACAGACTCACTCTCCGAGTTCAAGTCTAGATTAAAGACGCATCATTTTAGTCAAGCATTCACATAATGCATCTCATAACCATGTACTCCAGTTATATCAGATCAAATGCACATGATTACCTTTTGTTTGAAATGGTATTTTCCAATTGCTTCTCTGTTTTATCTCGGGATGCTCATCAACCACTGCCAAGTTGTCTATATTGTTATCATTATGCTCAGAACTTGTAATTATTGCTGTAATGAGATCATTGTTTACCTAAATTAATACAGGATGTTTAGTAATGCTAACTGCATTTTCTGTATTATCTTAGAGGTGTACATTTCCAACATTACTGTGACACAGTGAGTCACCTCTGATAGATAATAGATTACTCTAGTCTAAATTGTATCTAGGCATTTTCTGTAAAGACGCTATGAAACGACATGTGAAAAGCGCTATACAAATGAATAAGAATTGAATTGATGATGAACGAGCAGAATTACACAGAATTTATCTTTTAATAAAGAAAATTACTTTAATTTGAGAATATTCCGAATATTATTTAATATAAATTTAATACATAAATGCACGTGTTTAGGCACATTTGCTTAGTTTCTTGAGTAAGGATATGAAATATTATAATAGCCTATATTGTCATACTCATTCTTATTACACATTCTTAAGCTGCTGGATTTAATAAACTCACATTTCGGATATTAAACATGTGATACTAATTTCTAAGAGTCCTTTAAAAGTGACCAGAATTGAAAATGAATGGTTGATAGGGGTTTAAGGATAAACAGCGATAAAACGCTTGATTTAAGCTCGATAAATCACAACAGACAAAACAACATACCTCAGTCTGTGCGGCAGTCTACGCTCTTTCTTCAGTGGTTTTGCCGGCGCACTGAAGAGCGTCACAGCGACTCCTACAGGTTGTTGCTGTAACACCTGCTGTAGAAATCGTATTTACATGGCAAACTTTTTCCGCCTTTTTCTCATTCAAAAATATCATTGAATTCAAGTGGCGCGGACCCTTGATGACGTGTTTTAACGGTCATCAGCGGCGTAAATCCTGCAAAGTTTTTTTTTATATAATTTTTTTAAATTTATTTATTTACATTTATAACACTATACGTTGCATTATATTACATTTTCATCAAATTACCAACAAAAAAAACTGCTGCTTTGAGGCTGTGGGAGTAACAGTACAATTGACATCCCTCTTCTGACTGCCATTATCAATCTGTTTTTTTTTTCTTCTGGAAAAAACACATGAAAAAACGGTCTGCTTGTACACCCTATATGATACAGTTGTTTTTAATCTTAATGTCTTTGCTATAGTACAATAAACATTAATTCATTCAAATTATAACAAATAAGTTTATTTTTTTGTAATTTGTCACTGCACCAACCACCTTCTAGTGGCTCAACGGATCACAAAACTCACAGCTCAAATGATATCACGTTTTTTGAGTCACAGATCAGATAATTTTTCAGATCAGCAAGAAAAAAACAACATATTTTGGGTGTGGGGGGTAAATTTGCTTTCCATTTATTACTTAAAGCACACTTTAACTCCGATACCACATCAAAAACTAGCCTAACTAATAAAGTCCAAATAATATTAAAGGCAAGTGAACGGTCAGCAAAAAATAAGAACAAATGCATAAATCACAAGCATAGATAAATACCATATAACAAAGTTACAAATAAAGTAAGGTCTAAATGTAGTGTTTATTTCAGGTAGAGAAATGTAATACATTTTAAATAACACTGTTCACTGCGTAAATTTAATATAGATTAATCTTTGTTAAAGCTGTGTTTTGTAGTTTGACTCTTTCTCTTGAGACATAACCGACTGCGTTTACGAGAATACTTGCTGAGACTGGCATTTTGACCTAATTTTGTGTACATCCAAATGCAAGGAGACACAAAAGAGGAATCAATTTGAGGGCTTGAATTTGAACATGAACTGAGGTAAATGACGGTAATTTCTTGCCCTGATGTGGTACTGCCATGTTTCTCAGTTAGTATTGCTGCTGAAAGAAGCTGTAGCCGAGTTTTGTGTTCACGTGAGATCAATATATAAATACAGACTTCACTCATCTGCAAATGCACAGTGAAGGTAAAGTAGCTACCTGAACAAACAAACCCACATCTATCATGGTGGCACAAATGCTCTGGAAGAACAGATGACATGGACATTTAAAAACATTGTGTGAAAGAAAAAACACACTATCTTGATTTAATAAAACCCATCCCAAGGAAAACCATCCAACAATATTTTTTTTTACTTCCTTACAATCATTCTTGAGTGCATTCCAAACACATAAAACATGTTTAAAAGCGTTATGAAATCCAGGCACTCATAGATGGCCTATTATTTTATTTTGAGGCCTTTTAATAGTTCCAAGTTCTGTCAAATTTAAGATATAATAATTAGCCGTGTTTTCACCGCAGGAACTAATCCCCAAAGTCCCTACCCAGACAGCAACATAGTGTCGGCCCAGATCTGGTACACATCTGGTACACATGGATTCCACACGAGCCTACTCGGAAGTGCGAAAAACTGCAATACATCTAAACTCCTCTAGGGGCCGGTCCCAAAAGGGAGCAGATGTCCATAGACCCCCATGTTAAAATGTCCGTTTTCACAGCATAAATTCATGTTTTTACAGGTTGGTTCCATGGACTTTTATTGTATTTTTCGATAGGTTCCGACTGTGAGGGGGTGAATTTTTTTCTAACTAGTTATTTTAGATCGTATTTAGATATAAAATGTATGACAAATAGGGGCGTGGTTAACTTTGATTGACAGCTGATAACGACCCGAGTGGAATTCCTGAAATCTGACGTCTCGGCCATGATCTGACACAACACATCAGACCACCTCTGGATCCTTTCTAGACATTTGTATTGAAATATTTCCAAGATGGCGCCGCCCATACACCCCATAAACGGCCTCAAAACCGTTCTTCAGAAAGTCTATGGGTGACGTCACAGACGCTTTGTCCATATTTTTTACAGTCTATGGGTGGTACTCAGTGTGTTTCGACCGCAGGAAAACATTTCAGGTAAACATTTCCCCCTTAGAAAGGACCTGCTCACAAGGTCCTACTTTTTTTCACAGGTCAGGAACTTTCGGTGGTGGGACTTGAGCGCTGAACATGCTGATTGGTTGAGTAAAAGCAGCGTTTTGATTGGTTGACTGGTTGACACACAGCAACAAAGCCTTGACCGGTCTTTCTCCTGTATGAATCCTCTGGTGATTTTTTAAGGTACCACACTTACTGAAACTCTTCCCACAATCGCCACAGTGATACGGTCTTTCTCCAGTGTGAACTCTCAGATGAACTCCGAAATGAGCCGGATTAAAGAAGCTCTTCCCGCAGTAGGAGCACAGGTACGGTTTCTCTCCGGTGTGAGTCCTCTCATGGCAAATCAAATCGGATTTGTGACGTAACCGTTTATCACAGTGTTCACACTGATACGGTTTCTCCTCAGAGTGTATCTTCTGGTGTGACTTTAGACAGCTTGAGTTTGTGAAGGTTTTCCCACATTCGCTGCACTGAAACGGCCTCTCGTTGGTGTGAACGCGCACATGCCTCTTCAGATGGGGTTTGTGGTTGTAACTCTTCTCGCACTGAGGACACTTGTACGGCTTTTCGCCCGTGTGGATTCGCTTGTGAGCATCAAGATTCCCTTTGGTGAGGAAATACTTGTCGCACCCGTTGCAGTGGAAAGACTTTTCGCCTTTGTGTGTCTTTATATGAGCGCTCATATTATAAGGAGTGGTGAAAAAATCCTTCCCGCACTGTTCGCAGTGAAACTCCTTCTTCGTGTGCTCTTTTGAATGACGTCTCTTCTCTTCTGTGGTATAAAAGCTGATGTTGCATCTCTTGCAGGAGAAATCGTTCTGTTCTGTGTGTGTTCTCTCGTGTCTCGCTAAATGTCCCTGTGAGCTCAATGTTTTCCCACAGGTTACGCAGGAGAAACTCTTGGCCGTCGGCTGATCTTTTGAAGTTGAGGCAGTTTCCTCATCTCCATCAGAGGATGAACCAGTGTTTTCATCTGTCAGTAACAGAATGGTGATAAAATGTCAAACTTTAAAATGTATTTGATGGGGATGCAACGGTTCAAAAGGCTCACGGTTCGGTTTGTATCCCGGTTTTAGATTTGCAGTTTCGGTACGGTTTAGTATGTGCTATGTTCAGGGGAAAAAAAGGACAAATATCAACTAAACTATCAAATAAAAATAAAGATCATAAGAACAAATAATCTAAGTACAAATAAATACTATAGCGCAAAGATACAAATAAAATAAACAGTGCTTTTCAGGTAGGTCTAACATTAATTTTCAGGTACAGGAATTGAATAAAGTAATCAAATGTAAAATAATGCATATTTGACTATATAAATTAAATATTAATCCTCATTAAAGTTACAAAAGCTATTCAATCAAGAGCAGTGAGTGATTTCCTTGTCTTTTGTCGTTTGATTTAAGCCAGGTGAACACTGCGATTTTGGCCATGATTTGGCTGTGTTTCCATTACCCTTCAAATTGCGCAAATTGAAATTGCGAATTGAAAATACGCCCAATGGAAACACGTCAATTTCTCAAAAACTCTATTGTGTAAATTTGTCCATTCAAGCACAGGACTTGAATATTTGTGCGCTGACTGAGAAGTGTGCGCTCTTCGCATGAGTGCACACACACACAAATCTTTTCACAGTTTAGTTTTAAACACCGATAGCTACGTGTGCTGTTCAGGTCTCGCCTGCGCTCGAGCGCTATCAACGCCCGGGTAATGACAGCGTAAATGACTGCTCAAGTGCGAGCGAACAGCACACGCATTGAACAAAGTTTACAAAGAGTGACCGTTTTGATCACGTTTTTTTGATTATCGCTGTTGTAATCTAGCTATTATTTGGGAGCCGGCATGTGGATCAATCGACAGAAACATACATTAGTGGAACTGTCTGTTTTACGCGTTGCTATTTTCAACAAACCATAGATGCGTCATCAGATTTGAGATCAACCACGGTGCATCCCGAACCGTGGGTGGAGAACGGTACTGTTCGATTTTTTTTTTTTTTACCGAGAACCGTTACACCCCTAGTATTTGACTAGAGTTAGTTATGTTCCCAAATATCTGAGTTGATGTGTCTCAAACCTGGGGTGTGTTTCTTAAAGCCAACTATGTTTGCAAGTTTTGTCATTACTAAGAGAGTTCAATGGAGATAATGATCATAGTTTGCTAACAAGACTTTTAGGAAACACACCCCTAATCAGGACCATCATAGACCAATATGAGCCTAATCCCACAGAGGATATTCAAGTGTCATAAAAGGAAGAAGCAAACCTGCAGGGATAAACTCGTCATCATCCTCATTTTCTCCATTCTCAACATAATTTCCTTCATCCTCCTCATTCTGATCTTCATCCTCCTCCTCCTGTTGTTGTTGCTCTGCTGTGGTTTCTTCTCCTCGTCTCTCTATCAGGTTCCTGCAGTCCTCCAGTTTGACGGAGCACATCTTCATCTGCTGTTCTCCAGCGTTACAGTCAGAGGTTTGATCAGCGGATCCATGATCCTGAGCGTCAGTATAACACAGTAAAGTGAGGCTGAGCTCTGAGTCCTGTGTGTCTCTGGATCTCCAGACTGAATCCTGAGCTTCTGTCCCATCAGTCACACACACTGAAACCTTCTCCAGATCCTGACAAACACATCATAGATCAACACAAATAAACAACAACCTGTTGATATTAGCCTCATTACTCAGCAGTTATCTCTAATGGGTATATTGGTGGTTTGTTTGCATATTTTGCTGTTAACTTAATCTGAGATGAGCATAAGAAGTGAGAAGCGAACACAACTGTGGTTTGATTGAGCTGAAGGATGAAATGATGAGCTGCTCAAACCTCTCTGTTGGGTTTGTCTCCTCTTTCTCTCAGCTTTGCCTCCAGTGACGCCACCTCTTTCTTCAGCTGACAGATTTCAGTGATGAAATCCTCAATATCCAGCATGGACAGATCCGTTCCTACTGATTTACAGCAGATCACATCCATCTGTGCTGTCATGGTCAACATCTGAAGACAAACACAACATCATTACTATAAGACGCATTTATAATAAACTGATCAGTCTCAAAATTATTTCACATATAATGAACAACAGAACTACAAAATAACAATATCTGTTTAGAAGAAATTACTTTGATTTCTGAGAATATCAGAAACTATTTCCAGATATAAAGACGTGTTTGTTTAATTTTATATTATTGAGTAACTTGTCCGATATTATAATTTTACATGGAACATCTAATTAAATTAGCAGCTTGATTCAATAAACTCAGATTTCGACATGATATTGTGATACTTTTACTCGTTTCTAAGCGTACTTAAGTGTCCAACATTATAACGTTACTGCAGTAACTAGTTTTACTAGAAATATCATGATTGAAAAACATTTTAAGTGTGTTACGTTACTGTGGTATTTTTTAAATAAGTTAAATTATGGTGCTGAAATTTGGTTTTTAAGAATAAACGGCGAAGAAACGCTTAATTTACGCACATTAAATATATCAACAATCAGTTAAAATCATACCTCAGTCTCAGCGCGGACCCTTCGTCCTTTCTTCAGCGGTTTTACCGGCGGACTGAAGAGTCACAGCGGCTCCTACAGGTTCCCGAAACACCCAGCAAAGTCTTTTTTCTCAATCAAAAATACCCCCGATTTCTTGACTTCTATCGTGTATTGTATTTTTGTGTCTGAATCATCTCTGTAAACATGAACTGAGGTAATAACGGTCGTTTATTGGCCTGATGACGTTACTGATGTTTTTCAGTAAGCTGTGGCTTGTGTTTACTTGAGGCCATATGCTAAATATTCCCTAAACAAGTAGCAGTTTCGTTGGAACATTCGGCATAGTTCTCAAACAATACGTGAATGTAGTGTATATTTACATAAATTTTGTCGCTCTTCCTCCAGAGCAGTAGGAGGCGCTATGAAGCTCTGCATTCCGCTAGTAAAACAAACCCGAACGAAAGAAAGAGGATCTTACTGTTTGAACACTGAGCCGGTGGGTGTTAAATATGTTTTACTACATTTATATTTACTCTTTATTTTATTTTTTGATTAATCTGTTTATAGAATGGTTGATTTTGTTTAGTTTTTTGATGACCGGAAATGAAGATGTTTTCTCTCTCTCGCCGAATTTCGTTATTTTTTGCCGGACGCTTAATGTGTTGTTTAATTCTAGTGACAGAATAATGCGTTAATGAAGGTGATCATGTACAATATGTGAAAATATTCCTGCTCAACACTGGCTCAAAAATGAAAACAAAGCATTTAAATGTGATATTCTCTGAAATCAAGTCATATTTACTAATAGATCACTTCTGCTCTCGTTTATAATCATAAACAATCTTTTTGAGTTTGTCAGTTCATTAAAAATGTGTCTTGTAATAAATATGTTGTGTTTGTCTTCAGATTTTGACCATGACAGCACAGATGGATGTGATGATCTGCTGTAAATCAGTAGGAACGGATCTGTCCATGCTGGATATTGAGGATTTCATCACTGAAATCTGTCAGCTGAAGAAAGAGGTGGCGTCACTGGAGGCAAAGCTGAGAGAAAGAGGAGACAAACCCAACGGAGAGGTTTGAGCAGCTCATCATTTCATAGCTCACTTCAATCTCTGTCTGTTTGACCAATGAAAATGTGTCTTTAAGTTGATTTATAATAACGCAATGACAGATTCAGCATATATGTTGTGTTTTGCACTCTCAGGATTCAGTCTGGAGAGTCAGAGATCAGAGATCCAGAGACACACAGGACTCAGAGCTCAGCCTCAGTTTACTGTGTTATTCTGAGACTCAAGATCATGGATCCGCTGATCAAACCTCTGACTGTAACACTGAAGAACAGCAGACGCCGCTGAAGATGTGCTCCGTCAAACTGATGGACTGCAGAAATTCAAAGGAGACGAGAGAAGAAACCACTGCAGAGAAAGTACAGAGCAATGATGATGACGATGATGACGACAATGACAATAATGATGATGATCATTGTGATGATGGTGCCTTTATTCCCTCAGATATGGGTATGTTTCTTTAAAATTTTATCTTAAAGGGACAGTTCACCCAAAAATGAAAGTTATCCCATGATTTGCATTCATCCATCATAAAAATAATCCACACGGTTAATAAAAGCCTTCAGAAGCAAAGCGATGTTTTTTTGTAAGAAAAATAGCCATATTTAAAATCGTATAATCTAAAATAACTAGCCTCCGACAGACATGCATCGATTTACGGCGAAAGACTAACCTTTGACCAGACGCATGACGTACTGACGAACGCGGGAGCATTAGAGCAAAACACCAGTCACGAATTAGAAGTCTAAAACACAAATTTTTAAAGAGAAATGTGGGAGAATTTCGATATTAAGAGAAGAGGAGCTTGAGTTTGTTGCACAGTGCTGTGTGTGAAATCCCTTCACCGCGACAGCCCTAGTTTGAGCTCTCGCGGTGAAGGAATTTCCCTTGTAGTAATTTTGAGTGGTTCAATAGTGCGATTTGTGGTTTTATTGCCATTTTATTTATTTATTTTGAGTTATTTGTTGCTAAATAAGTGTTACGATGTGGTCAGCATGCACAAAAACAAACAAGAAACTAGGGATGCACCGAATCCAGGATTCGGATTCGGATTCGGCCGAATAATTGGGCTTTTTAATGGGGTTCGGTTTCTGCCGAACCTTAGAATTTTTTTCTACCAAACCGAACCCGGGCTTGCGCTACGCTGGTCAACGTCACGCCGCCGTTGATTACGGGAAGGTGTTTACGTAGTAACCTATGAGTGTAACGCGTTGTGTCAGGAAGAAAAATAGGGATAGCTCACAGCTAACATTAAAGTTATAGCAGAGGCCAGACAGATTCACGGAGGCGATTGCCATCTCACAACTCGCACTTTATTCCCCAATTGAACTCGTTTAACTGTCTTCACACGTTCTACCGTCCACAGCATTACTTAATAAACAAAATGAGATAAAAATTAGCATCAAACAGAAATAACCCACAACACGCACGAGACAATACAGACTGCAGACAGTTCAACAGGGCGCGCGCAGCTCTTAAAGGGGCCACGCCTTTTACCACTCGTTACAGTAGTGCACCGTTCGAATGCTGTGAGAAAGTGAAAATGGAACTCATGAGCAGAAAAAGTGTTGTTTGACAGTACTTCCAGTCAAAAGAATACAATTTGGACTTGTCGTGGTGGCAAGGACCCTAAACAAAACATAACATTGCTGCTGTTAAAATGAATAATGTTGCTTATTCTTTTTTTTCTTTTATTTTTAATTAAAATAAAATAAAAGGAAAAATCCACTTCTGTGGACGTTATTTACTTCATTAATGTGTTTACTGTGTTAATGGACTGAGGATTCGGTTTCGGCAGAATCTTAAAGCTACACTGTGTAACTTTTTTAGTTTATTCTTAGCTAAAAACACTTAGTTCTTTCTAAAATATATGTGCTCATTAATGTATATTTACTTCGTTCAAGTAATAAAGTATTCTCGTGAGTGTATAATATGCCATTGAAAATACATACGGGTAAGGGGTTCTAATGTCGGCCGCCATGTTGCCCCTCCATCTTGAAAGTACATTAGCCAAAGAGGGACATCAAGCTTCGCCTTTCGCGTTTTAACACTCAATGGCACCGTGTCGAGGAGGTCGAACTGGAAGCCATGTTAATCTTGGACTACATTAGCCACCGTAGGAGTTAAAACGAAATCGGAATTGAGAGGAACAGAAACTAATATTCACTGGATGGTCATATACCTTTTCACCGCAAGATGGGGGTAAAAATCACACAGTGTAGCTTTAACCAATGGATTCGGTATTCGGCAGAACCCCAAAAATCTGGATTCGGTGCATCCCTACAAGAAACTAAACAGCGTCTCTGCGCACTGAAAGGCTGTCACTCACCGCAGTTTCATTGTTACGGCAACAGACTGTCTTAGAGTCATTTAACCGCTCATTCAACGAACACGTTCAAAAACGCTGATTCATTAAAAGATAGATGTAAAGGTGCTAATTATTTTTTAACTTTGAGCTCCACTTTTCAAGGCTCAGCTGACCAGCAATGCTCATGGGTAACACTGAAGCGGACGCTTCCCTTAATCAACATGACATCATGACTATGTTATCTATACGCATTTTCAGCTATCTGCGTGTATGTCCACGCCGAAACGAACCGGCATTTGAATTCGCCACTGAAGTAGGCCTAATAACATCGCTGCGAGATCTAGCGAGAAACATTCACATTTCTCCGTTATTAATGGATCAAACAGCGCTGACGTGGAAACCAGGAAGAAACATTGTGCCTTGAAAGAACTATCCAGAGTCCACCGATCAGCAACATTCACCATGGATTTACTGTAACACTAACTGTAACCATGGAGGCTTGGCAGGAATAGTAGGCTATAATGCTTTCAAGCAACATTGCGTCGGTTTTATATTGACATTATGAATACAATTAAATTAAAATAAACCTTTGTTTATAACTAGGCTACTACAATATAACATTTCATTTTGTCCAAGGAGCTGTTTTGTTTTATGCTCCTAAGAAAAGTCAAGTATAGCTCCATCATTGCTCAAAGTAAAAAAAAACAAAAAAACTTTATGATGTTAGTTTTAATAAAAATATAATGGCTAATAAAAAAAAAAATCACGTAATTTCTCTGGCATTTCTTTCTTACGTACCGAACCGAACCGTGACACAAGTGTATTGTATCGAACCAAACCGTGAATTTTGTGAACCGTTACACCCCTAATATTTATACAGTAATGTAACGTTAAGTCAACGGCGTTGATAAACACGCTGAAAACGCCATTTCATGAGATCACTCTGCCTTAATAGAGATCTATGGCATTGATTCAATGCGTGACTCGCTGATTTTTTCCATCGTGCTGTGGATGCTGACCAGCGCGACTATTCATGGTAAATAACCTTAAACGTTAAAAGAAAGATACGACAAATGTTTCGCTTTCCTTGGACACGGCAACCTTTTCACGAATATATGACCTAAAGACAGACGCAGATCATCACACGCGCTCAGTCCATCTCTCATTCACTGTCTGTTCAGGCTTAAATGCAAATCTACGAAGCCTCTGTACAAATCACCATGATACAGTCATGTTTTCATTATTAACTTATTTAACATTCAATAAACATGCACAAAGTTCAAAACAAGAGGGATAGACTTATGAAAAAAGAAAAAACGTGAATATTGCGGTTGCTGCGGTGGCTTACATTCCTCTGCGGTTGGCTTGTCATTAGCGCGGTACTACAATATTGCGGTTATCGCGACAGCCCTAGTTCAAAGCTCTCGTTACTCCTACATCTACGTCACACATCGTCAAGTGTTGCTCTTGTGGCGTAAGTCGACTTGCGTAGGCCGTCTGCCAGAAGCTAGTTATTATAGTTTATAAAGTTTTAAATATGGATATTTTTCTTACACAAACGCATCGCTTTGCTTCAGAAGGCCTTTATAAACCCCCCAGAGCCATGTGGAGCACTTTTATGATGGATGGACGCACTTTAATGAAGGATAGATGTACTTTAATGAAGGATAGATGCACTTTAATGAAGGATAGATGCACTTTAATGAAGGATAGATGCACTTCTATGAAGGATAGATGCACTTTTATGATGATGGATGCACTTTAATGAAGGATAGATGTACTTTTATGATGGACAGATGCACTTTTATGATGGATGGATGCACTTTAATGAAGGATAGATGCACTTTAATGAAGGATAGATGCACTTTAATGAAGGATAGATGCACTTCTATGAAGGATAGATGCACTTCTATGAAGGATAGATGCACTTTTATGATGATGGATGCACTTTTATGATGGATGGATGCACTTTAATGAAGGATAGATGTACTTTAATGAAGGATAGATGCACTTTTATGATGGATGGATGCACTTTAATGAAGGATATATGCACTTTAATGAAGGATAGATGCACTTTTATGATGGATGGACGCACTTTAATGAAGGATAGATGTACTTTAATGAAGGATAGATGTACTTTTATGATGGATGGATGCACTTTAATGAAGGATATATGCACTTTTATGATGGACAGATGCACTTTTATGATGGATGGATGCACTTTAATGAAGGATAGATGTACTTTAATGAAGGATAGATGCACTTTTATGATGATGGATGCACTTTAATGAAGGATATATGCACTTTTATGATGGACAGATGCACTTATGATGGATGAATGCACTTTAATGAAGGATAGATGCACTTTTATGATGTATAGATGCACTTTTATGATGGATGAATGCACTTTTTTTGGGCTTCAAAATCCAAGTTACCATTCACTCCCATTTTTTAATGTAACTTCGATTGTGTTTGGCTGAAAGAAGAAAGTCTTGTGGGCGAGTAAACAATGGGATATTTTTCATTTTTGGGTGAACTATCCCTTGATCTACCTTATCAATAAATGTTTTACATGGTTTAAAAAATGAAAGTAATTCATTGCAAAATTGAATGCCGGTCCACATGGTTTATGGCTTGTATGTTCATTATATTACATGTTGACCCAAATTACATTCATATATTTTCAGAATTGATGTGTTGGGGACATGCAAGCCAATAAATAGATTTTGTTCTTTTCAGATGAGAAAGGCGGTTTATCTTCTGACGAAGAAACGGCCTCGACATCAAAAGATCAGCTGAAGGTCAAGAGTTTCTCCTGCGTAACCTGTGGGAAAACATTCAGAAAACAGGGAAATTTATCAAGACATGAGAGAAAACACACCGAACAGAAAGACTTCTCCTGCAAGAGATGCAACATCAGCTTTCCTACCTTAGACGAGAGGAGACGTCATTCAAAAGAGCACAGAGTGAAGAAGGAGTTTCGCTGTGAACAGTGCGGGAAGATTTCTTTCACTTCTGGCAATCTGAAGATTCACATGAAGACGCACACAGGCGAAAAGCCCTTCCACTGCAGCGAGTGCGACAAGTTTTTCAGCACCAAACAATCTCTGTTCGTTCACAAGCGGATACACACGGGGGAAAAGCCGTACAAGTGTCCTCTCTGCGAGAAAAGATTCAGAGACGGGTCCCATTTCAAGACACACATGCGTTCGCACGCCAGCGAGAGGCCGTATCAGTGCAGCGAATGCGGGAAGACCTTTAAACAGCCCATTTGTCTAATATCTCACCAAAAAATACACTCTGAAAAACTGCATCGGTGCTCTCACTGTGACAAACGTTTCCGTCAGATATCTCAGCTGAAGCGGCACGAGAGATTGCACTCCGGAGAGAAGCCGTACCTGTGCTTTCACTGCGGGAAGAGCTTCTCTGACCCGGCGCACTTCAGAGTCCATCAGAGAGTCCACACGGGAGAACGGCCGTATCACTGTGGCGTTTGTGGGAAGAGTTTCCGTCAAAACACCAACTTACTGAAGCACCAGCGGATTCATACAGGAGAGAGACCCTTCAAGTGTTCTCAGTGTGACAAGACGTTCGCTCGATCGGACGTCCTGAAGACTCATGAGCGAGTCCATACAGGAGAGAAGCCTTACCGCTGCTCCATCTGTGACGAGAGATTCGCTTATCTAGGGGGTTTTCAGACTCACCAGAACAAACACGCTAAAGAACAAACTGCTCCAGAATCATCATAGTGTCTTTTCACTGTTTAATCCCTCAACTGATCCTAAATGTACATTCGTTGAGCTCCTCCTGCCAGTAGGAGGCAGAGTCGCATTGAGCTTTTATGTCAGTCGTGAGTCGTGAGTAGAGATGAATTGCCATGATTGTAGTCATGTTTGACAGAGTAGGACAATCGCACTGATCTGATTTACAGATAGAAAAGATGCTGTAATTCTGCAGGCAAGAAGAACCTATTCAAAACTAGCGCTATATTTTGACAAAATAATTTTTTGTTTTTTTTTGGTAACACTTTACAATAAGGTTCATTAGTTAACAACATGAACTAAGATTGAACAATACTTGTACCGCATTTATTAATCTTAATTTCAACATTTACTAATACGTTACTAAAATCAATATTTGTTAACATTAGTTAATGCACTGTGAACTAACAGGAACAATCAATGAACAGCTGGATTTTTATTAACTAACATTAACAAAGATTAAAAAATACTGTAACAAATGTATTGCTCATGTTAGTTAATTAATACTTTAACTAATGAATCTTAAAGCGTTACCGGTTTGTTTTTTTAGTTTTTTTTCTTAATCCCAAATAGTTTTACAATATTATTGCAGATGTTTGCCCACGGCAATATACACAAGCAGAGCAACTGCCATTGAGTTTAGGACCGTCACAATTCCTCGATTAAATTAGAGTTCCTCTACATTAAAAAATCCTCAATTGCAATTTACCGGAAGCGGCGCGTTCCACGGACAGGAATCATGATCCGCGTTATTAAGCCGTTTTCTAAAGGCTGCACGATATATTAAAACCATTTATAATCCATACTATATATGCCCCGCAGGTTCACTATATACAGGTGAAACTGGACAAATTTGAATATCGTGCAAAAGTTATCATTTTTATAATTATGGCTTACAGCTTATGAAAACCCACAATTCAAAATCTCCGAAAATTAGAATATTACAGGAAATCAATACAGAAATGTCGGCCCTCTGAAAAGTATAATCATGCATAATATGTATATATACTAAATATATTATTTTTTAATTTGAATTAACACTTCAACACCTTTTAAATTGAATTACTGAAATACACGAACTTTTGCGTTTCACCTGTACATGCGCTTTATTTACATGCGCTCCGTTCACAGTAAATGCTGTTCCACATGAACTGTTATCATTAACATGCGTAGAGCGTCTCAAACCCCATCTCTGCATGCTGTGAGTTTGTGTTGCTAATAACGTTTATCTGGGAACACAGTGTGCGCCATTTTCATCAGATTTAAAAAAAGCATTTATAAACCTACTCCAACACAGGAGAATACGTCATTATGTTTCTAAATATGCAAAATTGTTAATCGGAAATTCAAAATAAAAGTTTAAACCATTGCTCTGAGTTTGCATGTTTTGATGTCCACATGTTCTTGTTCAAGTAATTACAGTGGCTGTTGCATTTATATCATAAAGAAGTGGCCAACTATAACAAATTAAGCAAACATTTGAATTAAATGTAATTTGGACAAAATTAAACACGGATTTTATCTACTGTAAAGTGTTATAACACCAGGCCGAAAGCGCCCTTCTGCAGACATTTGTTATAATACATAATGTACATGATGATTGTTTATATTATGTATTTTAACAGTGTTGTTCTATATGATTACTTTTGCTTTTGATACTTTATTTGAACCAAATATTATTTCCTCATTGTTATATTATATATGTACAAGCCATTTTAAAAGCTTGGGTCTATTTTTATTACCACAAAAAAAAAAATCTGATTACTCGATTAATCGACTGATTACTCTATTACCAAAATAATCATTAGTGCCAGCCCTAATTGAGATGAATTTGACTGATAATGGATAGCTTTCTGCAGGTGTATTAGACATTAGTATGCACTATGGAGGAAATTGTGGAAAATATGGAAATCATTGGTAAATGTAATAAACATGCATGCATTAACGTGTTAACTTTGACAGCTCTGATTATAAATTAATGTGTCTACAGCATACTCAAGCTTCATCTAGACCTGGACCCAGGTATTTTATTAATTTTGTATTACCATATTGCCAACATTAAGTAAGTTTGAATCTGTTAACATAATTATGGAATTCCAATGTATATATAGAGAGAGAGGTTGGACTTATAGATAGAGAGCAAAGTTGTTTGTTTAATGTTGTGAAATGATCATTTAATTTACAATTAATTGGGAGGACCAGACATTACTTTTAATCATTTAGCGGATCCTTTTATCCAAAGCGACTTACACATGAGGAGAGCAATAGAAGCATAATATACAAAATAAAAGGGACAATATTTCAATCATTTAATGCTGTTTATCATTTTACTGCTCATTCAGTCAGTTTAAGATGAATCATTAAGGGAAGGAGGGACACCTTGTGGTAGGAGTATATCTCAGGATGTGATTGTGAAGTAATAGTCGGGGTCAGATTTTCTTTGGGAATTGTATATATTTCACGAACTTCCAAAAAAATAAAAGCAGCTATTTACGGTTCTTCCAAACATGGAGCTAAAATGGGCACTTCTTTTGGGTGAGTGAGATGTTTTACTCTTCACGTGTGTGTGTGTGTGTGTGTGTGTGTGTGTGTGTGTTGGTTGGGGGTGGGGGGGATACATTTGTGACGTGGGGAAGTTGTATTAGTAGACGGTATGAATAAAACAAGTAAACAAATACTTCATTAAGCTCGACGATTTCCTTTGTTAAACATTCAAAGAGCCACAGAAAATGCCTCTCCGACCCATAGGTCAGTGTAGTGAAGACCGATTAATGAGGAAATAGTAGTGAAATAATGTGTGTAATTTGTGAGAAGTTAACCGACCACACAAATCCAGCACATGGTCGCGACCACTAATGTCTGGCACCTACTCGGATCTTTGCCTGATTTCATATATGTTTTAAAAGCTTTTCCTAAATGTCGAATGTTCTGCTCACCTTCAGTTCTGTTCATTATCTTTAGATCAGGGCGTGAAGATGTCCCTCACAAGGAGTTGGTAAAGACAAAGCTTGTGTTTACACGGGAATGTTTCTTCATGACTTTAGGTTGTCAGGTAAAAAGCAAGTTACAAAAATGGCAGTTTATATGATCGTATATAGCCGCCAGGTTCAAAGATTATAATTTTTTGTGTCTGCCCTACAGGTATAAAAGAGAGAACAATATAGTTTTGTCAAGTGCCACTCATTTAGGCTATAGGTGAAAGCTGCAATTTAACAAACATTAAAATGCAATATTGACTTGAATTATTTCTTACCATTTCGATTTCAGCTTCTCTGTGTCTTGATTGAATAGATTCAGATGAGCAAAATCGATTAAGATATTCATTCAACCTCATAAAAGAATATTATTTATTCAAGAAATAGAGACGAATATAAATCAGTGTGGCGGTTAACTGGAATGGCCGTTAAAATTTAAATTGTGATAACGCGCATATTTCTGTGGAGTAATAGATATATGACTAATATGCTGTATTTTCTTTCTCTTCCCAGGTCTCCTTCTGCCGTCATGTAGTGGCTGTGCCATTGGATATAAATTTGTTAAAGGCAAATGTGTTGGTAATTGATTTAATTGAATTACAGTGCAAAAGTATGATTGTAATGAATGTCTGTCTGTATCAGTACAATTTGTGTATAATTGTTGTGATCTAGTCTTCTAATTCCATGTTTCCTTCTCTTTTGCAGATGTTGATGAGTGTGTGGTGTTTCCGAGTGTGTGTGACGATTACTCCAAGTGTGTAAATACATATGGAAGTTACGATTGCACCTGTAATGACGGGTTCGGAAGGACCACCAAATCAGGACAGTGTTATGGTATGAGAGAGGATTGTGGGATTGGGGAGTCTACAAAAACTGTCTACAATTATTAATTTAGCACTTTAATCCAAAATGATTTAGAAAACATGGTAAAAAAGCAGCTTATCATAAGAGACACAATATTTCCAGTCCATCATGCTGACTTAATGTATAAGCTTAATATAATTTACAATTATATAATTTAAACTAAAATTATAATTCATGCCAAATGCTGTCTTTCCCTCCTGTCAGATGTAGACGAGTATGTCGAAAAATAAATTTCCCTTCTAACATTTTGCTGGCGTTTTCATGACCCTAAATGAGGAAGTCACACATTTTCAAGAAAAGCATCATAGGTTAACTAGTGTTTCCGACAACTCAAAAATCGAACTTAAAATATGGTCAGTTTGATGGGATAACCCATTTTCCCATAACCTAGACTATTATAAAATAACACAAATCTCTCTCTCTCTCTCACAGACATCAATGAGTGTACAGATCCAGATGTGTGCGGCACAAACGCAGATTGCAAAAATCACCCAGGCAGCTTCACCTGCGAATGTCACAAGGGTTACAGTAACTACGGCAACAACCAGTCAAAATGCAGCGGTAAGCGTTATATCTAGGGTGACTAAACGTCCTGTTTTCCCAGGACATGTCCTGTTATCACGTCCTGTCCTGGCCGTCCTTTCTGTTTTTTATAAAGTGATGGAAAATGTCCTGCTTTTCAATATTTTTTTATTGGGCCATTAAGAAAGAAAAACAGGATAAAGAGGAAGAAGAAAACTAAAGATGTAAATATATTTTGTCAGTTAGTTTTTGTAAGTTTGTGAGAGCTATTTTGGGTAAATTTGGAGGTATTTTTTTTTTTTTTTTTTTTTTTTCTAATACGGAAGAGACATTATGTCTATCATTATTTCATTCATTATTTTTGAAACCTGTCATAATAAAACATGTTGAGTAACCTCTGAGAAGCCTATCTGAATTTGTGTCTTTGGTTATAGATAGTATTTTGTAATGTAACAATTTTCTATCCATACAGAGGAGGCACAGCCTACTTTAAATGTATTGAAATGAATAAGGCATCTTTGAGTAAACTTCGAGTATCATTTGAGTATCTCATTGCCGGGCCGAGTGTCCTGGTTTTCGATAATCAAAATATGGTCATCCTAGTTATAGCAGCAGGGCAAACTATTATTTGCTTCATTTCAGATGCACTGATGCAGTTTTTAGGTTGTTCTTATAAGACGCGTTTCCATCACAGATTTGCGCAAAACTTTTGTGAATTTTTTCTAAATGTCGACTAAAAACTATTGCGAAATGACGGCGTTTCCGTTAGTCGACATTTTTTCCTCTCGTGATAAATCATTCCAAACATCATGGCGACGGATGTTGGTGGGTTTATGTATATCTCAGCCACTGCACTGGCCATTATTATTAACCGAAGGAGACGTGTGTGTGTGTGTGTGTTATTCCAGCATTAATGGCCAGGAAAGCCTCTTATACTGTGAGCGGTTCGTATGAGGAGTTTCTGGTGTTTCTCCTCATTTTTGCCTCAGCTCGTGATTGTGGCATTTCTTAGTGGTTTAATCCAGTATTCCTGTAATTCTTTCGTCTTTTATGAATTTAATAAAGAACTCTGTCTCGTATTCTGTCCAACCACCCGGGTCATCTACGTCAGGTGACTGTAAATACGCAAAAACTGTTTCCATTGCAGTTTTGCTAAATATTTCTTTTTCGAATTGCCTGAAAAACCTCCTCATGCGAGCGTAAACACTTTTTTGCGATAAATGGGAGTTTTTGTGAAATTGACGTGTTTCCATTGGGCGTATTATCAGTTCGCAATTTCAATTTGCGCAATTTGAAGGGTAATGGAAACGCGGCTATAGACGTTGGTGAGTGTTAGCTATTGACTTATTTTTATCTTTACTGATGTTGTGCACAGAAATGGACTGTGATAAGTTTAAACCTCAGCCTGGAGCAGAACACACACCGGAGAAGGTAGAATTATGATTGTTGTTATTATTATATGCACAACAAACATGCTTTATAATGGTTATGTAAATATTAAGAGAAATTGTTCTTAAAAAAAACGTTATAGAAACTAAAGCTTGTGTAACTTTGTTAATATTTGACATGCATTCTCATGATGTTGACAGAAATAACTTCTGGGAACAACATTCTTGAGGCGTCTTTATGATGTTTTTGCTTTTTTTGAGGAAAAAAGTTCTCATAGTTTTGACAGAAAATGTTCATAGAACAAAATCCCATATGGTGTTATTTATATTTGTTGATGTTAACGTTATATTATATGGAGTACAAATAAGGCTAGGAGAATGTTGTATCAAAACCTTGTAAATGATAGTCCAATCACGATAATAAAACTGGACATTTTAATGATTCAGAAACCCTGAAACCTTTCCGTGTTCCCACAAGGCTGTTAGACTCTGTTATCTGTGTGTCTTCTTTCAGTTGAAGCATTTGATGTCACTGTTGAAGAACAGCTGTGAGTCTCTGAATGACACACAGGGAGAACATTTCACCGGGGAGAAGTTGCTGGAGGTTAAACACACACTGCATGATATATTCTCATGGTAGTTTGTGTACATGCTTTTTTTATTGAATTTCACGCATTTATTTCACAGAACTTGTGCAATTCCACCGATGATCTGCTGTCGGATGGAAACATCGTTGACGGTGAGATGTTGAGTCAGTTTCTGTTGGCGGTGGAGAACAGCATGCGTCTGATTGGACCTCAGCTTAAAAAGCCTGTGACCAGGATGGAGACGCACAACACTTGTGAGACACAAACATTAACTCATGAAACATGCTGTGTGTTTGGTTAAGAATGTTTCATTAAGCAGTTGTTCTGCGTGATCATGTGATCCACAGTCGCTGAGGTTGCAGTCAGGCGGGGTCAGGCTCCGCCCAGTGGGCGTGTCACTCTGAGCACAGACTCCGCCCTCTTCAACACCAGCTGGGAAACAGTTGTAGGGAAATCATATCCAGGTACAAATACACTCACGACACATACACTATATTGCCAAAAGTTGTGGGACGTCTGCCTTTACATGCACATAAACATTCCTGATCCGTAGAGTTTAATATGGAATCCACTCTTTTCTGCTATAACAGCTTCAACTCTTCTGGGAAGGCTTTCCACAAGGGTTGTGAGTGTGTTATGGGAATTTTTGACCATTCTTCTAGAAGCGCATTAGTGAGGTCAGGTACTGATGTTGGATGAGAAGGCCTGGCTCGAGTCTCCGCTCTAATTCACCCTAAAGCTGTTCTGTGGGGTTGAGGTCAGGGCTCTGTGTAGGCCAGTCGAGTTCCTCCACACCAAACTCGCTCATACATGTCTTTATGAACCTGCTATGTGCACTGGTGCGCAGGCATGTTGGAACAGGAACATCCCCAAACTGTTCCCACGAAGTTGGGAGCATGAAACTGTGTCCAAAATGTCTTGGTATGCTGAAGCATTAAGAGTTCCTTTAGTGTTGGGCGGTATATCGGTTCATACCGGTGTATATTTTCATTATGATATTAATTTTTAATATACAGCCATACCAATGTATTTAATTACACAACGTTATGCTGTCACTGTTTCTGACGGACCCTTTACAATGTTGTACTTATAAGCAGCGACTGCAAAGGCGGCAACCATAGACTACACCGTTTCACTACACCGTTACACTACACCGTTTCACTAGACCGTTACACTACACCGTTACACTACACCGTTTCACTAGACCGTTACACTACACCGTTTCACTAGACCGTTTCACTACACCGTTACACTACACCGTTACACTACACCGTTACACTACACCGTTTCACTAGACCGTTACACTACACCGTTTCACTAGACCGTTACACTACACCGTTACACTACACCGTTTCACTACACCGTTTCACTAGACCGTTACACTACACCGTTACACTACACCGTTTCACTAGACCGTTACACTACACCGTTTCACTAGACCGTTACACTACACCGTTTCACTACACCGTTACACTACACCGTTTCACTACACCGTTTCACTACACCGTTACACTACACCGTTTCACTAGACCGTTACACTACACCGTTACACTACACCGTTACACTACACCGTTTCACTAGACCGTTACACTACACCGTTTCACTACACCGTTTCACTACACCGTTACACTACACCGTTTCACTACACCGTTACACTACACAGTTACACTACACAGTTACACTACACAGTTACACTACACCGTTTCACTACACCGTTTCACTACACCGTTTCACTACACAGTTACACTACACCGTTACACTACACCGTTACACTACACCGTTTCACTACACCGTTACACTACACCGTTACACTACACCGTTTCACTACACCGTTTCACTACACCGTTTCACTACACCGTTACACTACACCGTTTCACTTGCGGCCGTTTCACACCGCAAGCATGAGCGGCGCGTCAGCGCAACTACACCGTCACTGCAGACACGCGCGAGTATTCACACTGGAAGCGTTTGTTCAGCGTCACAACAGCGGCTCCCAGGCTACATATAAGCATTTCTTTAAAAAGACTTTTGTTAAATTTGTTTTTAGAAGTTGGTCATAAACTTGATAGACTTTGTTTGTTCAAACTGAATAATTAAAAACAAGTTTAATGGGTACATTTTCGATACAATTTTTGAGTCTTCATTTGCTTTTCTGACACACTGTCATACTTCATAGTTCTTGTTAAAACACACTTGACATGCAAATTCTGTGCGTTTTGGGCACTTTTTGTGTGAAATCATTCATTTTGTCCATCAAAAGTGTGCTTTCACTTGAGCGTGAGCAGCAAAAATAGACTCTCCGCCGAACCCCCCGCGAGGAGTGTAGCTATTGACTCTGCAGAGAGTTGGTTTTACGTAGCCTACTACTTTGTGGCTGAGTTGCTGTTGCTCCCAATTGCTTCCACTTTGTTATAATACCACTAACAGTTAACCGTGGAATATTTAGTAGTGAGGAAATTTCACGAATGGACTTATTGCACAGGTGGCAACCTATCACGGTACCACGCTTAAATTCACTGCAAATTCAGTTCTTTGAAGCGTCTTCATGCCTAAGTGCTTGATCTTATACAACCGTGGCCGTGGAAGTGATCGGAACACCTGAATTCAGTGATTTAGAGGGGTGTCCCAATACTTTTGACAATATAGTGCATGTGTACATATAAAAGCATGAATGCATTCATGAAAAGATGTGAATGTTGTTTTCCTTTAGGTTTTGCGTTTGTGGCGCTGGTCAGTTTTAAAGATATGAACTCATCCAGCGATCACTTGCACACGATGGTCAAATCATCACAGGAGCAGGAGAGCAGAGAAAGAAAAATCACGTATCAGCTCAACTCGAAGGTGGTGACGGCCGTCGTCAGTAATCCAGAAACACAACAGCTGTCTGAGCCGGTGACGCTCATCTTTACACACGAGCAGGTGAAGATGCCGACCAGCACAACAACTCAGTAACTGTTTAACAGTTACTCATGATAAAACTACCACATAAATATGTATTCCCTGTTTAAAAATCCAGTTTAATTAATATTAAGTAGCTGGTTTGTTACTGGTCCATAATGGTTTACCAGTTTGCATCAACTAATGACCTGCTTAGACCAGCAGAACACCATCTACCATGTGCCCATGCTTAAGCTGGATTTCCCATCAGGGTTTAAAGGTGTCCTAGAATTTGAAATTGAATTTATCTTGGCATAGTTAAATAACAAGAGTTCAGTACATGGACATGACATACAGTGAGTCTCAAACACCATTGTTTTCTCCTTCTTACTTAAATCTCGTTTTTGAAAAACACCCCTGAAAAATACTGACTGTGTCGGATCATTAATATGGAAATACTTTCCAAAACAACACATTCACGCGCTACACAGTTCGCGTTTTTTGTTCTTGATTCAATGTGAAAAAGCTATCGTAAAATTGTAAAATTATACAGTTACATTATAATAATTTACATGTTTTTACCATGTTAAAAATAAAATTGTGACTGCTGACGTTATGAGTTAACGTGTAAAGTCAATGCTATATGCTAGTTAACGTTTAGGTGGAACTTCTAGCATTGACGTGACAGTTAATAAACGTACCACACAGAAGCGTCCATTTCCAATCTTAAAACAACTGGTTGTTCCTCAAAATCACCGTCTTCGTCTGAAACCGGCTCAAAAGTGTACGGTTGAACGCCTAATCTCTCCATTGCCACGCTGGACCTGTGTGCCGTCACTCTGAGCGACTGTAATGGGCCTGCAGTGAAACAGCCAATCAGAGCAGAGCTCCTCATTAATATTCATGACCCTCCAAATAAGGTAAAAACAGACCATCTCATTCTAGGGACAATTTCTAGAGTTGAAAATGGACCTGTAAAACCACATCTGGAGCCACATTCCCTCTATGTAGATATCAGAGAGTAAATTGAAATATTATTTCAACACATTCTAGGGCACCTTTAAAGAGATTGTTAAATAAATGCCCTTCTAAAGTGCCAGAATGCATTTACACAAGATGTACATCTGCAGAATGTGTGTGAAATCTGAATTTCAAAAATTCAAATGATGACTGAAGACGTTCTAAAATGTGACTGTGGAAATGATCAAATACTTCATGTACCTGGTGGTGCTTTTCATTTATGAAGACGCAAAGAATTGTGAAGACGCCTGAGACGCACACACACACACACACACACACACACACACACTTTGACACATTAGTTTACAACTTTTCCAAACTTTTCAGGCAGGTGTTCCTTGTTTCCTAAACTCTTCTGCTCCCTTCTTCAGGAGAGGGCGGAGTCTGAGGGCGTGGCTTATTCCTGTGTGTTCTGGAGTGAGGCTGAGGGGGCGTGGTCTGGGCGGGGCTGTAAGGAGGCGTGGTCTAACAGCACTCACACAGCGTGTTCCTGCTCTCATCTCAGTAGTTTTGCTGTGTTGATGGCCCTCTACCCTGTCCAGGTACATCTGTGACCCAGAAAAAAAAAAGAGATTTCACACATTTAATTCAGATTTTATAGCAAATGATGATTTTTTTTTCCTCTTCCTCTTCTCCAGGACTCGTTTGAGCTGGTGTTGATCACGCGTGTGGGTTTAGTTCTGTCTCTGGTCTGTTTATTTCTCTGTATCCTGACGTTCTGGTTCTGTCGCTCCATCCAAGGGACCCGAAACAGCATTCATCTTCATCTGAGCGTGTGCCTCTTCATCGCAGACCTCGTCTTCCTCTGCGGGATCTCCAGCACTCACAATCAGGTGTGTGATTTACTCAACTTAACTTTTCGAGTTATCTTTTTGCACTGATTTAGTTAAGTTGTAATAACTTTAGGTTCTTGAGCTAACAAAATTTTGTTGAAATAAGTGATCTTTTTTTTTTTTAACCAAATCTTCTGCCGTCGTCTTGTCAGTCAGCTCGCCTCACTCTCATCTCATGATGAATGAAATCTGACTTTTAAAAAACGTTTGATTCTCCATTGTTGAGAATCATATGCTGATTGTTGATGTCTGTGTGTGTCCAAGTGATTCAGTAGTTTAAACTGTTTAAAGAGATTCATGGATACAAAAATCGAAAACGTAAAAATAACATCATCCACATAGACCACTACATGATGAGTTTGTCATTAAAACATAAACATGAACACCCGGTCACATTTTCACAGAGTCCAGTGCTCTCTCTCTCTCTGGGCTTGACGGACACGATGATTATAAATTAAGTCGGATTGCCCGTCTCGGTGGATATCCCCATAAACACAGTCGGTTATGCAGGGGTTTTCCTGCATTGACTTTTTTTTTTTTTTGCCGGCCTGTAAATCTAGTTTTTGTCCCGCCAAAGCCTTATTTGATCGGTGAGTGGTGTAGAGTAGATTGACTGCTGCGCGAGGGAGAGAGAGCCGCGCGCGCGCTCTCACCGTCTTCAAACAACACGAACGCTGTCTTGCTCTCGCATATTAATCAACATCAATTGACGCAATGGTAAAAAACTTTGCCTTAACTTCTCTATAAAGCGAAGGATGAGATGCAGGGCCGTCTTGGTGCTCAATCTGTATAACGTTACCGTTGTTTAACCAGCAACATATTTGCGATGTCATTAAGCCATTTGATAGATGCACCCGGTACAGAGGAACAAGTCTCCGGGCGATAATCCAGTGATAATAACTATAGGAACAGCATGAGAAGACGCGCTCCGTTGTAGTCAGCGCTTGGTCGGTTAATTTGAGCATTTTCTAAGTAAGTTAGCCTAATTGGCTAATATTAAATGAACACACATACAAAAATGTCTTTCTGGCGTCCTGGAGAATATTTCTGTTCGTCCTAAACACATCCCCAGGACGATAGGACGCCGTTAGTCTCGAGCCCTGGGCAACGGCTTCACAACGTTTTTTGAGTTGACTCAACAAACTTTTCACATTATGTTTCTATAGGGAATCACAAGCAATTAAACGGTTCAAGCAGATTTCTCTGGTCTCTCTCCCAGGCTGGGTGTGGTGTAGTGGCCGGGCTGCTCCACTTCTTCTTCTTGTCTGCGTTCTGCTGGATGCTGCTGGAGGGGGTTCAGCTCTACCGGATGGTTGTGCTGGTGTTTCACACCACAGTAAAGCATCTCTACATGTGTGCGGTGGGATACGGTGTCCCTCTCGTCATCGTCATTATCTCTGCCATCGCCTTCCCAAAGGGATACGGCACACAAACACAGTGAGTGTCTGAACCCGTGTGTGTGTGTGTGTGTGTGTGTGTGTGTGTGTGTGTGTGTGTGTGTGTGTGTCAGGGCTGCCAACTCTCACGCATTCAGCGTGAGACTCACGCAATTGACCCAATTCTCACGCTCTCACGCCACACCCCCGATGTCTCCCGCTGAAGTGTCGACCCGGTCGGTCAGATGACTGAAAGATGAGTGTATCTATAGATCTCCCTGTTTAGCCACCCGTGATCGACTAGTTATACCACAAATTAGTTAAAATCTCCCGGAATCTAGAGCGAGCGAGTGTGCGAGACTGAGACTGTGTTCCAAAACGCGTATCGCGTGCGCGCACGTCAGAGAGGGAGAGCGAGCGAGAGACCTTGCGTGTGCAGAGAGCATCCCTAAGGTTGGAGAAGTCTCACACCAAGCTAAAGTCAAAGGTTGGCAGCTCTGGTGTGTGTGTGTGTGTGTGTGTGCGGCATCTCTCAGATCTCTGAATCTTAGTAATTTTTACTACAATTTTTTTTTTTTTTTACTAAATGTAAAAAAATTTTTTTTTGCATTTTATTGTTGTTGATTTTTTTTATACATTGTAATTGTTTTTGTTTATTTAATTTTTTTATTGTCATTTTCTCTTTTGCTTGTCATTTTTTAAAATTATATATTAAATGTAATATTATTATTATTCTTTTATTAATTCAATTTTTTTAATTAAATTATATATTTTTAAACATTTCGATTTAGGTTTTAATTTTAGTTTTATTTATTTCCAGTTCATAAGTTTAGTTCTTAAACTTATTTCAGTTTATTGCCTAGGGAACATTTCTCATTTTAAATAATTTCCTTTTTGTAAAGCGGATCAAAAGTTTTGATGATTCACCTCGTTTGCAAATCAAGGAAATGTACATAAATTAAAAGCTATTAAAAATACCTTTTGATATGTGGCTTCCTAAAATGGTTAAACGCAGCTCCAAAGAAGCAAAACCATATTTTTAATTTATTTTGTAATGTAGATTTCTCAACTCCTCTCTAAGAGGACTAACATTTGGCAGATGCTTTTATCCGAAGTAATGTAAATGATAGCGTACATTTTTCATAGTGTGATTTGGGGTGGATAATACTGAATCCATCTAGTCCACCATAAAGTTCATACCCATATTTTAATGTAATACAAGGAAATAGGAATACTCAGTACAAAAGGCTCATTCTGAACTAGAACTACAGATAAACTATTCAAAATGCAAGAGATTGTTAGGCTTCAGAAAAGTCTTGGTCAAACATTAACTCAGAAGCTGTAAATCCAGAAGAGTCGCTGAAGACGACAGTAATGAGCCAATGGTGTTCCTGTCTCGACATGTCATCATCAGATACATCAGACCCGCAGGCTGACTGAGGGAGAGGGCGTGATGACATCGGGCCATTATCAGTAACTAAAACTAAAGGCGTAAAAAATGTAAATACTTGAAATACAATAAAAAACTTTTTTTATTTTTAGCTAGTGGCAAATGCCACATTTACATGGAACATTCAAAATGTTAAAAACTAAGATATTTGATCACAGATAACTAAAGTAACACGGGATGAATGGAACCAGCTTGAATACAGTCAAAGAGAGTGAGTGTGAGTGAGTGTGTGTGTGTGTGTGAGTGTGTGAGTGTGAGTGTGAGTGTGAGTGTGTGTGTGTGTGTGTGAGTGTGTGGGTTGGTTTATGTGATTTATGAAGACACAAATGTGTAATGACATGTGTATTACACTGGTGTGTATCAAATGGCTTAAAAAACATAAACACAGGGTTCCCACGGGTCATGGAATTTCTGGAATGTCATGGAATTTTAAAAGGTCTATTCCAGACATTGAAAGTCAGGGAATTTTATATATTTTTTGTCCAAGTCATGGAATATCAGGGAATTTAGTTTGTTGCTTTAAATTTTAGTTTCCATTTAGCAAAATGTAATTTTTCTAGACTGATTTTTTTTTATCGCGCTGTTTCACACATCTTTCTGTATTGTTGTGCTTAGGCTATTTTGAGCGCCATATTTATTCCTTTCCCGCTCAATTGGAAATCACCTAGTTAACACAGAGCTGCCAACTCTCACGCATTGGCCGTGAGACACACGCATTTGAATGGTTTCACACACTCACACCCCCGATTTCTCACGCTGAAGTGTCGACCCGGTCGGTCAAATGCCTGAAAGATGAGTTTATCTATAGATCTACGTGTTGAGCCACTCGTGATCGACTAGTTATACCGTTAGTTAAAATCTCCCGGAGTCTAGAGCGAGTGTGTGTGCGAGACAGACTGTGCTCATGGCCGTAGCTATGAGGTCACCGAGGTCCGGACCTTTGTAATTTTTTTACCTTCAAAAATAAAAATGTCAAGCTCTCTGAATGATTAATTAGAAGTTTAAACCACATCATATGAGGGTTTGCAATTCATTTAGCTGCGCAGTGAACGGGGCTTTGAGAGCGCGTTGTGAGGGCGCGAGTGCCAGATCCCGTGTTGCCAGATCCACTAATGGAGGTGTTAATTTTCACACTGAATATGGCTGTGAGCTTTTTATTTTGAACTCTCAGAGTGCACCAAATTGATGAATTTAACATTAAAAAGCACAACATTTTCTTACAGGGGACCATGCTCCCGAACCCCCCTCGAGGAACAGAGGTCCACTCACTACAGCTTTACCAAAATATTCAGTGAGAAACACTGGTATTGCTTTTCACAAACATCTACATGTCTGTCTATTTGAAAGTTTAGGCTATATGGAGTGTATATTGCATTTGTGGATGTTATTATAGCACAATTATTTACACCTCATCCATGACCTCACTAATTTTCAAACCCTGGTTACGGCCTTGACTGTGCTTCAAACCACGTAGTGCGCTCGCGCGGTAGAGAAACCTTGCGTAATACAGAGAGTAGGATTCCTGTCCATCATCGCACAAGCTGCACCTGTTTTGCCGTTCATTATAGGTCATGGAAATTCATCTTTTTAGTCAGTGAAAGTCAGGGAATTTGACATTTGGTTTAGAGTGGGAACCCTGTAAAAAACAATGTTTTATTAAACATTTTAAAATGCAGCATGTCTCCTGTGATGGGTAGGTTTAGGGACAGGGGCAGTGTGTGTGTGAGTGCGTGCATGTGTGTGTGTGTGTGTGTGTGTGTGTGTGTGTGTGTGTGTGTAACCATGTGACTGATTTATCATTCCAGCTGTTGGCTCTCTCTTGATCGTTATTTTATCCTGAGCTTCTTCGTACCCGTCTGCATCATCGTCATCCTCAACTGCTTCTTCTTCATCATCACTGTGTGGAAACTGGCACAAAAATTCTCCAGTCTCAATCCAGACCTCTCCAAACTCAAACAGATCAGGTGTGTGTGTGTGTGTGTTATTGTACTATCATCATATACTGTTATAGTCATGGCCCGGGAACTAGAGCTGCTGCAGCGACATGGTTTATTTTCACACCTTCATTCTTAAAATTGTTTTAACGATTGTTTGTTTGTATATGTTGTGGAATGAGCACTGTCGGCCATTGGATCAACGCCACTGGTTCGGAGCGCTGGCAATGTAAAGCGTTTTTACTGTATCGAATTATAAAACTACTTGAATTGCGATGCAGTTTTTCAGATAGCAGGACGATACATGACTCGACCGCAAAACATGATTCTTTTCACGGTATGTAAACACTATTATATGTGCTGAAATATCACCCTGGTCATACTTTATTCTGATTACTTTCTTGTGACTGGTCACACCATAATATGTAGCTGGCATGAGTAACAAAATGCTTTCTCTGCCTGCAATAATAATGCAAAAACTGACACTTCAAATCAACATTTAAATGTCTATTTTATGAAAAGTAGTCTTTAATTATGTCTAAATATATATCCAAATGCATGTGAGGATTATGTCTGAAGTAGTGTTGTCAAAATATTCGGTACTTCGGTACCAAGTCGGTACTAAAAAAATTTAAACGTCACGGTACCAAGTTCCGGTGGTACCGAATACCCGGTTCTGGATGCGCATGCATACACAAAGAGCGTGAAGTTCGGTTTAACTGAAATAAATGGACAGAAATATTTATATTAGGCTACTGTACAATAGATTTAGCTACGTCTCCATTCATTAAAAATACTACTACTAATAATAATAATGTGTGCATAGAAGGTTGCTTATTTTTCACAGATTTTTTTATAAGCAATGTTTCTCAATATCATCAATATTTTTGTTTAAACAGCATGTAGCCTTCAATGCTTTCATACATTTATGACATCCCTAGTCTGAAGACAATGTTCTCAGCTGTTTATAACTGTATATTCAGGGCTATACCGCCATCTAGTGGTCACACCGTGGTATTGCGGATGATCAATGCTGCATCATTTAGAGCTAAATGTTATTTTAAGTACCCTAAAAATACAAAATCTTAAATAAAAATTATTATTGAGCTAAAATATAGCACACATAGCCTATACATGTCCGTTCTCATATAACTCTATCCTCATTCATTGGTATGTTCATCAGTAAGTGTGACATCAGAAGCACGTCACAGATTGAGAAAATATATTATTTTTGTGGCGTAGTTTTTCACCGATATTTAACAGCGTTTCGTCAGAAGTACAAATACAACAGCCGGTTTTTAAATCCTATCCAATGGCTGAAAAGAAAGGAGTAAACACGGTCACTGGTAGGTTGTGACGGCTGTCAATCAAAATCTGGAGTGGTGATTCGTTCCATGTGTTTTCTGTCAGAAAACAAATGGATAATTCTGTAAATTAAGGCGGCATAATGGCAACAAAAAAGAAAAATATATTTTATATTGCTCTCATACAAAGCGCGCAAAGAGCCGCCTCTCACACAGTGCACGGACAAATAGGCCTACACACGGAATTATATTTCAAAATCCTTCTAGTTAATTTATAGTATCAAATAAACATGAATAAACATCAGAAGAATTGTTGTTTCAACCATGGAAAGACAGACCTTTTTTCAAGTTGGTTTTGCCTAAAACGGTTGAGAAAGAAAAACAGTAATCCTGTGTCTATTGAATCAGTGCATTGACAGCCTATACTCGCTGCCACCATTAATGTTGTTTAAAGAACAAAAGAAAAAGAAAATCACTCACTGAACTTTTGTAATTTTAATTAGCTTAATATTTTATTTGCCTGTTTTTCCGTGCTCACTACATGTGTATTGCGACCTAGAGATGAATTCCCTGTCAATTTTGTTAAACATTTTTTTCTGGATTTCTTGATCTTTATATGACTTTTTTATTTTATTCGTTTTTATACAATTTTGTTTAGCAGACAATCAAAAATAAACTATCCTGTTAATTCAGAATAGCAGAGATATATCCAATTAAAATAAAATATATATAATCAAGTAGCCTATTTTATTTTGGTTTGCAGGCAAATAAAAGTGAATCAGAAAAACAAATGGTAACTTTACCCGTTTCTGAATAGGCCAATTAATTTAAATGTTGCACATATTTAATCAAAAAGCACAAACATGACCATTGTAATAAAAAAAAAAAAAAATTCGTTATAGGGGATATTCAAATTAATTAACCAATCATTAATACCATAGATCAGCCCTAACAAACGTGGATGTTTTTTCCACTAAGAAACGAACATTGTTATGTTGTTGATTGATACTGTGAAGCTGCTTTGATACAATCTATATTGTGAAAAGTGCTATATAAATATACTTGACTTGACTTGTATTGCAAACGGATGAAGAAATTGTGTTGCTTTATCTCATGCACGCGTTCTGAGTTTAGCCTACAATTGTTGTTAACTGTAACATTAATGTTGCAGCTGCGTTAATTATTGATTATTTATATGCTATATTGTGAGCGTTATACTTTACTTTAGATTAAATAAACAAACAAAACAAAAACAAGTATACCCAAATATAATTTTTAATGACTTCTGTCTCTAAATAAATAAAGCTGTCATTTATATTTCCTAAAAGGTGACTAGCTTTAAAACCAAAAATGAGGGGAAATAAAGTATATTTATAACATAAAGTTTTTGCTTATGCAGAACGAAACCATTCGTTTTTAATTCCTAATTTTAGACAAATAACAAATATAGTTTGAATCCAAGTTTAAAAACAGCGCTGCACATTATCAGGAAATTAAACGTATCATAATTAAATCAGGCGATTTAAACTGGCTTCACTGGACAGCATACGTACGTATAAAAAAAAAAAAACGAAATCAAAATAACATTTCGTACAGCTAGTCAGAGGTGTCAAAAGTATTCACATTCATTACTCAAGTAGAAGTATAGATACTAGGGTTTAAAAAGACTTCTGTAGAAGTTGAAGTATCAACTCCAGTTTTTTACTCAAGTAAAAGTGTAAAAGTAATGGTTTCAAAAACTACTTAAAGTATAAAAGTAAAAGTAATGCAAGGAAAAAATGCCATTATTGACCAAAGCTTAGGCCGCGCCACAGGGTCTATAGTGCACTACACCTCCTCAAAAAAACATTTTTCTAAAGGCCATAATGACTATAATGTTATATTAAAATGTTAATGTTGAAAAATTTGGGATGCACTAGGCTCCCTGTTTCAGCCTCATATATGCCCATAGAAAATGAATTTCAGTTTTATTTCAATTTTAGTACAATGCAAACCATATGTGTACTACTGAGCATTAACGTGTTTCATGAAGCTGAAGATAGAATCACCTATCACAGAAAACTTTCTGCATTTTTACTTAGTCTGTTTATAAGCTGTTTTCCCCCAAAAAATTACCCACAAGGACAAGGATTTCGGATATTGCCATCTTTGTGGGGATATTTTGACCCTGTATTGTAGGGTTGCACGCACACACACACACACACACACACACACACACACGATTCTCCAAATCCTCGATTTGATTACATTTTCGATTCTAAGGTCACGGTTCGATTCGATTCTCGATTTTTACATTTATTTTATTAAAGCACAGTTTGCTATGCCATTTTTAGACTAGACTTTTATGCAATATAATATATGACCTTTGTTCGCAATGTACCACACTACATTGTCAAATTTAAAACATTTATTGGAATCAATTGGAAACTTAAGCAAAATAACCTGCCATGTGGTTTCTCAGCACAGCAGAATAGACTCGGTGCGGAAATGAACGACACTCATTCGTGGAGGTGGAAAATCAAGTTATTTGTGACATGCAAGATATTGTATAAAGATACTGTTCTGAGTCCGAGTCTGCAGTTTTTGTCAATTTAAAGTTTTAAATAAAAAAAATGGAAGAATATGGTACACGCCAGTGGCGGCTTGTCCATAGGGGGCGCTGGGGCGCCGCCCCCATCAACATTTCAGAAATTAACATGTGTAAAAACATTATATTAAAATGAAATAATAATCAAATAAAAAATAGTTTACTCATGTGCTGGCTGGTAGTAAGAGCCTCAGAATTTAATAAAAACTGTGTCTTTAATTGATTAACTATTTACTATGTTTTTCAATACGTTTCATGGGCGAGGGACGCCGGACACATGGGTGTCTATGTGAGTACACAAATTCTCGGGCAGCATGTGACCTGAAGCTGGTCTCTGATTGGTTTCTTAAAGATCCTCCTCGGGGCGCAAGTCGTTGCGTCCCTGGCCAATCATAATTGGATACATGTTATTTTATCCAATCTTATTGGTTCTCGTCACCTGTCATTCAACTGTACGCGGCGGGAAATAACTTTGCTTGCTAGTCACTAGGCTGATCACTTTTTATTACGCAATACGCAATGGCAGCAGTTAATCAAAATTCTGTTACTTATTTACAAAAAAAAACTTTCTCAAGACTTTCGCTTGATCTCGGACCGGAACAGCCAGATTTACACATCCAGCAGCAGGCAAGTGACCGAAGACGAAGTTACAAACGGAGCTTTACCCGCGCTTGTTACGAGAAACGGAGCTGGCTGACTGGATGTGATGTTAGCAATATATTATATAGGCTCGCCGCTCATTGCTTGCAAAGTGAGAGATTTCAAGCCTTTATTTGTTATAATTTTGATGATTATGGCTTACAGCTTATGAAACCCACAAAATCTAAATGTCATAAAGCTTTTCTGCTGAAGGAAGCATGAAGTGCTCTAATGTCCTGGAAGTCCAGAGTCAATGCAGCCGTCTACCAGGACATTTAGAAAGCTTTATGAAGATGCTTTATGAAGGATTTTCACCTGCCCACACTGCCAAAATAACCAAAACCTGGTTCAATGACCATGGGATTACTGTGTAACTACTACAGTGCGATTTCATGTAATATTCTAATTTTCAAAAATTGATTTCGTGGGTTCCATATTATGTAAGCCATAATCATAAAAATTATAACAAATCCAGGCTTAAAATATCTCACTTTGCAAGCAATGAGCCTTTTTTATAAAATTAGTTTCACATTTTAAGTTAAATTCCTAAAATAATTGACCTTTTCCATGATATTCAAATTTTTGGAAAGGGACTGTATATAAAGGAGAGCAACATTGTTCAAGTAGGAAACATGATTTTTGTTTCTACTTTGTTGGTCTGAAATGTAAATAAAAAGAGATCAAAATAGCTTTTTTGTTTCTGCTTTGTATTTTGCCCCCCCCCTAAAATAAAAAATGCGCCCCCCCAAAAATAATTATCACCAGCCGCCACTGGTACACGCACATACATTGCAAACTGTGGCTTTTTTTAAGTGCTTTGAACGCGAAAGTGAGAGGACTCGCAGCACTTCCAACGAGTGTTTTTTTCCACTTTGCAAACCGACTGGACGTGACATGGGGGCGTGACAGCATCGACGATTCCATTTTTGAATTTAAAGTTCGAGATTGTGACTTAATTTCGATTTAAAATCGGAATCATGACACCCTTACTCTCTCCTCTTCTTTCTCTCTCTCTCTCACGCACTCACTAACGATTATCTTTGCCACTTATCCCGCGATTGTCATACAGTAACGTTAAAAACGGCTGTCCCCCAAATCAATATTTGACGCGATTTGCCCCGTATTGTTGAGCAGAAAACTGTTGATTTCTCGGTCGCTTACCGCATCTCTAGGTTTCCTTCGGATGAGTTTTGCCGCTTCGCACAACCAAATGTAACTACAGCCTCTCACAAGTTAGAAAGAAAACACAAAGCCAATCAGTTTAGCGATGTGTGTTCAGGAGGCGGGACTCCGATCTATTAACCGTGTGTTATTGGTCATTTTTTTGCAAACGGAATGAAATAGGAGTAACGAGGCTATTTTTAAAATGTAATGAGTAGAAAGTACAGATAATTGCGTGAAAATGTAAGGAGTAGAAGTAAAAAGTCGGCTGAAAAATAATTACTCGAGTAAAGTATAGATACCCAAAATTTCTACTTAAGTAATGTAACAAAGTATTTGTACTTCGTTACTTGACACCTCTGCAGCTAGTTAACATCTGCTACAGCCGCCTACGGGACCAACACTAGCTACTTCCGCTACTTCAAGGCACGCAGTAATGGCGGCGCTGCTTTACTTCCGTGTTTCGCCGGATTTGTGTATACCTGGGTGAGGCCGATAGGAAGGGACACTGAATGAGTTTTTTGCAGTCTGTGTAAAAGCAGCTTTTCTATGTCAGCCAAGAGCTCTTGCAGAACTACGCCCCCTCTGGCGACAAGCGAAACTGTAACCAGAGTGGTGGCACTAGACAAAATTGTTCTTTACTTTACGTGGAGTTTGCGTTGGGGTTTGGAATGGACTACAAGCCGGTCTCTTTGAATCCATCTTCTACCTTTGACGCACGAGTTGTCTTCGCTGATGCGGAGAATGGCGGCTTATACACAAACCTGCGAGACATAGCCTGGTGAGCGTGAACGCGCATGACGTCACGCCCAGTCTCAAATTCGAGCCCGAATCCCTCTTATATATTTTACTGTACAGGATTATAGAGGCGATCTCAGTGAGCTGAGAAGGGCTCATTCAGCCCATCAGGCAGTTCTTTAAGCATGTATAGGATAGAAAAACTGGTATTTTAACATGAAAAGTTGCGCAATGCACCTTTAATATATTCTCTATAAGACTGTCAATTAACTAATTTCATGTTGTTTCATCATTATTTATTTTGTTGGATTTTAGTTGGACTTGGTCAGAACTGTTTCAAAAATAGTGATCTGATGCCTTTGGGTTCAGTGATGTTGAATGTACATGACATGTAAAATAAAGGCATGTTATGTTACATTGTGATGTAATGCTGTTTTCTGGAAGGGACTAAAGACAAAGTATTTTTATCAGCTGCAATGCAGAATACAAATGTTTTTATTAAGTTAGATAGACATTATGTTTTAGTGTTGGTAACATGTCCCACGTTTGGTTTGTTTGATGATGGTCACCAAACGATGAAATATGTTCCCGCGGCTATGATTATAGAGTCAGTCTTTAATGCAGTGTTATCTCAGTCGTTCTGATGAGTTATATTGGTCAGTGTGTGTGTCTCTGCAGGAGTTTTACGATGACCGCAGTGGCTCAGGTGTGTGTTCTCGGCGGGACGTGGGTCTTCGGCTTCTTCCTCTTCCAGGAGAACGGGACTGAAGTCATGTTGTACCTCTTCACCATCCTCAACAGCCTCCAGGGGGCGCTCATCTTCATCATGCACTGCCTGCTGTCCAAACCGGTACACACACACACACACCATGACAGCAGAAAACACATGATGAATTGGCTTCGACACACTGAAGGTTTGGTAACAGTGGTTTGTTTAAAGGTGCCCTAGAATTTGAAATTGAATTTATCTTGGCATAGTTAAATAACAAGAGTTCAGTACATGGACATGACATACAGTGAGTCTGAAATACCATTGTTTTCTCCTTCTTAAATCTCGTTTTTGAAAAACACCCCTGAAAAACAGGCGCATCTCCACATAACACCGACTGTGTCGGATCATTAATATGGACGACTCCAAAAATGTCCAAACAACACATTCACGCGCTCCACAGTTCGCTGTTTCAGTAATACTGTGAAATATTATTACAATTTAAAATAATGGTTTTCTATTTTAATATACTTAAAATGTTTGTGATGCAAAGCTGAATTTTGATCAGCCAATACTCAGAAATCATTCAAATATTTTTTTTCATAATGATTCATTTTACAATTATTTTTTTTCTAATTTTGTAAATATGTAACATGAATCTAAATTTCATTGCAGCAATTATGCATACATTAAATTGTGTAATATCATATCGACCACTAGGGTTTGCTGTGAAACAAACGGTCAGTTCAGTTTGATCAATGATCTCGTGTGTTGTGTCGCCCCCTTCAGGTCAGGGCGGAGTATCACAAACTGTGTGTCCGAATGTGTCCACACAAGGAGAAAGCAGAATACAGCACCAGCCAGTCCAACAGCAGTCAGGTACGGCAAGCCCAAAGTATACTTCTGTTTTTACCCGTATGCGCCGGTCCGCGGACAGTTCACCTGATGGCAATTTCGTCACCAGTAAGGAGTGTGCGCCGCCCGGTTTTTGTAAAGTTGCACATGCGCAGTGAAAGTGTTTTGCACACTAATCGGTTGTTCCACAAGCTGGAGGAAGTGCTGAATCTCAGTGCTTCAGTAAAAGTACAAATAACCAGAGACATATTTACTTCAGTAAAAGTAGAAGTACCACAATGACAACCCTACTTCAGTCAAAAGTAGTTTGAAGTTTTACAGTACACATCAAGCTTACTATATATATGTTAGTACGTCAAACACGGCGTTTGGTTGTAAACGCGATTCATTTATGACGTAATTCTGAACCTCTTGGCTTGCCATACTAATCCTAACACCACTACTAAACCTACCCTAACCGACCCATGCACGTAAAAACTAATTTTCGGGGTGATATGGCAACCAAACTTCACGTGTAAGACAAACGTGCGACGAACGCACGGTCTGGATGGCGTTTTGGCAGGAAAAACTGATCAGAAAATGTAACAAAAATGTAACCGAACATTGTAGAAATGTAGTGGAGTAGAAAGTATAATAATTGCTGCAAAATGTAACAAAGTAAAACGTATGCACTATTGATTCTACTTAAGTACATTTTTCACGTATCTGTACTTTACTTAAGTAAAGTGACAATGTATTTGTACTTTGTTACATTCCACCACTGGTCTCGGGCCGTTGTTTCACAGTAGAAAACGAAACTAAAGAGACGGAACAACAATAGGCGCCCGTGTGTGAGAGAGATCCGTAACTTTAGTTTAAAAGAGTACAAAGGCATTTTTATTGGTCATCATAACTTCTTTCAACAAAGATGAAACGTTCTAGAGCGAATGTCGACCGCCTGCATTTACGCACCCTATCAAACGGAGTATACTTTGAAAGGCTACGCATTCAACCGTACGCTAGTGTACGTGTAGAAGTATATTTTGGGCTTTAGTGAGTGTTTGAGTGTGTTAATGCTGTGTTTGTGGCTTCAGCGTCTTCATTCTTCCTTTGACTTTCACAGAAACCTCTTCAGATCGACAGCAGCACTGGAGAGTCAACGATATAAAGTGCTGGGGGATTTTTACAAACTCTTGAACACAAGTCTCTTTCAACGACAAACAAAGACCTTCAGTTTGACCTTTCCAGTCAGAAGACCTCCGCATCCACAGTGCACTGGGTTTGGTGTCGGCCTGGGCAGTTCAGGGCAAAGTAATACATTTTTATTGCAGGATTAACGGTTTGTATATCAGTACGTGTAACGTATAATTTGTAATTGTTTAATAAAAGAAATGCAGGTACAGTGAAGAAAATAAGTATTTGAACACCCTGCTATTTTGCAAGTTCTCCCACTTAGAAATCATGGAGGGGTCTGAAATCGTCATCGTAGGTGCATGTCCACTGTGAGAGACATAATCTAAAAAAAAAATCCAGAAATCACAATGTATGATTTTTTAACTATTTATTTGTAAGATACAGCTGCAAATAAGTATTTGAACACCTGAGAAAATCAATGTTAATATTTGGTACTGTAGCCTTTGTTTGCAATTACAGAGGTCAAACGTTTCCTGTAGTTTTTCACCAGGTTTGCACACACTGCAGGAGGGATTTTGGCCCACTCCTCCACACAGATCTTCTCTAGATCAGTCAGGTTTCTGGGCTGTCGCTGAGAAACACGGAGTTTGAGCTCCCTCCAAAGATTCTCTTTTGGGTTTAGGTCTGGAGACTGGCTAGGCCACGCCAGAACCTTGATATGCTTCTTACAGAGCCACTCCTTGGTTATCCTGGCTGTGTGCTTCGGGTCATTGTCATGTTGGAAGACCCAGTCTCGACCCATCTTCAATGCTCTAACTGAGGGAAGGAGGTTGTTCCCCAAAATCTCGCAATACATGGCCCCGGTCATCCTCTCCTTAATACAGTGCAGTCGCCCTGTCCCATGTGCAGAAAAACACCCCCAAAGCATGATGCTACCACCCCCATGCTTCACAGTAGGGATGGTGTTCTTGGGATGGGACTCATCATTCTTCTTCCTCCAAACACGGTTAGTGGAATTATGACCAAAAAGTTCTATTTTGGTCTCATCTGACCACATGACTTTCTCCCATGACTCCTCTGGATCATCCAAATGGTCATTGCAGGGTTTCCGCGGGGTTGTAAAAGGTAGTAAAAGGTAGTAAATTAAATTATGCCAAATTAAGGCCAGTAAAAAGTTGTAAAAAGTAGTAAACGTCATCTGACGAGGTAGTAAATTTTCGAAGCCCCATCTAACTGGGTCTATATGGTTTTCAATTAGTATTGAAAATATACGAGATTCCATTTTTTTCCCTAAAAAATAAGGCTGTCTATGAAGTAAATATGTCTTACTAGTGGAATATTAAACGCAATATAGTAACACAACTTAGCTGTGGTGCGCGATCACTGGAAACGTGCAATGGATTGAGCGCGCAGCGGCACAGATGCGCGAGCTGGTCGAGCACATCCCTTCAAACAGACATCAGTGGAAAGTTTATAGTTCAATCGGATGTCAATGGCAAAGAAAATTAAAACGGGTCAGCATCTAGCTTATTATTATCGTTAACTGACGAGAGAGAGAGCGCGGGCGCACTTCTGTTGAATATTCTTGATCATTCACTCAGCACGTGTTATTTGGATTAAAACTAAATCGTATATGTAAGTAAAGTAAAACATGACCTGTTACCTGATTTATGTATAACGAGTGGTTCCCTACATTATTACTGGACGTGTGCATATCAAGAAGTTCCATGAACGCAAACATCCAAAGCGCGTGCCCCGCAAACCAGCGCCTCAGCGCGCGAATACTAAATTAAATTGTCTTTCACGTCACAAAATTATGTAAAAACGCCCGTCTTGACGACTATCCTAGTAAACAAAAGTCAGTTATATCTCAAGTGAACGTAGCCATGTTCGTGCCTTCTGTCTTAAAGGGGCAGCAATTTAATAAACCTGCTACTGTGTTTTAATGTTAATCAAACAAAGGACAAATAAATTACTCACTGCTCTTGACTAAATAGTCTACCCTTTTCAACTTTACAAAAATATCCATCTATTTTATTTAGCTATACACTAATGAATATGCAAATTTTTCACATTTGATTACTTTATTCAAATGTATTTACCAATCTACCCGAAAAACTCTAAAAACAGTTTATTTCATTTGTAGCTTTTCTTTGATCTATTGTATTTATTTGTCCTATTTGTAATTCGATTATTTGTTATTATTCACCTTATTAGGGCTAAGGGCTAACGTTATGGTTAGGATAACTCAAGGGCTAGGGTTCAGATAAGGACAACTGAAACTCAACTCGACACTAATATTGTCATTGTCAATTATGTTTTTTTTTGTAATGATCACAATTAAACATTAGTGTACCTAATATGTAGGATGTGTGTGACAGTGTCACACCATACCTTAGTAAGTAGTAAGTGGTGCTTTGCATACCTCTCCCACACCCCCCAAAAAAGGGCTGCTGCTTGATGTCGTGTTGGTAGTAAAAAATATTGTGGAGGTAGTAAAAAAGGTAGTAAAAGGTAGTAAATTCATCTCTATGATTCCTGCATATACCCTGTCATTGGCAAACTTAAGATGGGCCTTGACATGTGCTGGTTTAAGCAGGGGAACCTTCCGTGCCATGCATGATTTCAAACCATGACGTCTTAGTGTATTACCAACAGTAACCTTAGAAACGGTGGTCCCAGCTCTTTTCAGGTCATTGACCAGCTCCTCCCGTGTAGTTCTGGGCTGATTTCTCACCTTTCTTAGGATCATTGAGACCCCACGAGGTGAGATCTTGCATGGAGCCCCAGTCCGAGGGAGATTGACAGTCATGTTTAGCTTCTTCCATTTTCTAATGATTGCTCCAACAGTGGACATTTTTTCACCAAGCTGCTTGGCAATTTCCCCGTAGCCCTTTCCAGCCTTGTGGAGGTGTACAATTTTGTCTCTAGTGTCTTTGGACAGCTCTTTGGTCTTGGCCATGTTAGTAGTTGGATTCTTACTGATTGTATGGGGTGGACAGGGGTCTTTATGCAGCTAACGACCTCAAACAGGAGCATCTAATTTAGGATAATAAATGGAGTGGAGGTGGACATTTTAAAGGCAGACTAACAGGTCTTTGAGGGTCAGAATTCTAGCTGATAGACAGGTGTTCAAATACTTATTTGCAGCTGTATCTTACAAATAAATAGTTTTTAAAAAATCATACATTGTCATTTCTGGATTTTCTTTTTAGATTATGTCTCTCACAGTGGACATGCACCTACGATGACAATTTCAGACCCCTCCATGATTTCTAAGTGGGAGAACTTGCAAAATAGCAGGGTGTTCAAATACTTATTTTCTTTACTGTAAATTAAAGTGATCTGGTTGTTATGTTCCTGTCAACGGCGCTGCAAATGTGTCTGTTTTCAATGTGATTTTGCAGCGTTAAATATTGTAGCCAATAACAGACATTTCTGTTAAAAATAAAGACCAATCAGAGGTGTTTAAGTGACTGTGAGTGAGAATCTGCAGGGTATCTGTCAAAACACTGAATGAGCTTGTTTAGCGCAAGTTTACTAAGTTCTAGCCTGGTTAAAACCAGACCATTCTCAGTTGTAACTGAGTTATGGTCTGGCAAAGCTCCATAAACAAGTAATTTCCAGAGGGGCGTCACCAACGGACGTCGCTCAAATGCCTCTGGGCGCAATTGGATAGACTTAAAACCAATCAGAGCGATGAAGGAGATGACGTATGCAGAGCGACGGAGAAACATCTGAGACTCGGACAGCAATTTGTGATGTGAGGAAAATGTAGCAATGGCTTCTGACGACTTTTGCCGGTTTTGTAAAAGAAATATGATAATAGCTGGTGTACACCGCCACTCCAGCAACATTTTTGCAAATTTTGGAAGACATAATAGCATCTCAAACCGACTGAAACATCTCGGATTGACGGTCGAACAGAAAACATCAATCTCTGATCGCATTTGCCCCCGTTGTAAGGCATTTATATTGCGATTAGAATGCGATTTGCCAGTGTATAGGTCATGGTTAAAGGACAAGCAAGACGGGTAAGCGACGGGATCGACAGATGCGCTGTCGTCATCGTGTAAAGCCCGCCCCAACGTTTGTGATTGGTGCTGCGATTTCGGCAGATTGGAAATGGGTTTGAATGAGCTCTTTGCCAGACTAACTTGCAGAGCAAATCTACATTTGCCGGAAGTTGTCTGGGTTTTCCCAGGCTAAAGTTCTTCACGATAATGTCTAAAAATAAAATCTAAAACAAAGCGTGTAAAAACTCCTCTGCCGCCATCTACCGTTTATAGTTCTTATTTAATGTCTTTTATTTTATTTTTACATAATTGTTTGTTTTACAATTGAGGACAATCTTTGAAGGATGAACAAAGAAATGTTTTTTGGTCATCACATAAATAAAAAAAAACATTTAAATTGGATGATATTCATACTTTTGAGCTGTAAAGTCCTTGAAAAGTTCTTCATTTTTATAATATTGGTCTATAACGGTCTAATTGGGTTATGGTCAAAGTTACATGAGATTTAAACACGTTTAAGGCGCGGTGAATGTCACATCTGTACCCTGAGACCAATCACTCCATTAAATTAATCAAATATTTAGGGTGCCTCTGTCTTCGACTTTTCTTTGTTTTTTGTGCAAGGTTAGGGTCTTGCATGTTATATCATGCAAATTGCAGCTTTTTTTAAATAATCAATGTGTTATTGGGTTGAGGGAGATCTGGACATGATTATGTCACAACAACAGTTTTAAACAGCCTTAAAAATCCTTATGAGGTCTGAAAAATGAAAGTGAAACTAGTTAACAGTAGAGAACGGGTTTTCAATACATAAATGATCTGATCTGAGAGACTAGGGTTATTAAATAATACATGACGTTAACAATATATAGTCTTGTCTGTTTATGTACTGATATTTGATATGAGTTTATTTTAAATGTATTAAAAATGTATTTTGCTCAAATCATTCTGTCCTGTTAATATGCTGATGATCAAACCATAAAAATCTTTACTGAGAAACAGTAAATGTCTGATTTCTTCCCTGTTTTTTTTCATTTCTGCCTCCATTTCACAGGAATGTAATTGTTATGACCAGAGAGTTGTGTATACGTACTGTAGTTCTGTTATAAGTTAAAGTGCAACTCAACGGTCAGCGAATATTATTATTGTCATACAATTTTTTTTAAACATTTTTGGCTGTTATGGGGCGAGAAAAGCGTGTCACTGTCAACCCCAAAACTTTGCTTGTTGCACTAATGACATTGCTTCTTCTGATTGGCTTGTTTTTGTTGTTGACATTGCAAATGATGTGTGTGTTTCCGAGAGTTAAAGTCTGTTAATTTCTTGACTGCTTTTTGCAAATATTTGACATACTTTAATAGTTTCTGTTTTGTTAGAAACAATTCTGTCATATTTGCTCCTTTTCGTTTACTGTATTTGCCATGTTTTGATCAGTTTTCCTGTTGTATTGTTCTCACGGCAGGGAAATGTATTTATTTTTATAATCTTATTAAGTTTTAAGAAAGTAAATGGTCCAACATTGTTTGACATTTGGCAGTGAATGTTTTGAGTAGGTTTTGATTGAAGAGCTTTAGGGCTGAAAAAAAAGAAAAGAGGGTTGAACAGCATCTCTCTTGACACAAGCAGGAATACAGCAGAACGTAGTGGAAAATAATTACCAGCTTCCTTGGGACAAATAACAGGGTAGAAATAACCGTTGAAAGAGATTTTCTTTAGGATTTTCATATCATATGAATATTTCAAGACTTAAAAAGCTGCTACTGTTTCCTAACATGGACCTGAAATGGAAACTACTTCTGGGTGAGTATTGTTTTACTCTGTTCACGTGTTGTGTAGTGAGTATTTCTGTCGCAGGATTAGTCAGACAGCTGGAACGTGTGTCAGAGGCACGAGTACAGAGCTATAGCCTACTGTCTGTGTAAACAAAGACTTCTTAAAAATCGACGATTTCCGTTGTTAGAAATTTGAAACCATAGAGACTTTGAGGATATTCTCAATATTTATTTCTTACACCAACATAAGGAAACTATTGTGCAACAGTGCACAGAAGAGTTTTTTAACCACCCACATGAATCCAGCACTCGTCGCGATCGCGAAGGTCTGAAGAGCAAAGTCTGTAGGTTATAGGGATAATATATTAACTACAAGTTAGCTCTGTCTGCTGCTTTTATGACACGCTGCATCGATTATTTCAGAAAATATTTGATCACAGAAGCCGTCGACAGAGCTTACGTATTTCCCATTAAGATCCTTTAACGTTGTGCAGCAAAAAAGCAATTCAGAAGAGCTATGAATATGACCGTTTATAGCATAAGGCTCAATGTATTCTCTGCCTCATACAACAGAGAACTAATTCGTTTCCTCAAAATTATTTCACATTTGCAATAAATGAATGTAACCGTTTAACCTATAATAACCTATGTTTCCTTTAACATCTCTGAACTACGTATGTAGATTAAAACAGAAGTTAAACAAACATTAAAAATGTATTCGGGCTACAATTTGCATATAGCCTATAGCCTATAAGCTACAGTTTGGTAGATATTTTTGCTATCTCTCCATCTTTAGCACACTTACGAATTTGTAAGAGAAATCAAAACGAATAATCGCAGAGTGAGGGATATGGACGTTTACTTTTAAACTGAGAACGCGCGAAATGTGGAGGAATGTGGAGCGGACATTGAAGCAAGTTAATGCATTTTTGTTTGCTTTCCCACAATATTCTTTATATTTATATATTTATATATACGGATTTTTGTCTAATCAAATGCGATTTACTTGCAAATTGCAGACATTTAATGACGTTAGCATACGTTGCTGATGTAAAAATTATAGTATATTTATATAGCGCTTTTCACAATACAGATTGTATCAGCTTCACAGTGTCAATCAAACCAACAATGTTCGTTTCTTAGTGGAAAAAACATCCACGTTTGGTAGGGCTGATCAATGGTATATTAATGATTGGTGAATTAAGTTGAATATCCCCAATAGCTTAAAAAAAAACCTGTGAGTTTTTACTAAAGCTGTATTTTTTTCTTTCTCTTTCCAGGTCTCTTTTTGCCATCATGTAGTGGATGTCTCATTGGATTTAAACTTGTTAAAATGAAATGTGTTGGTAATTATGACCTTTTCCAGGTTTTAATGGTCTGCACCATTAAACGAGGGAGTGTGTAACTAGCAGTTTTTTAACTTTATAATGACATGTTTTTTCCTTCCTCAATCCACTGTCTGTTGTTCAGATGAAGATGAGTGTGCAACATTTCCGAGTGTGTGTGGCGATCACTCTGAGTGTGTCAATACACATGGAGGTTACGACTGCGCCTGTGTTCAAGGGTTCATAAAGAGCTTCCCAACAGAACCGTGTACAGGTAGGAGAGGATTGAGGAGACCACCTGTACATTAATTATTCATTTAGTAGAAACTCCTAAATGACTTACAAAACATAATAAAAGCATTTGATCATAAAATAAACAATATTTGCAGTACATCATTTTGGCTTTATGTCTAAGCTTAATTTATAATTATATAATTTGTTTCAAAACAATAATTCATGCCAACTGCTCTTTCTTTCCTGTCAGATATAACCAAGTGTCCCAGCAATACATTTTCCAGCTCTGATGATGATTTGGAGTTTGAGAGCTCAACTGATATGTTTGTTACGACCTTATCTGATATGGAGTTTGAGAGCTCAACTGATATGTTTGTTACGACCTTATCTGATATGGAGTTTGAGAGCTCAACTGGCTCTGAATCAGAATGTGAAGGTGCCTTTTATCCTATTATGCTATATTATGCTATACGTCCTATTATGCATTTCCACTTTAGTTGGTGTGTAATGTTGCTGTTTGAGCATAAAAAAGATCTGCAAGGTTGCAAAGCTCAAAGTACACCCCAAAGGGAGCTATTTTATTTAACAGAATTCACTTTTCCGAAAACTACAACGAAGCGTTTGTACGCTTTTTTCAGCCGCTTTTTTCAACGCTTTTTTCCGGGCTTTGTGAAAGTCATAATGTTACTCATTTAAATAATAAAATTCAAATAAATAATAATAATCCCGCCCACGTCATACCCCAAAAAAGATGCAAGGCCTGGTTGTGAAGTCATAATGTTACTTATTTAAATAATAAAATTCAAATAAATAATAATAATCCCGCCCAGTGTTCGAATTACGTGGGAGCTGCTGCTCCCATAGAGAGAGGATGAGCTCCCATGAAAGCAGTAAAATCATGCACCTGTGGGGGTCTCTAAAAATCATCAGCACCATTATTGTAAATGACAAATAAAGCACTTTTCCCTTCAATATGTCGAGTCAGATTTATGTTAAACCCTTTCGCACGTACGATCCGATCACACCGGTGTGGTCAGTGCATCACGTGATCGACTGCCATCATGTGCAGTCATATATCACAACTATTCAGTGTTTTCAACCACATAATGTTTATTTTAGGTTTCAGACATTTAAATACACATAAGTTCTAGCAAAAAAATATTTTGAGTTTGTAAAATACACACTCATGTCTATGGAAGCGGCAATAATAATCCTTTCCATTATAACGAGACGACACGTTTTATTCAGATCAGATACACATTGTGTAAGTAGCTTTACATTTTACCCTATTCTTCTTCCAGCCACTTACTTTCATGTATTTCGTGAGAAGTTGAGGAATTGACGTGTTTTAAAATAACATGGAGCCGCCCATCGCACATACAGCTCAACTAACGCGATCGTTAAAAAGGTGTTTAAACAACAAAACACATCCACTTGTACATATTTGACAATCGGAATATCAGTGTTTCATGTTAAAGCGAATACATTTGTGAATATTTTGAATAAAAGGAACATGTTTTCCAAAAGAACGCATTTGGGCTACTGCTATACGAAAATATAGCAATTATTTTCACACACACAATGTGAAGTTCACATGAATTATTTTCATGAGTAGCCTGCTGATAGGCTACTTTTTTTTTTTTTTTAAGAGACCCCCACAAAGATGAAATCATAATTCGAACCCTGATCCCGCCCACATCATACCCCAAAAAAGATCCAAGGCCTGGCCGAGCTGCATTAGAGAAGACAGTGTTGTCGCTGGACATTGTCAAATATGCCTGGACGCATTTGTGAGAAAATCGAGCCGAGAGATCTCATAAAAAGCCAAGTGTCTCACAATCGTAACAGACAGATATGTTTTTGTATGAACTAGATTTGGTATTTGTTCAAAGGTTACATGCAATTTGTAGGATGGTTTGTATTTATTTTTTAAATATTATCTAGGGTCATTTATTTATACTTGTAAAACAGAATACATATTTGTTACTCTTCTGCATTTTTGCTCAAATTGACCTTTGTACTTGCACATTGCTTTCTGTTTGTTTGCGAGTTGAGTTTTACTTTGCAAAGCAGATCAAGTTTGTTTGCAAAATGCTGGATTTGTTTGTTTAATTATGGCACAATATTAACTCCATAGAATCAGGCTTGAATTGGTTTGAAATTTACGCCATCCTTAATATTTACACCTGAGCAGATGAAACTCGTGGTTATAGTATAGAGCTGCCGAACAAGCGCTGCCAATCACAGCACACTGGGCCAGCTGACCAATCACAGCACACTGGGCCAGCTGACCAATCACAGTACACTGGGCCAGCTAACCAATCACAGCACATTTCATATTTCGGAAGGAGGGGCTTCATCAAAACTAAAGAAGCATTCGAGACAGACTAGGGAGAAGAGGTGCTGTAATCATGTAAAATATGTGAAAAATAATGTGTTTTTTGAACAACCAAACATGAAAGCATATTCTAGTACACCCCCAAATCAAAATCAAGACTTTTTTGCATTATAAGACCACTTTAAAATGACATTAGTTCTAATATTATTAATATTCTAATAATGTTCTCTCACCCATCTTTTCTCCCTCTCTCTCACAGATATTGATGAGTGTACAGATCCAGATGTTTGTGGCACAAACGCTGTGTGCCTCAATCATCCAGGCAGCTTCATCTGCCAATGTCACCCAGGTTACAGTAACTACGGCAACAACCAGTCAAAATGCAGCGGTGAGAATTACAGCAGGGAGATTGCTCTGTTAGTGTTCATTATGCGGCAGCTAATGAGTTAATCAGTGCACTGTAGTCTTTTTATTTATTTTGATGTTTCCTGATGTTGTGCACAGAAATGGACTGTGATCAGTTTAAACCTCAGCCTGGAGCAGAACACACACCGGAGAAGGTAGATGTGTACTTCTGCTTATTATGATTGTTATAATTATATTATTTATTATTATTATGTTATGTTAAGATAAAACATTATTAAAATAACATTTAATGTTCATATATTATTCATATTTGATATGTGTTCTCATTTCTTTGTGGAGAGAAAACGTTCTTTAAACTAGAGTTGTCATGATACTGAAATTTCCAACTTCAATACGATACCTTGAAAAATATCGATATTCGATGCCATTTTCGATACCACAAGGAAAAAACTGCCATATAGTTTTTTTAAAAAATTATTATCTCATAATTGTTTGAAATTTTGATTACACACAACACAGGGAGGCTATATTTTAAACTTTTTACAAAATTCTCAAAAAAAGACAAGTAAACAGTCAGTAATAAAATAAGAACAAATAAACAAATTGCAAACAATAGCACAAATAAATACAATAGAATAAAGAGACAAATTAACATTTTTTTTTTTTAGTTTTTCAGGTAGGTCTAACAGCATTCTGGTAAGAAATACTACAGAATATTCAATATTAGACTGCTGTCACTAATGCACGGATCCAATATACTGTTACACAACATGGGGTTTCTTTCTCAAATATTTATGTTCCAAAACTGTGTTTACACTCGCCAACAGACATTTTGTAGCTTTTTTTTTAGACCTCGATTAGCTTGCTCAGGTGTGTTTGATCAGGGTTAGAGCTAAACTCTGCAGGACAGCGGCCCTCCAGTAACCCTGCATTGGCGAGTGTAAACACAGTTTTGGAACCATGGTTTAATGCGATGGGCCTTGAAAAAAGAGTTCACTTGGTACTCTGGATCTGTTTGAGAGCCGGCTTTATGTGATCTTATATAGATCAGTGGTGCACGCACATTTGGTGTGTGTGATTATTACGAGAAAACTAGTTCTAAAAACAGCATTATGATATTATTTGTACCTTATGAATGTTGACAGGAAATCTTCTTTGTGATGTTATTGATATTTGCCGTAAGTTAGGTCTTGGAATATTACAAGTAAACTTTCAACAAATTTACATTGTGTTGTGAGTAAAGATAAGGTTACAACAGATGTTTATAGAATTTGATTTCTGGTTCTTCTTTCAGTTGAAGGATTTGATGTCACTGTTGAAGAACAGCTGTGAGTCTCTGAATGACACACACGGAGAACATTTCCCCGGGGAGAAGTTGCTGGAGGTTAAACACACACTGCATGATATATTCTCATAGTAGTTTGTGTACATGCACTTGCACAGTGGCTGAATTAAATTAATTTCACAGAACTTGTGCAATTCCACCAATGATCTGCTGTCGGATGGAAACATCGCTGACGGCGAGACGTTGAGTCAGTTTCTGGACACGGTGGAGAAAGGCTTGCATCTGATTGGACCTCAGCTTAAAGAGCCTGTGTCCAGGAGGGAGACGCACAACACCTGTGAGACACAAACATTTACAGTTTTACACATTATCTCATTGTGTTACTGAAATACTGTGTTTCAAATGTGCATAAAATGAAACCCATATTGAGTACTGGAGGTACTGAAAGCAGTTGTTCTGAATGATCATGTGATCCACAGTCGCTGAGGTTGCAGTCCAGCGGGGTCAGGCTCCGCCCAGTGGGCGTGTCACTCTGAGCACAGACTCCGCCCTCTTCAACACCAGCTGGGAAACAGTTGTAGGGAAATCATATCCAGGTACAAATACACTTACTTACACACATGCACATTTATGTACTTACGAAAGCATCAGTGTATTCAAGACCAGATGCAAATGTTGTCTTTTAGGTTTTGCGTTTGTGGCGCTGGTCAGTTATAAAGATATGAACTCATCCAGTGATCACTTTCACATGATGAACAGAGAGAGATCAGACGACAGAGAGAGAAACATCACGTATCAGCTCAACTCGAAGGTGGTGACGGTCGTCGTCAGTAATCCAGAAACACAACGGCTGTCTGAGCCGGTGACGCTCATCTTTACACACGAGCAGGTGAAGAAGTTAAACAGTTTAATAGATACAGATGGAAAAACCACATAAATGTGCATTCCCTGTTTGAAAATCCGGTTTAAGCTGGATTCTAGCTGGTTCACCATATTATGTTCCAAAAACCAGCTTGACCACTTTAAGCTGGTATGACCAGCAAGTAGCTGGTTTGTTTCTGGCCCAAGATGCTCCACCAGTCTTATTTTAGTATCATTGATTTAATGTTAGTAGGGGTGTGATGAAATACTTAGTTTAATGATACACAATATTGGGTTCACGATAAGAAGATGATATTTTTTGGTAATCGAGTACTCGTCGATTATTTTGACGAATAATTGAGTAATCTGATGTGTTTTGTGGAAAAAAAACTAGACCTATGTGAACAATGAATGACTAAAAATACATATATTATAACATATATACACTCACCTAAAGGATTATTAGGAACACCACACTAATACTGTGTTTGACCCCCTTTCGCCTTCAGAACTGCCTTAATTCTACGTGGCATTGATTCAACAAGGTGCTGAAAGCATTCTTTAGAAATGTTGGCCCATATTGATAGGATAGCATCTTGCAGTTGATGGAGATTTGTGGGATGCACATCCAGGGCACGAAGCTCCCGTTCCACCACATCCCAAAGATGCTCTATTGGGTTGAGATCTGGTGACTGTGGGGGCCATTTTAGTACAGTGAACTCATTGCCATGTTCAAGAAACCAATTTGAAATGATTTGAGCTTTGTGACATGGTGCATTATCCTGCTGGAAGTAGCCATCCGAGGATGGGTACATGGTGGCCATAAAGGGATGGACATGGTCAGAAACAATGCTCAGGTAGGCCGTGGCATTTAAACGATGCCCAATTGGCACTAAGGGGCCTAAAGTGTGCTAAGAAAACATCCCACACACCATTACACCACCACCACCAGCCTGCACAGTGGTAACAAGGCATGATGGATCCATGTTCACATTCTGTTTACGCCAAATTCTGACTCTACCATCTGAATGTCTCAACAGAAATTGAGACTCATCAGACCAGGCAACATTTTTCCAGTCTTCAACTGTCCAATTTTGGTGAGCTCTTGCAAATTGTAGCCTCTTTTTCCTATTTGTAGTGGATATAAGTGGTACCCGGTGGCGTCTTCTGCTGTTGTAGCCCATCCGCCTCAAGGTTGTGCGTGTTGTGGCTTCACAAATGCTTTGCTGCATACCTCGGTTGTAACGAGTGGTTATTTCAGTCAAAGTTGCTCTTCTATCAGCTTGAATCAGTCGGCCCATTCTCCTCTGACCTCTAGCATCAACAAGGCATTTTCGCCCACAGGACTGCCGCATACTGGATGTTGTGTATATTAACAATGAGGCAATTGGTTCAAATAAAGTGTCAAATGCAAGTAATTATATAGTTTTATTTAACAACACTTTTAAAGTACATAATAGGGCTTTTCACATTTGAAATAGTTAACCCTGGGTCAATCTAAACCCTGGGTAAACAGAATCCTGGGTTATGTTTATTCACGTTTCACACTGCACATTCCTAAACCCTGGGTTAAAGTCCTTTTATGCACATTTGCGGTATCACTGTTACTGACTGACAGACATAAAACTGAGACTTGTCTCTTGTCTATCAGCGCTTTGTCCGTGTCCTCTTTGCTTTGATTTTCAACTTTTCAATATTGTCATGTTTTAATATCACGAGATCTTGTGGCACTTTTCTGGCAGGTGTTCACTTGTTCCTCATTTCCTAAACTCTTTTTCTCCCTTCTTCAGGAGAGGGCGGAGTCTGAGGGCGTGGCTTATTCATGCGTGTTCTGGAATGAGACCGAGGGGGCGTGGTCTGGGCGGGGCTGTAAGAGGGTGTGGTCTAATGACACTCATACAATGTGTTCCTACTCTCATCTCAGTAGTTTCGCTCTACTCATGGCGCTCTACCCTGTCCAGGTACATGTGTGACATATTTCAGATTTGAGACTAAATTGTGATGATATTAACCCATCCGTTTGCTCTTCCTCTTCTCCAGGACACGCTTGAGCTGGTGTTGATCACGCGTGTGGGTTTAGTTCTGTCTCTGGTCTGTTTATTTCTCTGTATCCTGACGTTCCGGTTCCTCCGCTCCATCCAAGGGACCCGAAACAGCATTCATCTTCATCTGAGCGTGTGCCTCTTCATCGCAGTCCTCGTCTTCCTCTGCGGGATCTCCAGCACTCACAATCAGGTGTGTTCGAATGAGAAAACAAGTGTCGGTCGTGACGGAAATATTTGGAAATAATAAATATTACCCTGTCTGTTGCTCAGATGGGCCTCATCTCAGAACTTTTCTTTCCTTTTAAAATGCTTATAACCGGATGTCCCTGTACTCCATATTCCCTATTACTTTACAACTGAATTCACTGCAGTGGCAGGACACTTGGAACGTTTGTTTGGACTCAGTTTAGATGACCTAATATTAGGTACCTTCTTGCAGAGGGTCTGGACATACCACAACATGGTGTACCAGGCCTGCCACTATGCCCTCAGATTGATGCCCTCACCAGTGGTGATCCGAGGAGCAGAGACACCCAACGGTAGACCCACCCTCGCTCATGAACAATCTCTTTCTAGGGCTTGGTCGATGTTTCCTTGCCAGTTCTTTGTTTTGGGGCCCCGAAAAGGTTGAAAACATTATCCCTCTGTCAAACTTTGTGGCAGTGTGGCAGCTTCTGCCTAGTGTTTCTCAGAGGGCTCTGAATATTTTGGAAAAAGGTTACAAAATTCAGTTTGCCTCCCGTTCGCCTCATTTCAATGGGGTGTAAGAAACAGCGTTGAACCAAGATCAACCAAGGTCCCTAAATCAAAAACTGCAACCTCTCTTGGGGGAAGGCTCCATAGAAGTTGTACATCTTGAGAGAGACAGGTTTTTTAGCTGGTACTTTATTGTGCCCAAAAAAGACTGGGCTCTCCAAATGGCCTTAATTGTACTCTGAGGACATACAGATTCAAGATGCTAATGCTCAAATCATCTTAAATTCAATCCCAGGATTGGTTTGTGACAATAGACCTAAAGGACACTTATTTCCAGATGAGATTTGGCCAGAACACAAGAAATTTCTCATGTTTGTTTTCTGGGGCGAAGCTTACCAGTATCAAGTTTAGCCTAGTTTAGACTTCCTTTCCTAGCCTTGACAAACTAGTGCGTGGATCCTGCTCTGGCTCTTCTAGGACTCCAGGGAATTCGTGTGCTCAATTATATAGATGTTTGGTTTATTTTATCCCAGTTAAAATAGCTAGCCGAATGACATTGAGATGCTGTGTATGCTCATATGAAGTGTTTGGGGCTCAGGTTGAACCTCAAGAAGTTTTTTGCAATCTCCCTCTCAGAGAACCCTTTTCTATGAGTTGTTTGGGACTCTACAATGATGGAGGCATATTTGTCTCCTGCAAGTGTAATTAACCATGAAGGCATTAGGGTAGACCTGAAGTTGTCAGTTGTTCAGGTTCAAATACAGTTAGGTTTCATGGCGGCAGCAGCCAGCGTCATTCCATTGGGTCTGCGGCACATGAGGCCATACCAGTTCTGGCTCAAGGACAAGGGGTTTCATCTTCTGAACCATCCTTCTAGAGTAATAATGGTTACGCACAAATAACTTTGTACCCTTCAGCTTCGAAAGAGACATCCCCATCCTTGGGGCATGTTGTTGTTGCAAGACTCTAACAACAGATGCTTCCCTCAGGGTCCACCCCGCTCAGTTAACCCACTGTTCCCTTAACGGCAAAGCCTATCTGTCAGCTGTGAGTTCCTTCTTGGGACCTATCTCTTGTCCTGGGGGCAATAACAGAAGCTCCATTTGAAAAGGTCAAGGCTATTCTATACCCCAGCCCGGACTATATCGCTAAGGTGCCTTCTCCAAATAGTCAGCCTATAGTTTTGCAAGCTTTCTTTCCCCTGTCTCATGAATAGTGGAAGCAAGAAACTCTTCACCTGCTATGTCCGTTCCGGGCTTTGAGTATTTGTATGTCCACCGCTCGGGCCAGTGGTGTAAATCCTCTTAGCTCTTAGTCTATTTCAGTTGCCGCAATAAGGGAATTGTGGTCATTTAGCAGCGTATTTCACATTGGATCACTGAGGCCATTGCCCTCTCTTATGAGGCGCGCAGTATGGCTTCGCCTTTAGGGGTTAGGGTTCACTCTACTGGGAGAGTGGCATCTTCTAAGATGACCAAGGGTTTGTGCTGCAGCAGGATGGTCATCATCACACATGTTTTTAAAATGTTATAGCTTGGACACTGATTCAACACCAGGGGGCGCATTAAATAAAGATCCTAAAGTTAGAATCCTATCTTATCTGTTTGAGTCAGGACCTCATTTAGGACAAAAGGTATTACAAAATGACTTTCTTAAGTGCATAATCTTATCTTAACTACAGATAGGAAAAGGGTAATACGCATATTAACTAACTATTAAAGTCCTAAAAACTGGAGGAAGAACTAGCCTGGGTTTCCCCATGCTGCCTCGCCGCAGCGCAATTTTATTCACGCTGCTAGGCAGCCTGGACACCATGAACCAGATTTTCGCCTCATATAGGGAACCAATCACAGAACGGGGAATGAGCAGCAAGACGATGATCTACGTACAGGCGCATTTGATAGACATTCGTAGCACCCAATAAAACGGCTCTGGGCATTCGTAAACCACGCCTCAAATACGAGAAAATTAACATGTGGTTCCCAGACCACGTCTCATTCTCAATGATACGTGGTCTGGCGTTAGCCAGGCTAAGGAAGAACAGCAATTTTTGAAGACATTGTGAACACCCAAATGATGTGCTGCACTTTGACAACAAAACTCCCGACAAATAATTACCGACTCCTATGAAATAAAAAGATTAGGCTTTGCCCTTTCTACCAAGCTTATCAAAACTTTACTGAATGAAAAGCACCACTTATTTTGTTTCTCCATTCTCCAGTTTTTCCGTTTAACTTCTGTTTGCGTGTTGTTGGTTGCTTTTTAACAGACTTGAGAGTTGATTACCGAACTCAATGGAGGGGTTTAAAATTTCCTAACTACAGATAAGATGAGATTTTGTAAGATAGGATAAGAACCCAAAATCAACTTAAGATATGCTTCTGTAATATGAATTTGTGAAAACTCCTGAATTAACTCAGGATCTCAGGTTCTTCAGGGATGATCCAAGTCATTCTGCCTTAAAAATTTGCCAGAGTTAACAGACTAGCATGGTGGCGCGGGTATTATCGTACCCATAGTCTCAACACCATGACACAGTGTCTAAGTTCCCATCTGAAAGGGAACATCTCAGGTGTAAGAATGCAATTTCTACGAGCCCCTGCCCCTAGCTAATAACTAATAATAATTTGTTACATTTATACATTTTATATAGCGCTTTTCTGGGTACTCAAAGCGCTTTACATGGAAGGGGGAATCTCCTCAACCACCACCAGTGCAGCATCACCTGGATGATGTGACGGCAGCCATATTGCACCAGTACACCCAGCACACACCAGCTTACTGGTGAAGAGGAGACAGGGATGAAGACAATCAGTATACGGGGATGATTAGGAGGCCATGATGGACAGAGGCCAAGGGGCAGATGTGTCCAGGACACCGGGGTTACACCCCTACTCTTATTGAAGGGCATCCTGGGATTGTAATGAGCACAGAGAGCCAGGACCTCGGTTTAACGTCTCATCCGAAGGACGGTGCTCTTTGACAGTATATTGTCCCCATCACCACACTGGGGCGTCAGGACCCACACAGACCCCAGGGAGAGCGCCCCCTGCTGGCCTCACTAACACCTCCTCCAGCAGCAACCTGGTTTTCTCATGTGGTCTCCCATCCAGGTACTAACCAGGCTTAGCCCTGCTCAGCTTCAGTGGGCATCCAGTCTCGGGCTACAGGGTGATATGGATGCTGGATATAAAATGTTATTGTAATCAAACAGGAGCTGATCTGATAGGTCTGTTTCTCTCACAGGTAGCATGTGCGATAGTGGCCGGGCTGCTTCACTTCTTCTTCTTGTCTGCGTTCTGCTGGATGCTGCTGGAGGGGGTTCAGCTCTACCGGATGGTTGTGCTGGTGTTTCACACCACAGTAAAGCATCTCTACATGTGTGCGGTGGGATACGGAGTCCCTCTCGTCATCGTCATTATCTCTGCCATCGCCTTCCCAAAGGGATACGGCACACGAAGACAGTGAGTTTCTGCATCCAATGCTGTTGAACTGTATAATTATGTGTGTGTGTCTGTATGTACATATATATATGCATATCAGATCATTCACGAGTCTCTGGTTAATTTTCAAAGGGAATATGAAAGGGAAAGAGGGATTAATTAGTCTTTGGTGTGTGTGTGTGTGTAACCATGTGACTGATTTATCATTCTATCGTGTGTTCCAGCTGTTGGCTCTCTCTTGATCGTTATTTTATCCTGAGCTTCTTCGCACCCGTCTGCACCATCGTCATCCTCAACTGCTTCTTCTTCATCATCACTGTGTGGAAACTGGCACAAAAATTCTCCAGTCTCAATCCAGACCTCTCCAAACTCAAACAGATCAGGTATGTGTGTGTGTGTGTGTGTGTGTTATTGTACTATCACTCATATACTATTATAATTTTTATTTATGTTTTGAATTAGTTTAGATTTTTGATATTTCCCCCATGAAGAAAACCGTGTAAAAATCCTACAGAATTATGTTTTTTGTAAATGTAAAAATGCTAAATGTTTTGTATAATGGGTAGATATAGGGGAGAGAATATACAGTTTGTACAGTATAAAAACCATTTCTATCAGTGGTTTTCTATCAGTGTGTGTTCCTCTGCAGGAGTTTTACGATGACCGCAGTGGCTCAGGTGTGTGTTCTCGGCGGGACGTGGGTCTTCGGCTTCTTCCTCTTCCAGGAGAACGGGACTGAAGTCATGTTGTACCTCTTCACCATCCTCAACAGCCTCCAGGGGGCGCTCATCTTCATCATGCACTGCCTGCTGTCCAAACAGGTACACACACACACACCATGACAGCAGAAAACACATGATGAATTGGCTTCGACACACTGAAGGTTTGGTAACAGTGGTTGTTTTGTATCTCGCAGGATTTCAGTGATTTGAAGGGACAGTTCACCCCCCATTAAAGGATGCAAACGGATCACAACATGCATTTCATGCCATATATAGGCTACCAAGTGTTCTGATGTAGAGGTTGACTGATATATCTCCACGGACTGATATTTGGCATTTTTAAATGATTGGCAATGACAGATTGTTTTTCTGTTTGACTGACAAGTGTCGGAAGCAGCTTTTATTTTGACATCGATGGTACTTTTATTTTGAGAGCGCTAAGAACACCAGTGTCTGAGCTCAGTTTTAAAGGGGCTATATGTAGTTTTCAGCAACCTCTAGCGGTGATGTTTCAGATTGCAAACAATACGTTTACAAGCGAGTGCTCGAGCTTCAGCAAATAAAACATTTTTGTTGTTTTTTATCATTATGTGGCGTTTGTGTTGGAGTCTGTGTTGTGCTGGGAGAGGTCGTTTATCAGTGTTAGCAGACTCCATGTCATAAGTTTCAGAGGTAATAGCAAAACCCGCCAAGTGGATCATTTTAATGTGAGATTACAACCCCTTCACAGACGGGCAATAAAAAAAGGCTTCATTTTAGTAGAAAAACTACATATAGCCCCTTTAAGTGTAATCTTTAAATTCTTGATTTTAAAACTATACTGCTCTATAACCAAATGGCCACTACATCATATTCATGTCATATTCTCTGTGTACTGTAAAATTAGCGTTACCTGCTCTTTATTTATGAAAATCCATTTCAGTTGACCACTATTCTGAATGCAAGCAGTTTGGGTTGGCCAGAAACTGTAATTTATTATTTAGTCAAACATCATTTGCTTTGGCTGTTTTGTCGCCCCCTTCAGGTCAGGACGGAGTATTACAATCTGTTTGGCCGAATGTGTCCACATAAGAAAAAAGCAAAATGCAATGTCAGCCGGTCCACCAGCAGTCAGGTACAGTACGCCAGTGAGTGTGTTTGAGTGTGTTAATGTGGTGTTTGTGGCTTCGGCTTCTTCATTCTTCCTTTGACTTTCACAGAAACCTCTGCGGAGCGACGGCAGCACTGCAGAGTCACAGATGTAAAGTGCTGGGGGATTTATACAAACTCCTGAACACAAGGCACTTGAACACTTCCTGTAACAAATGAAGACTTTCACGAAGGGTTGTTGTCATCCGATGAATATTGCAGATGTGGGTTCATCATATAGTGCATGTGCCAACGAGAAAAAAGAGACAAAAAAACGTATCCAAAGCAACTAGTACTTTATTATCTTTAATCTTTGTCTTATATTTAACAATATTATTTCATATTTCGCTCCTAAAAGTCTATTTATAAATACATTCTATTTACCACTATATCTATGCATTATATCTATTCTATGAAATACTTTAAAATAGGAAACCAAAACCACCAATAGGTGTCAGCAAATCGTTGTCTTAACGAGTGAGTCATTGAATCATTCACTCAAAAAGGTTTGTTTAAAACGTTTGGTTTATTCAGGCACAAAGCGATGAGCGAGTGGAGGCTCTTCGTGTTACGAAAAACACAGCAAAGGCGTGTCCGTAATGTAAGAACGGATAAAACTGATCACACCATTATTTGAACATAATATTTAGTTTGTTTTTGTCTTTTCTTTGCTAGTGGGAAGTCTTATATTTAAGATCATGCAAAAGGCAGCTTCTTTAAAATGATAAATGTTTTATTGTGTTGAGGGAGATCTTGGTTTGATTATAAAGGTGAAACTGTAGCTGGGTTTCAAACAGTAGAATGACTTCATGTATGACAGCTTTACTATAGATAAGAGACTGCGGATATAAAAAGAATTAAATAATGCAAGTTATGTTTTCTCTTTGTGTACTAATATTTTCCAGAAAATATTAAAAATATATTTTTTCCAACTCATTTTGTCATGTTATTATGCTGATAATTTGACTGAGAAACAGTAGTCCTGATTTTTAGTGCATCTTAATCTTATTTATAACCTGTTGTTTCTCTTGTTTCTGCCACCATTGAATGTAAAGACAACGACCAACAGTTACCCTGAGTGAGATGTCTGTTATATTATATTACATTATACGTATGTAAGGTAAGATTTAGAGCTGATGTTGATGTCATGTGTGTAAGGACAAATAATCTAATTTGTCTCGTCAACCTTTGTCTGGCTAATGCTACTCTGAGCAATGCCCACACTTTGTATTTTTGAGCATTCTTGCGTTGTTTTTGGCTCTTCATGATGACTCTCTTGCTTTAGTCCTCATTTGTATGTCGCTTTGGACAAAGGCTTCTGCTAATGACTACTGTAAATGTACTCCCCCTGCCCTCTTGTGTCCAAAATTATATTTATCATTAGGTAGTTAATCGACGTGTGACACCAGCGAGAGCTTTTAAATACAGACGTCCGAACCATAGACAGTATAAGAAGTGGACAGAGCCATCTCATTGGAACTCAGTTGAGACAGTTGAAGCCCATTTTTAGCGATTTTTTAGCACTTCCGTTCCTGACGCGCAGACTCAAACCGACTCAAACTGAGCTTGATGACGTGAGCACCCTGTCTGACAGATGTAAATATTCTAGTAGCTGTGCAGACTGATCTCATGAAATAGCGTATGTATGACACGCCAATTCGTATTTCCATTTTTGGCGTGCTATCAACACGCATAATCGCTTTTCAGCGTGTTTATCAACGCCATTGACTTAACGTTACATTACTATATATAAATATATGACCTACCCCAACGACGTCCCTAAACCTACCCGTCACTTGGGTTATTAGCATTTATGACTCTTCCCCTACCATCCTAGGGAAAAAAATATCGCTCCCCAGATGTAGATATTCATTTAGCTTAGTTTCGCTCGGAAATTTAACGGCGTACACATACACGCGGCGTGGACATACACGCGGCGTACACATACACGCGGCGTGGACATACACGCAGCGTAGACATACACGCGGCGTGGACATACACGCGGATAGCTGAAAATGCGTATAGATAACACGCCACTTGATTTGAAAGTGGCGTGTATGTTTACGCAAAGTCATGATGTCATGTTGAGCTGTGCGTGAAAACTGCCAACGTTGATCTTGCAGAGACGGCGAGCTTGAGCAAAGAGTTCTTTGGCGTGAGTGAGCAGGAGTAAGTCATTTGTATAGTATTTATTTTAAAATGTAACGCCAGTACGCCATATTAAGTTAATGCATTGATTGCCTGTGAGCTTCTCCTCCTGTCTGTACGGTAATTTTTCTACTGTGCGACAGAGCGTCGAGTGGTTATGACGCAATCGTTAGCCTATTTTTACAAAAACTGTTTCTACGGGGCCATAATGTAACATAGAAGGTAATGGAGCCCTTTATACATTGTCGTGTATCTTTAGAAATAAATAATGGACAAATGGAGTCTTTAAACGCCTCAGATGTAAAGTTATTCGCTGTCAAAGTGACGCCAAAATGAATGGGAGTCAATGGGAATGCTAACGCAAGTGAAGTTCTGCTACAAGATGGCGGCACGCGGCCGGCTTCAACTTCCGGTCGATGGATTACCCCCTTGGTCCGAACGGACATTGATAATGGTGGCGCGCGCAGAGCGCTCGAGGGGACCTTATTCACAGCCGCGCCATCTTTGATTTTTAACAGGAATGAAAGCGAGGCTGTGCGGGATAGACCATCTCTTCAATGGGTTGTACTGCTATTAAATGTCTTTGTGGATTGTAATGCTGACGAAACCATGCAAAAATATATTTCTGAGAAATTCCAGTAGACCAAATAATAATTAAAATGATAAGTGATCTAGGAGCTTTATACAGCTTTTTACAGCGGATCCCATTGAAAACACCCCTCACAGCCTCACTTTCATACCTGCCATGGCGCTGGTCTGAATAAGGTCTATGAAGTAGGAATGAACTAAAAAACGTTCGCTCTGTTCTGCTCGCTCCTCGCCGTGGACGCGCATCGTGATCACTGCCCGTGCAGCCGTTAGTTTCATTTTAAAATTAGCGGATTGTATATCAGTACGTGTAACGTATAATTTGTAATTGTTTAATAAAAGAAAAGCAGGTAAATTAAAGCGATCTGGTTGTTATGTTGTCAACGGCGCTGCAAATGTGTGTTTTTAATGTGATTTTGCACCGTTAAAAATTGTAGCCATTAACAGGCATTTCTGTTAAAAATACAGACCAATCTCGGGTGTTTAAGTGACTGGGAGTGAGAATCTGCAGGGTATCTGTCAAAATGCTGAATGAGTTTGTTTAGCGCAAGTTTACTAAGTTCTTCACGATAATGTCTAAAAATAAAATCGAAAGCAAAGCGTGTAAAAACTATATTCGTGACAATGAGCCAATAAGTGCTCCTCTACCGCCACCTACCGGTGCTTATTTAATGTCTTTTATTTTATTTTAAAATAATTTAAAAAGGCTAGTGTTTGTTTTACAATTGAGGACAATCATTGAAGGATGAACAAAGAAATGTTTTTCGGTAATCACATTAAAAAAGTACATTTAAAGGTATAGTTCACTTTGAAATTAATTTTTGGTATGTTTTAGCTGACCTCAAGGGCATCAAAGATGTAGGTGTCTTTGTTTCCGCAGTAGTTTCAATTTTGATATTTTTAGGTCGAACTGTTCTTGTCTGTCAGTCATATAATGCAGGTCTATGGTCACCACCTCAAAGAGCATGCACAGAGAAGTCCAAATGATCTAAGGACGCGGGCGCTTCGTGGCTGTGGTTACAAGAGGTAAAAACGATATAAATACTGTTCGTTTTCTCACACAAACCGCTCGTTTCGTGTCTTAGGCCATCAATGTGTACTTACATTTACGAGTCATTAAATCATGTTTAATTTGGACTTCTCTGTGCATGCTCTTTGAGGTGGTGACCATAGACCTGCATTATATGACTGACAGACAAGAACGGTTTGACCTAAAAATATCACACAAAAAAATTGAAACTACTGTGGAAACAAAGACACCTACATCTTGGATGCCCTCGAGGTAAGCTAAAACATATCAAAAAATAATTTCAAAGTGAACTATCCCTTTAAATTGGATAATATTCATACTTTTGAGCTGTGAAGTCCTTGAAAAGTTCTTAATTCTTATAACATTGGTCTATAACGGTCTAATTTGGGTTATGGTCATTAAGTTATATGAGATTTAAACACGTTTAAGGTGCGGCGAATGTCACATCTGTAACCTGAGACCAATCACTCCTTTAAATTAATCAAATATTTAGGATGCTTCTGTCTTAGACTTTTCTTAGTTTTTTGTTTTGTTTTTTTGTGTAACTAGGCGGTCTTACATGTTATGCAAATTGCAGCTTTTTTAAAATAATCAATGTGTTATTGCGTTGAGGGAGATCTGGACATGATTGTGTCACAACAACAGTTTTAAACAGCCTTAAAAATCCTTATGAGGTCTGGAAAATGAAAGTGAAACTAGTTAACAGTAGAGAACGGGTTTACAATACATAAATGATCTGATCTGAGAGACTAGGCTTATTAAATAATACATGATGTTAACAACATTTAGTGTTGTGTACTGATATTTCATGAGTTTATTTTAAATGTATTAAAAATGTATTTGCTCAAATCATCCTGTCCTGTTAATATGCTGATGATCAAACCATAAACATAAACATCTTTACTGAGAAACAGTAAATGTCAGATTTCTACCCTGATTTTTCTCGTTTCTGCATAAACATAGCTATTACGTTAAGACAGTGTCTTAAATTCTAGTAAGTACTGTGTCTTTAAGTTCTGTCCCACTAGCAGTCAGTCTTACTTTTCAGTATCAAATTAGGCCAATCTACATTTTTACGTAACTGATTTTAAAAAGCTATGAACAGTCTAAAAGATACAAATTTGATGTCTAACTTGTAAGATTAGTCTTAGAGGTTTATGCAACAACCGGCCCCAGAGAGTTGTGTATACGTACTGTAGTTCTGTTCGAAGTTAAAGCACAACTCAACGGTCAGCGAATATTATTATTGTCATTCATTTTTTTTAAACACAAATTAACCATTTTTGGCTGTTATGGTGTGAGAAAAGCGTGTCACTGTCAACCCCAAAACTTTGCTTGTTGCACTAATTACATTGCTTCTGATCAGGACTCTCTTGTAAAAGAGACTGTCTCAATGGGATATTTCCTGTTTAAATAAAGGTTTATATGTATTTGGGCTTGTTGCACTTGAATTGGCTTGAACATTATGCATGTGTGTTTCTGAGGGTTAAAGTCTGTTAATTTCTTGACTGCTTTTTGCAAATATTTGACATGCTTTAATAGTTTCTGTTTTGTTAGAAACATTTCTGTCATATTTGCTCTTTTTGTATTTACTGTACCTGCCATGTTTTGATCAGTTTTCCTGTATTGTTCTCATGGCAGGGAAATGTATTCATTTTTATAATTTTATTAAGTTTTAAGAAAGTAAATGGTCCTTATATAAACCTTGTTTGACATTTGGCAGTGAATGTTTTGGGTGGGTTTTGAAGAGCTTTAGGGCTGGAAATTGAACAGCTGCATCTCTCTTGACACGAGCAGGAATACAGCAGAACATAGTGGGAAATAATCTCCAGCTTCCTTGGGACAAATAACAGGATAGAAATAACCGGTGAAAGAGATAAGACTTTCAGGACATTCTGCTGGAGATATTCTTTAGGAATTTCATATATCATATAAATATTTCAAGACTTAAAAAGCTGCTATTAACTGTTTCCTAACATGGAGCTGAAATTGAAACTTTTTTTGGGTGAGTATTATTTTACTCTGTTCACATGTGTAGTGAATATTTCTGTCGCGCTTTAGTTGGATTAGTCAGACAGCTGGGACATGTGTGTCAGAGACCATGACAAATACTTTTTTCTTTAAAATCGACGATTTCCATTGTTAGAAATTTGAAACCATATAGAGACTTTGAGGAGTTTCGCAATGTTTCTTTCTTACACCAGCATGAGGAAATGATTGTGAAATAGTCCACAGAAGAGTTTTTTAACCACCCACATGAATCCAGCACTCGCGATCGCGAAGGTATGAAGGAACTGTCTATAGGCTATAGGGGATATTAAACAAGTTACTGTCTGCTGCTTTTATGACACCCTGCATCGATTATTTCAGAAAATATTTTGTCACAGAAGCCGTCGACAGAGCTTGACTTGTATTTTCCCGTAAGATACTTTAACGTTGTGCAGCAAAAAAGCAATTCAGAAGAGCTTAGCCATCTAGTTTATGATGAGCCATAAGGCTCAATGTTTTATTTTCTCTGCCTCATACAGAACTAAATAGTTTCGTTAACGTGGCACTCAAAATTGCAATTTTACATTCGCAATAAATCAGTTTAGCCTACATGTTCTGTTTCCTTAAACATCTCTGACCTAAACTACATAACATTACCCAGATAGCACACGCAGGTCACGCAGACATATGTGTGATGTAGTCCATTTTCATCTGGAAGATGTTTATATTAGGGCGTTTGCTCATGGATTACGTCGCCGAGACCTCTATGGCCCATACATCCTTGCCAGAGCCAGTTATAACGACATCTAGGGCAGGGGTTCCCAAACTTTTCCATGACAAGGCCCCCCAAATACCACTATAGGTTCTACCGCAAATGTAGAAATAAATAAATAAAAAATGTAGGTGAACATCAGATTATGTGATGGTGTTTGATGCCAGCCTAGCTGAAATATACTAGAGATGAACCGATTACACGTTTCTAGGCAGATTTCGATTTTTCATTTTCATCTGCCGATATTAGCCGATTCCGAGTTAATTTTTTCTAACCACTTCAGCACACACAAATATATATATATATTTATAAAACACCATATAGTTTTACCCAAACTGAATAATTATGTAAGACAAGTTTATATTGGTACGTTTTCTATAAATATTTTTGAGTCTTCATTTTCTTTTCTGACATAGCCTACTCCAGTTTTGTTTAAAAAAAAAAACACTAGACATGCAAATTATGTGCATTTTAGGCACTTTTTTGTGTGAAATCATATTTATTTTGTCCATCAAAAGTGTGCTTTCACTTTAATTGAGCGTGAGCAGTGCAGCAAAATAAGACTTGGCGCCGAAACCCGCTTCGCTGCTGCTCACGCGACGCTCCTGCTCGCGGTGTGAATGCACTCATTGATTAACATACATGTCTTTTATGTCTGATGCCTTTTTGTCTGATGCCTTTTTGTCTGAGGCTGTTTTGTTTGATGCCTTTATGTCTGATGCCTTTTTGTCTGAGGCTGTTTTGTTTGATGCCTTTATGTCTGATGCCTTTTTGTCTGATGCCTTTTTGTCTGATGCCTTTTTGTCTGAGGCTGTTTTGTACGATGTCGTTTCGTACGATGCCTTTATGTCTGATGCCTTTTTGTCTGATGTCTTTTTGTCTGATGCCTTTTTGTCTGAGGCTGTTTTGTACGATGTCGTTTCGTACGATGCCTTTATGTCTGATGCCTTTTTGTCTGATGCCTTTTTGTCTGATGCCTTTTTGTCTGAGGCTGTTTTGTACGATGTCGTTTCGTACGATGCCTTTATGTCTGATGCCTTTTTGTCTGATGTCTTTTTGTCTGATGCCTTTTAGTCTGAGGCTGTTTTGTCTGATGTCGTTTCGTACGATGCCTTGATGTCTGATGCCTTTTTGTCTGAGGCTGTTTTGTTCGATGCCGTTTCGTATGATGCCTTTTCGTATGATGCCTTTTTGTCTGAGTCCGATGCCTTTTGTCTGAGTCAGTTTCGTATGATGCCTTTATGTCTGATGCCTTTATGTCTGAGTCCGTTTCGTCCGATGCCTTTATGTCTGATGCCTTTATGTCTGATGCCTTTTTGTCTGATGCCTTTTAGTCTGAGGCTGTTTTGTCCGATGTCGTTTCGTACGATGCCTTTATGTCTGATGCCTTTTTGTCTGATGCCTTTTAGTCTGAGGCTGTTTTGTCTGATGTCGTTTCGTACGATGCCTTGATGTCTGATGCCTTTTTGTCTGATGCCTTTTTGTCTGAGGCTGTTTTGTTCGATGCCGTTTTGTTCGATGCCGTTTCGTATGATGCCTTTATGTCTAATGCCTTGTCTGAGTCCGATGCCTTTTGTAGCAAGTCTCAAGGGTTCTGGGAAGGAAGAGGACAGGGTCGGCTTGCGGAGACTGCGGGTCTTTATTGGAACAAAGTAAAATATCCAAAACAAAGTTGCGCACACAGCGCTATACTCAAAACTCAGTCCAGTAGTGTTTGGCAATCGCTCAAAATGTTCCTCGGTCTCTCTCTCTCTCTGCGTCTACAGCTTGTCACCACACACAGATCTCCGCTGGTCTCTCTCTCATACTGTTTCCACTTGGCTTTTATTGTCTCTCCACACCATTCTCTGAAACAAGACACAGGTGTACATTATTTGCACTTGACCCACTTACGCCGCACCTGTCACCCAATCTTCTTCCCCGTCACAGGCTCCGCTAGACCACGCCCCCCTTGCCACAACTTTTTGTCTGAGGCTGTTTCATCTGATGCTGTTTCGTCCGATGCCTTTATGTCTGATGCATTTTTGTCTGAGGCTGTTTTGTTTGATGCCGTTTCGTATGATGCCTTTATGTCTGATGCATTTTTGTCTGATGCCGTTTCGTCCGATGCCTTTTTGTCTGATGCCTTTTTGTCTGATGCCGTTTCGTCCGATACCTTTATGTCTGATGCCTTTTTGTCTGATGCCGTTTCGTCCGATGCCTTTTTGTCTGATGCCGTTTCGTCCGATGCCTTTTTGTCTGATGCCGTTTCGTCCGATGCCTTTATGTCTGATGCCGTTTCGTCCGATGCCTTTATGTCTGATGCCGTTTCGTCCGATGCCTTTTTGTCTGATGCCGTTTCGTCCGATGCCTTTTTGTCTGATGCCGTTTCGTCCGATACCTTTATGTCTGATGCCGTTTCGTCCGATGCCTTTATGTCTGATGCCTTTTTGTCTGATGCCTTTTTGTCTGATGCTGTTTCGTCCGATACCTTTATGTCTAATGCCTTTTTGTCTGATGCCGTTTCGTCCGATGCCTTTTTGTCTGATGCCGTTTCGTCCGATACCTTTATGTCTGATGCCGTTTCGTCCGATGCCTTTATGTCTGATGCCTTTTTGTCTGATGCCTTTTTGTCTGATGCTGTTTCGTCCGATACCTTTATGTCTAATGCCTTTTTGTCTGATGCCGTTTCGTCCGATGCCTTTTTGTCTGATGCCGTTTCGTCCGATGCCTTTTTGTCTGATGCCGTTTCGTCCGATGCCTTTATGTCTGATGCCTTTTTGTCTGAGGCTGTTTTGTTTGATGCCGTTTCGTCCGATGCCTTTATGTCTGATGCCTTTATGTCTGAGGCTGTTTTGTTTGATGCCGTTTCGTCCGATGCCTTTATGTCTGATGCCTTTTTGTCTGATGCTGTTTTGTTTGATGCCGTTTCGTCCGATGCCTTTTTGTCTGAGGCTGTTTTGTCTGATGCCTTTTTGTCCAATGACTGAAGCCTTTTAGTCTGAGGCATGATGCCTTGTCTTCATATGTCTGAGGTCTGATGATGTACTAAAATGTACACCGTACTTTTGTGCTGACGAGTTGTGAGGAAAGATTTGCTTGAGGTATGTATAAAAACAAATATATTTTAATACTTATTGTGTGATGTCTGTGATTGGTTCGTAGTAAAACCAAAGTTTAACAAACATTAAAAATGCAGTAAATATTCGGAAGAGGCTAAAAATGGACAACTGAACATATTTCGAAATCTCTGCTATCTCTCCGTCTTTAGCACACTTACACATTTTTAAAAGAAATCAAAACGAATATGAAAAGGGATATGGACGTTTACTTTTAAACTGTAAGAATGCGCAAAATGCCTGTGGAGGAATGTGGAGCGCGGCAAAAAAAAAAGCGATGGGACAATATGGGACATTGAAGCAAATTAAGCACAGATGCATTTTTGTTTGTTTTCCCACAATATTCTTAGTCCGATTTATAACATTTGTCTTATCAAATGCGATCACTAAGTTATCGTGAGTTTTTACTATAGCTGTATTTTTTTTCTTTCTCTTTCCAGGTCTCTTTTTGCCATCATGTACCACACCTGATATGAACTTTCAGACCACAACTGATATGAACTTTCAGACCAATACGGCCTCTCAGACCACACCTGATATTATTTTTCAGACCAATACGGCCTCTCAGACCACACCTGATATTATTTTTCAGACCAATACGGCCTCTCAGACCACACCTGATATTATTTTTCAGACCAATACGGCCTCTCAGACCACAGCTGATATTATTTTTCAGACCAATACGGCCTCTCAGACCACACCTGATATTATTTTTCAGACCAATACGGCCTCTCAGACCACAGCTGATATTATTTTTCAGACCAATACGGCCTCTCAGACCGCACTTGATATTATTTTTCAGACCAATACGGCCTCTCAGACCACACCTGATATTATTTTTCAGACCAATACGGCCTCTCAGACCACACCTGATATTATTTTTCAGACCAATACGGCCTTTCAGACCACACCTGATGTGAACTTTCAGACCACACCTGATAGGAACTTTCAGACCAATACGGCCTTTCAGACCACAACTGATATGGACTTTCAGAACAAAACTGATATGGATTTTCAGACCACAACTGATATGGACTTTCAGAACAAAACAGATATGGACTTTCAGACCACAACTGATATGATTGTTACGACCTTACTTGATATGGACTTTCGGAGCTCAACAGGCTATGAATCAAAGTCTAAAGGTGCCTTTTATCCTATTATTCTATATTATGCTATATGCCTTATTATGCTTTTCCACTTATTCAACATTAGTGTGTAAAGTTGCTGTTTGAGCATAAAAAAGATCTACAAAGTTACAAAGCTCAAAGTCCACCCCAAAGGGAGATATTTTATGTAACTGAATCCACTTTCCAAGAACTACAACGGACTACTCGTTTGTACCTCAACGCTTTTTTACCGGCTTTGTGAAGTCATAATGTTACTCATTTAAATAATCCCACCCACGTAAAACCCCCAAAAAGATGCGAGTCCTGGATGAGCTGCATTAAAGAAGACCGTGGTGTCACTATGTCAAAGAGACACTGTTGTGTATACTCCGTTTCCAAAACTCATTTGATCTTCCTAAGGCTGACGAGAGTGGTTAAAATTGATTTTAAAAACTGTTCCTGAACATTTTAATCCCTACGTTGATCTGTGTGCTGCACATTTTACGGAGAACAGCTTCCAGAAACTAAGAGAGTACAATGCCAGCTACGCACAAAAACTACTCCTGAAAAAAAACAGGGACAAGCTGTTGTTTGTGGATCACAAATTGCAAGTATGTCTTATTATTTGTAGATGTGTTTTCTATTAACGGTTCCAATTATAAGTTTTAGGGTGTTGTTACAATGTAAACAAAAGGCAAAGCTGTTCGCATGCTAGCAAACATTAGTGTTGTTGACATAGCGTTTAAGCTCTCGCTTTTGTTCACCGCCCCTTAGGGAGTATTAACCATGGTTTTGTGATCGATTACTGTTTGTATTACCATAGTTTCCCGATAAATATCATGATGAAATGGTCTATAACATCATATCTAAAATATGTAAGAAAATGATACATTATACTCTGAAACGTCCTGTAAAATTCGTTCTGGACGATCCTCTTGTTTGCTAACATTCTTAAGTCTCAATCAGGCTTGAATTGGTTTGAAAATGGCGCCATCCTTAATATTTACACCCAAGGAGATACAACTCGAGGTTATGGTAAGGGGCGGGACATTTCCTGAACAAGCGCTGCCAATCACAGCACACTGGGCCAGCTAACCAATCACAGCACACTGGGCCAGCTAACCAATCACAGCACAACTGGGTCAGCTAACCAATCACAGCACACTGGCCAGCTAACCAATCACAGCACACTGAGCCAGCTGACCAATCACAGCACACTGGGCCAGCTAACCAATCACAGCACACTGAGCCAACTAACCAATCACAGCACACTGGCCAGCTAACCAATCACAGCACACTGGCCAGCTAACCAATCACAGCACACTGGGCCAGCTAAACAATCACAGCACACTGGGCCAGCTGACCAATCACAGCACACTGAGCCAACTGACCAATCACAGCACACTGGGCCAGCTGACCAATCACAGCACACTGAGCCAACTGACCAATCACAGCACACTGGGCCAGCTAAACAATCACAGCACACTGGGCCAGCTGACCAATCACAGCGCACTGGGCCAGCTGACCAATCACAGCACACTGGGCCAGCTGACCAATCACAGCACACTGAGCCAGCTAACCAATCACAGCACACTGAGCCAACTGACCAATCACAGCACACTGGACCAGCTGACCAATCACAGCACACTGGACCAGCTGACCAATCACAGCACACTGGACCAGCTAACCAATCACAGCACACTGGGCCAGCTAACCAATCACAGCACACTGGGCCAGCTAACCAATCACAGCACACTGGGCAAGCTAACCAATCACAGCACACTGGCCAGCTAACCAATCACAGCACACTGGCCAGCTAAACAATCACAGGACACTGAGCCAACTGACCAATCACAGCACACTGAGCCAGCTAACCAATCACAGCACACTGAGCCAACTGACCAATCACAGCACACTGGGCCAGCTGACCAATCACAGCACACTGGGCCAGCTAACCAATCACAGCGCACTGGGCCAGCTAACCAATCACAACACACTGGGCCAGCTAACCAATCACAGCACACTGGACCAGCTAAACAATCACAGGACACTGAGCCAACTGACCAATCACAGCACACTGGGCCAACTGACCAATCACAGCACACTGGACCAGCTAAACAATCACAGGACACTGCGCCAACTGACCAATCACAGCACACTGGGCCAGCTGACCAATCACAGCACACTGAGCCAGCTAAACAATCACAGCACACTGAGCCAACTGACCAATCACAGCACACTGGGCCAGCTGACCAATCACAGCACACTGAGCCAGCTAAACAATCACAGCACACTGAGCCAACTGACCAATCACAGCACACTGGGCCAGCTGACCAATCACAGCACACTGAGCCAGCTAACCAATCACAGCACACTGAGCCAGCTAACCAATCACAGCACACTGAGCCAGCTAACCAATCACAGCACACTGAGCCAGCTAAACAATCACAGCACACTGAGCCAGCTAACCAATCACAGCACACTGAGCCAGCTGACCAATCACAGCACACTGGGCCAGCTGACCAATCACAGCACACTGAGCCAACTGACCAATCACAGCACACTGGGCCAGCTGACCAATCACAGCACACTGAGCCAACTGACCAATCACAGCACACTGAGCCAACTGACCAATCACAGCACACTGGGCCAGCTGACCAATCACAGCACACTGGGCCAGCTGACCAATCACAGCACACTGGGCCAGCTGACCAATCACAGCACACTGGGCCAGCTGACCAATCACAGCACACTGGGCCAGCTGACCAATCACGGCACACTGGGCCAGCTAACCAATCACAGCTAACCAATCACAGCACATTTCGTGTTTCGGAAGGAGGGGCTTCATCGAATCTAAAGACGCATTCGAGACAGACTAGGGAAAGAGGTGCTGTAATCATGTAAAATATGTGAAAAATAATGTGTTTTTTGAACAACCAAACATGAAAGCATATTCTAGTACACCCCCAAATCAAAATCAAGACTTCATAAAAGTGCATTATAAGACCACTTTAAAATGACATTAGTTCTAATATTATTAATATTCTAATAATGTTCTCTCACCCATCTTTTCTCCCTCTCTCTCACAGATATTGATGAGTGTAATAAAGATCCAGATGTTTGTGGCACAAACGCTGTGTGCCTCAATCATCCTGGCAGCTTCATCTGCCAATGTCACCCGGGTTACAGTAACTACGGCAACAACCAGTCAAAATGCAGCGGTGAGAATTACAGCAGGGAGATTGCTCTGTTAGTGTTCATTATGCGGCAGCTAATGAGTTAATCAGTGCACTGTAGTCTTTTTATTATTTTGATGTTTCCTGATGTTGTGCACAGAAATGGACTGTGATCAGTTTAAACCTCAGCCTGGAGCAGAACACACACCGGAGAAGGTAGATGTGTACTTCTGCTTATTATGATTGTTATAATTATATTATTTATTATTATTATGTTATGTTAAGATAAAACATTCTTAAAATAGCATTTAATGTTCATATATTATTCATATTTGATATGTGTTCTCATTTCTTTGTGGAAAGAAAACGTTCTTTAAACTAGAGTTTTAGGTAACGAAACTTGTAGGTAACGAAAGAAGTTATTATTCCCCAGTTCATATTTCCTCTGTAGTTGTGTGAATGAAGCAAAGACTGAATAAGTTAGTTAAATTATGGAAATTATGGCATGAAATTTCCAACTTCGATACGATACCTTGAAAAATATCGATATTCGTGACCATTTTCGATACCACAAGGAAAAAATGCCATATAGTTTTTTTATTTTATTATTATCTCAAAATTTGAAATTTTGATTACACACAACACAGGGAGGCTATATTTTAAACTTTTTACAAAATTCTCAAAAAAAGACGAGTAAACAGTCAGTAATAAAATAAGAACAAATAAACAAATTGCAAACAATAGCACAAATAAATACAATAGAATAAAGAGACAAATGGAAAAAAATATGTTTAGTTTTTCAGGTGGGTCTAACAGTAGTATTCTGATAAGAAATACTACAGAAATTTAAATAATCAAATGTTAAATAACACTGCATGGATAGTCTTCACTGTAAAAATTAAATACAGATTAGTGCTTACAGTTAAATTAAAAGTTATTCAGGCAAGAGCAGCAAGTGATTTTTCTTTGTCTCTTGTTCTTTGATAAACGTGACAGACAGCAGCAGAATATTCAATATTAGACTGCTGTCACTAATGCACGGATCCAATATACTGTTACACAACATGGGGTTTCTTTCTCAAATATTTATGTTCCACAACTGTGTTTACACTCGCCAACACAGACATTTTTTAGCTTTTTTTTTAGACCTCCAGTAACCCTGCATTAAACGGTCAAATACACACAAAATATTGTAAAAAATGTCTGTGTTGGTGAGTGTAAACACAGTTTTGGAACCATGGTTTAATGCGATGGGCCATGAAAAAAGAGTTCATTTTGTACTCGGGATCTGTTTGAGAGCCGGCTTTATGTGAGCGGCACTTATATAGATCAGTGGTGTGCGCACATTTGGTGTGAGTGATTATTACGAGAAAACTAAGAACAGCATTATGATATTATTTGTACCTTATGAATGTTGACAGGAAATCTTCTCAGAAAAACATTCTTTGTGATGTTATTGATATTTGCCATAAGTTAAGGTCTTGGAATATTACAAGTAAACTTTCAACAAATGCACATTGTGAGTAAAGATAAGGTTACAACTAACATTAAAGATGTTTATAGAATTTGATTTCTGGTTCTTCTTTCAGTTGAAGGATTTGATGTCACTGTTGAAGAACAGCTGTGAGTCTCTGAATGACACACAGGGAGAACATTTCCCCGGGGAGAAGTTGCTGGAGGTTAAACACACACACTGCATGATATTGTAGCGATCGGAGAAAATGATACTCACTTTAGTTCCAAGGCTCTTTTATTCACGGGAGCACCTGTGTGGCCGATGCTCTTGCCTCACAAAAACAGCCGAACGAACACAGATCTTGTGAAACTCCCTTTTTTTGCATAACTGCGCAGGCTTGTTTATCAGAAGAACAGCCCACATCTTAAAGTCCCACAAAAACCAGAACACATAACACATGAAAGAAAATACATGCAACCAGATTGCACCTGATATTGAACATAAACAGTCTTTAGACTTGCTACAATATATTCTCATGGTAGTTTGTGTACATGCACTTGCACAGTGGCTGAATGAAATTAATTTTACAGAACTTGTGCAATTCCACCAATGATCTGCTGTCGGATGGAAACATCGCTGACGGCGAGACGTTGAGTCAGTTTCTGGACACGGTGGAGAAAGGCTTGCGTCTGATTGGACCTCAGCTTAAAGAGCCTGTGTCCAGGAGGGAGACGCACAACACCTGTGAGACACAAACATTTACAGTTTTACACATTATCTCATTGTGATACTGAAATACTGTTTCAAATGTGCATAAAATGAAACCGATATTGAGTACTGGAGGTACTGAAAGCAGTTGTTCTGCGTGATCATGTGATCCACAGTCGCTGAGGTTGCAGTCAGGCGGGGTCAGGCTCCGCCCAGTGGGCGTGTCACTCTGAGCACAGACTCCGCCCTCTTCAACACCAGCTGGGAAACAGTTGTAGGGAAATCATATCCAGGTACAAATACACTTACTTACACACATGCACATTTATGTACTTACGAAAGCATCAGTGTATTCAAGACCAGATGTAAATGTTGTCTTTTAGGTTTTGCGTTTGTGGCGCTGGTCAGTTATAAAGATATGAACTCATCCAGCGATCACTTTCACATGATGAACAGAGAGAGATCAGACGACAGAGAGAGAAACATCACGTATCAGCTCAACTCGAAGGTGGTGACGGTCGTCGTCAGTAATCCAGAAACACAACAGCTGTCTGAGCCGGTGACGCTCATCTTTACACACGAGCAGGTGAAGATGTTAAACCATGTAATAGATACAGATGGAAAAACCACATAAATGTGCATTCCCTGTTTGAAAATCCGGTTTAAGCTGGATTCTAGCTGGTTCACCATATTATGGTCCAAAAACATATTATGTTGTTTCTGGCCCAAGATGCTCCACCAGTCTTATTTTAGTATAATTGATTTATTGTTATTAGGGGTGTGATGAAACACTTAGTTTGATGATAAAAAGATGATATTTTAACATTATTTTGATGAAATCTTCAATGGTGAAATATATGACTGAAAAAATAGTATTTTATTAGACGGAAAGACACAAAATGCAAAATAATGCAGTAGCATTTTGAAACTAATCTAAGGCTGTCTCTAATGATTTTTTTGGGAATCGATTACTCAGTCGATTATTTTGACGAATAATCGAGTAATCTGATGTGTTTTGTGGAAATAAAACTAGACCTATGTTAACAATAGCCTTTAGAATGACTAAAAATACATATATTATAACATATATATATATTAACAATGAGGCAATTGATTCAAATAAAGTGTCAAATGCAAGTAATTATGTAGTTTTATTTAACAACACTGTTAAAGTACATAATAGAGCTTTTCACATTTGAAATAGTTAATCCTGGGTCAGTCTAAACCCTGGGTAAACAGAATCCTGGGTTATGTTTTTTCACGTTTCACACTGCACATTCCTAAACCCTGGGTTAAAGTCCTTTTTTGCACATTTGCAGTGTCACTCTTACTGACTGACAGACATAAAACTAACTGAGACTCGTCTCTTGTCTATCAGCGCTTTGTCCGTGTCCTCTTTGGTTTGCTTTTCAACTTTTCAATATTGTCATGTTTTAATATCACGAGATCTTGTGGCACTTTTCTGGCAGGTGTTCACTTGTTCCTCATTTCCTAAACTCTTTTTCTCCCTTCTTCAGGAGAGGGCGGAGTCTGAGGGCGTGGCTTATTCATGTGTGTTCTGGAATGAGACTGAGGGGGCGTGGTCTGGGCGGGGCTGTAAGAGGGTGTGGTCTAATGACACTCATACAATGTGTTCCTACTCTCATCTCAGTAGTTTCGCTCTACTCATGGCGCTCTACCCTGTCCAGGTACATGTGTGACATATTTCAGATTTGAGACTAAATTGTGATGATATTAACCCATCCGTTTGCTCTTCCTCTTCTCCAGGACTCGTTTGAGCTGGTGTTGATCACGCGTGTGGGTTTAGTTCTGTCTCTGGTCTGTTTATTTCTCTGTATCCTGACGTTCCGGTTCCTCCGCTCCATCCAAGGGACCCGAAACACCATTCATCTTCATCTGAGCGTGTGCCTCTTCATCGCAGTCCTCGTCTTCCTCTGCGGGATCTCCAGCACTCACAATCAGGTGTGTTCGAATGAGAAAACAAGTGTCGGTCGTGACGGAATTATTTGGAAATAATAAATATTACCCTGTCTGTTGCTCAGATGGGCCTCATCTCAGAACTTTTCATTCCTTTTAAAAGGCCTATAACCGGATGTCCCTGTACTCCATATTCCCTATTACTTTAAAACTGAATTCACTGCAGTGGCAGGACACTTGGAACGTTTGTTTGGACTCAGTTTAGATGACCTAATATTAGGTACCTTCTTGCGGAGGCTCTGGACATACCACAACATGGTGTACCAGGCCTGCCACTATGCCCTCAGATTGATGCCCTCACCAGTGGTGATCCGAGGAGCAGAGACACCCAACGGTAGACCCACCCTCGCTCATGAACAATCTCTTTCTAGGGCTTGGTCGATGTTTCCTTGCCAGTTCTTTGTTTCGGGGCCCCGAAAAGCCCAACTAATGGAAACACTGATCACTGTTATGGTAACTTCAAATGAAACAGAGTTAAACCTCTGTTAATTCTCAGTAAAACTTCTGTAGACGTCTGACAGAAATAAAGTCAGTCTGGTTAGTAATGTGGGCCGGATCTGGGACGAAACAATGTTGCTATCTGGGTTGTCTCCTGTACGTGTAGACTCTATCTTATCCATGAAGGCATTAGGGTAGACCTGAAGTTGTCAGTTGTTCAGGTTCAAATACAGTTAGGTTTCATGGCGGCAGCAGCCAGCGTCATTCCATTGGGTCTGCTGCACATGAGGCCATACCAGTTCTGGCTCAAGGACAAGGGGTTTCATCTTCTGAACCATACTTCTAGACTAATAATGGTTACGCACAGAGAACTTAATACCCTTCAGCTTTGAAAAAGACATTGGTTTCTAAACCAGGGCCCCATCCTCGGGGGGTGTTGTTGTTGCACGACATATGCTTCCCTCAGGGTCCACCCTGCTCAGGGTTTTTGGAAGGGAAGGGATCTTTCATGGCACATAAATTTGTCTTGAGATAAATGTGGTATTTCTGGTATTGAAATACTTTCCCGTTCAGTTGATGGGCTTTCATGTGTTAGTCCGCAGAGACAACACTACGGAAGTTTCTGACAGGCGCAGCAGATCCTGTTCTGAGCAAACACTGAATACTGAATTTCCTTCCCTGAGAGCAGTTTATAATCTGGGACATGTCAACCTGGGGGCAGACATCCTGTTGAGGAAGGGACTGAGGCCCGGGGAATGGCGACTCCATACACAAGTGGTGGTGTCGGTATGATGGACAGAGGCCAAGGGGCAAATTTTTTCAGGACACCGGGGTTACACCCCTACTCTTATTGAAGGGCATCCTGGGATTGTAATGAGCACAGAGAGCCAGGACCTCGGTTTAACGTCTCATCCGAAGGACGGTGCTCTTTGACAGTATAGTGTCCCCGTCACTACACTGGGGCGTTAGGACCCACACAGACCACAGGGAGAGCGCCCCTTGCTGGCCTCACTAACCTGGGTTTTCCCAGGAGTCTCCCATCCAGGTACTAACCAGCCTCAGCCCTGCTCAGCTTCAGTGGGCATCCAGTCTCGGGCTACAGGGTGATATGGATGCTGGATATAAAATGTTATTGTAATCAAACAGGAGCTGATCTGATAGGTCTGTTTCTCTCTCAGGTAGCGTGTGCGATAGTGGCCGGGCTGCTTCACTTCTTCTTCTTGTCTGCGTTCTGCTGGATGCTGCTGGAGGGGGTTCAGCTCTACCGGATGGTTGTGCTGGTGTTTCACACCACAGTAAAGCATCTCTACATGTGTGCGGTGGGATACGGAGTCCCTCTCGTCATCGTCATTATCTCTGCCATCGCCTTCCCAAAGGGATACGGCACACGAAGACAGTGAGTTTCTGCATCCAATGCTGTTCAACTGTATAATTATGTGTGTGTGTCTGTATGTACATATATACACTCACCGGCCACTTTATTAGGTACACCTATCCAACTGCTCCTTAACACTTAATTTCTAAGCAGCCAATCACATGGCGGCAACTCAGTGCATTTAGGCATGTAGACATGGTCAAGACAATCTCCTGCAGTTCAAACCGAGCATCAGTATGGGGAAGAAAGGTGATTTGAGTGACTTTGAACGTGGCATGATTGTTGGTGCCAGAAGGGCTGGTCTGAGTATTTCAGAAACTGCTAATCTACTGGGATTTTCACGCACAACCATCTCTAGGGTTTACAGAGAATGGTCCGAAAAAGAAAAAACATCCAGTGAGCGGCAGTTCTGTGGGCGGAAATGCCTTGTTGATGCCAGAGGTCAGAGGAGAATGGCCAGACTGGTTCGAGCTGATAGAAGGGCAACAGTGACTCAAATAACCACCCGTTACAACCAAGGTGGGCAGAAGAGCATCTCTGAACGCACAGTACGTCGAACTTTGAGGCAGATGGGCTACAGCAGCAGAAGACCACACCGGGTGCCACTCCTTTCAGCTAAGAACAGGAAACTGAGGCTACAATTTGCACAAGCTCATCGAAATTGGACAATAGAAGATTGGAAAAACGTTGCCTGGTCTTATGAGTCTCGATTTCTGCTGCGACATTCGGATGGTAGGGTCAGAATTTGGCGTCTACAACATGAAAGCATGGATCCATCCTGCCTTGTATCAACGGTTCAGGCTGGTGGTGGTGGTGTCATGGTGTGGGGAATATTTTCTTGGCACTCTTTGGGCCCCTTGGTACCAATTGAGCATCGTTGCAACGCCACAGCCTACCTGAGTATTGTTGCTGACCATGTCCATCCCTTTATGACCACAATGTACCCAACTTCTGATGGCTACTTTCAGCAGGATAATGCGCCATGTCATAAAGCTGGAATCATCTCAGACTGGTTTCTTGAACATGACAATGAGTTCGCTGTACTCAAATGGCCTCCACAGTCACCAGATCTCAATCCAATAGAGCATCTTTGGGATGTGGTGGAACGGGAGATTCGCATCATGGATGTGCAGCCGACAAATCTGCGGCAACTGTGTGATGCCATCATGTCAATATGGACCAAACTCCCTGAGGAATGCTTCCAGCACCTTGTTGAATCTATGCCACGAAGAATTGCTGAGATTCACAGGCTGATTCTTGATGTCTGTGTGTGCCTACTCAAGATATTTCTTACTTAGTTTCTTTTTTATGTATTGATTTGATAATTTGAATTTCATTGAAAAGACTAAAAATAGTATGCTCTACAATGACAGTGCTGCTATAATCCGTAAGCTAAACTTAGAAATTGGGTTTGATATTAGTTCAGTGATTCAGGTCAAATGAATGTGAAATAATGATTATGTTAAAACACAACCAACACCATCAGATCACCTTTATTCATTGTTCATCCGGCTGCTATAACTCACGTACAGCAGCCAAACAAACTCTAAAGTTAATGAGTTAATGGTCAAGAGCCCAACTAAAACACACACTGATCTCCATAACGGTGACTTAAACATTCCGTTTTTCTCCTTCAGTGATTCTGCTTGTTAACATTAGGTGTCTTCAATAATGCTCAATCATCACTCAATAAATCACTTAATTAACTCATTAACTCAGAGTTTAATTGGGTCGCTTAAAATGACCAAATTCCATGTTGTTGAAGTTACATGAACATATTATGTTTGTTTAACGAAACATAGTTATGTGGAACCGGTGGAACCTGTTTACAAAGAAAAGTTAAGTAAAGCCAACATATCATTTTTTTGAGTGTGGGGTACCTAATAAAGTGGCCGGTGAGTGTATATGCATAATTATTAGGCAAGTCGATATTCTGATCATATATATTTTTTCCAAGGACATTTTACCAATTCCAAACTACATCAGTCTTAATACTCTTAATAAAATTCTCAAATCAAGGTTCATGGCTGTGATGTAAACTATCTTTTGAAAAATGAACCCAACTTTCTGTCTGAATAGAAAATACATTGCCAATGAAGATAATAATTTAATAGGTTAAATAATACTATTAAAAGTCTATTTTATTTAAGATAAAAAGATCATTCTGAACCAGAACTACATGTGAGCTTGATTCAACATGCAAAAGAGATTAATATTCAGTGTTGGGCAGTGCTACAAGTAGCTACAGTGCTACACTACAAGTAGTGACGCTACTAGTTTAACTACATTTCTCAGTAGCGTGGTGGTAGCGTTGCTGTTTTCTGAATCAAATAGCTTTTCAGTAGCGAAGCTCTTTTTTTTGATCCATTACTAGATCAAAAAAAGAGCTTCGCTACTGAAAAGCTATTCGGTAGCATCCAAGCTACACACAAGCTACATTTCCCCACACAGTAAATTCCCTGGTGTTAAATTTAACATCGCTCTGTGTTTATATGGGAACCACCAGCAGGGTGTTAAAAGTAACACTGATACAGTGTTAGAGTTAATGGGATAATTAAGTGAATAATTGAGTGATGATTGAGCATTATTGAAGACACCTGATGTTAACAAGCAGAATCACTGAAGGAGAAAATCTCATTTTTAAGCCACCATTATGGGGATCAGTGTTTGCTTTAGTTGGGCTCTTCACCCTTAAATGATTAACTTTAGATGTCGTTTGGCTGTTGTATCTGAGTTGCAATTCTCAGATGAACAAAGAGAAAAGTTGATCAGGTTGTTTTGGTTATGTTTTTAACATAATCATAATTTGACCTGAATCACTGAATTCATTTAGAGTTTAGTCTCTGACTTAAATGTATATTGTTGATTCCAGCATCACTGTGATTCTACAGCATAAGATTCAGAATATTCTAAATAATCAATAGGATTTCTTAAAAGTTGTTCTAATAAATCTAAATTTTCCTTTTAGGCACACACAGACTTCAAGAATCAGTGTTTGAGTCTCAACAATGGTGACAAACAGAATATTCAATTGGAAAAGGAAATTGCTCAGACAATTCAGATCATAATTAATTCATACCGCAATGCATGATGGGAGTCATGAATCAGTTTTGATTGGTGGCACCCAGAATGCACTGCAACATGCTTTATTATTGTCACCATTGTTGAGATTCACAGGCTGATTCTTGATATCAGTGTGCCTAAATAAAGTGATTTTTAAAGTCTTTTGTTCAAAACAACTCAAATATTTTGGATTATATTGTAAAGGCTGCTAATCATTTGCTGTAGAATCACAGGTCTGACATTGTAGACGTAACTCTCTAAATGAGATTTGTTATTCAGGTTAAACTATGGTTAAGTCAAAACACTACCAACACCTCCTGATCAATTTTCTCTTTGTTCATCTGAGAATCACACCTCAGATACAACAGCCAAACAATGTTAAAGTTAATGATTTAAGGGTGAAAACCACAACTAAAGCAAACACTGATCTCCATAACGGTGTCTTAAAAAATGCGATTTTTCTCCTTCAGTGATTCTGCTTGTTAACATCAGGTGTCTTCAATAATGGCCAATCATCACTCAATTAATATCTTAATTATCTCATTAACGTTGAATGTAAAAATATTAATTTTAGGATAACTTTAAACCTTAAAAATTAAAGTAGAAAATTAAGACTGTTAACCTTATTCAACTAAACGGCATTGGATTAACCTTATGTAATTAACTTAAGTTAATTGAAATAAATAATGTTACATAAATCCAACATAACCTAGTTATGTGGGACCTGTTGACATAAAAGAGTTAATTAAAGCCAACACATCATTTTTTAGAGTGCTGTTGCAAAGACAACAACTAACATAAGAAATACATAGATTGTCAAACCACCCAACTAGAGGAAACACTGATCACGGTGACCACATATTTTCAATAAAACTTCAACATAAAATGTGTTCATTCTCAAAAAGAACTTCTATAGATGAATGACAGAAATAAGGTCAAACTGGTTTGTAATAAGAGAGATCATGTCTTTTCAGTTAATTTCATATAAGGCTGTGTCTGGAAGTCAGTTGTAGTTCTTGTTTCTCTTTCCTTCAGTGATTCTGCTTGTTAACAGCAGGTGTTCATCACTAATGCTCAATCATCACTCAATTAATCACTTAATTATCTCATTAACTCTAACACTGTATCAGTGTTACTTTTAACACCCTGCTGGTGGTTCCCATATGAACACCGAGCGGTGTTAAATTAACACCGGGGAATTTACTGTGCAAGCATTTCTAAAGTTCAAGCTCAAATCGGAAATACAACTGCTATCACTGATCCTGAATAAGTGACGATGACTTCTTCATGTCTTTTACGGCGGTTGGCAAACATAGGACCATATTTCATTCCCGCGATTCCGAAAACACGGACAGGATCGCGGAATCCAGGCATAAAAAACGGAATTTACTGTTTCTAACGCGGAAATTCATGGAATTGTCATATCTTGGATGAAAAGTAGGTCAGTAAATTTAAATAAAATTGCGATATAGACTAGTGTATGCAAATATTCACATAAAGAGTATTTAAATAGGAATCATGCACAGTAAATTCCCCGGTGTTAATTTAACACTGCTTGGTGTTCATATGGGAACCACCAGCAGGGTGTTAAAAGTAACACTGTTACAGTGTTAGAGTTAATGAGATAATTAAGTGATTAATTAAGTGATGATTGAGCAATATTGAAGACACCTGATGTTAACAAGCAGAATCACTGAAGGAGAAAAATCAAATTTTTCAAGACACCGTTATGGAGATCAGTGTGTGTTTTAGTTGGGCTCTTGACCCTTAAATCATTAACTTTAGATTTTGATTGGCTGTTGTATCTGAGGTGTGAGCCTCAGATAAACAAAGAGAAAAACGATCACGAGGTGTTGGTTACTAATTTGGCCCGAATCACATTTAAAGATTTATGGCTACACTGTCAGACCTGTGATTCTACAGCAAATGATTAGCAGCACTTACAGTACAATCCAAAATATTTCTTTACAGTTGTTTTGAACAAAAGACTTTAAAAAATCAAATTATTTAGGCACACCGACATCAATAATTAGCCTGTGAATCTCAACTATGGTGACAATAATAAAGCATGTTGCAGTGCATTCTGGGTGCCACCAATCAAAACTCATTCATGACTCCCATCATGCATTGCGGTATGAATAAATTATGATCTGAATTGTCTGAGCAATTTTCTTTCCCTAATTGAATATTCTGTTTGTCACCATTGTTGAGATTCATATATTGAATCTTGAAGTCTGTGTGTGCCTAAAAGAAAGATTTTGTTTTATCAGAACAAGTTTTAAGAAATCCTATATTGATTTGTTAAAATATTCTGGATTTGATCATTTTCACAGTGATGCTGGAATCAACAATATAAATTTAATATACTAAATAAAAATAAAATTTAAAATAAAACTCTAAATGAATACAGTAATTCAGGTCAAATTATGATTATGTCAATAACATAATCAAAACAACCTGATAAACTTTTCTCTTTGTTCATCTAAGACTTAAAACTCAGATACAACAGCCAAACAAAATCTAAAGATAATAATATAAGGGTCAAGAGCCCAACTAAAGCAAACACTGATCTCCATAATGGTGGCTTAAAAATTGGATTTTCTCCTTCAGTGATTCTGCTTGTTAACATCAGGTGTCTTCAATAATACTCAATCATCACTCAATTAATCACTTAATTATCCCATTAACTCTAACACTGTATCAGTGTTACTTTTAACACCCTGCTGGTGGTTCCCATATAAACACCGAGCGGTGTTAAATTTAACACCGGGGAATTTACTGTGTGCATGTTCTGCGTGACTCTGAAAGAACCATTTGATGAAGTTTCATTTACCACAACACTCAAACACACACTGAGGCATGCATGACGCTCGCGATGTTTTCAGATTATATGAGGACATAATTGCATGAACTTTATCTACACAGCCGTTCAGCAGCATTTCAGCTTGATTTGAGAAAAACTATCGTCATATCATAAAAACACACAGAGACTCAAAGGTCTACACGGCAACCCGTCAAAATAAAAGGTTGGTTTAACCTTTGAAGAAAGTTTTGCTTAAATCATTACATTTTAAATCAGTGGTTATTATTACAATGTAATTAAACCATTAAAATGGAATCAAGAAAACAAAAACAAAATTTGGTATACAAATAAATGTCATAGTGCCCTAAATTTATTTAATTTTAATATTTTAATAGATGATTGTTAAATTGTATAAGTTTCATGGTTTTAATTAATTAGACATGCATTTTGATTACTACAATTTAATTTAACCATTACAATGAGTCCAAAAATATTAAAACGGAAAAAAACTGAAAAATTTAAATGCATTACCACCTCATTCTGTGACATGGACATCATGTACCAATCTCAATCTTTGGGCTGACACTTGAGAAATTTGCTTAATGGAAAGATGCACACACTCTTGACACCTGGTTTTGTTTTAGTTTTATTTAGTTATGTGGTTTTATATATATATATATATATATATATTTTTTTTTTTTGTAAATAAACAATTGAACTGATAAATTATGCCTGCCTTTGACCGACATGATGTTTAAAAATGATAAAAAATGAATAACAAAAAAATAGCTTAGATGTAGTAAGCTACTTTTGCCATTTTGCTGTAGCTTAGCTTGCTACATTTCCCAGGGGTGTAGCTTCAGTGTAGTGAAGCTGAATTTAATGTAGAGTAACTTCTAGCTTAGCTCACTACATTTTCCAAGGAGCTTGCCCAACACTGTTAATATTTGATATTAACACAACCACCTGATCTCCAATAGTTCATGGTCAATCATCAACACATCAGATCATTCACGAGTCTCTGGTTCATTTTCAAAGGGAATATGAAAGGGAAAGAGGGATTAATTAGTCTTTGGTGTGTGTATGTGTGTGTGTGTGTGTGTGTGTAACCATGTGACTAATTTATCATTCCAGCTGTTGGCTCTCTCTTGATCGTTATTTTATCCTGAGCTTCTTCGTACCCGTCTGCATCATCGTCATCCTCAACTGCTTCTTCTTCATCATCACTGTGTGGAAACTGGCACAAAAATTCTCCAGTCTCAATCCAGACCTCTCCAAACTCAAACAGATCAGGTGTGTGTGTGTGTGTGTGTGTGTGTGTGTGTTATTTTACTATCACTCATATACTATTATAGTTTTTATTTATGTTTTGAATTAGTTTAGATTTTTTATATTTCCCCCATGAAGAAAACAGTGTATAAATCCTACAGAATTATGTTTTTTGTAAATGTAAAAATGCTAAATGTTTTGTATGATGGGTAGATATAGGGGAGAGAATATACAGTTTGTAAAGTATAAAAACCATTATGTCAATGTCAAGCCCCCATAAATATTGAAACCCAACGTTTGTGTGTTCCGATCTTACAATAGACTCAATCAGTCTTTAATAGTTGGCTATCAGTGGTTCTCTATCAGTGTGTGTTCCTCTGCAGGAGTTTTACGATGACCGCAGTGGCTCAGGTGTGTGTTCTCGGCGGGACGTGGGTCTTCGGCTTCTTCCTCTTCCAGGAGAACGGGACTGAAGTCATGTTGTACCTCTTCACCATCCTCAACAGCCTCCAGGGGGCGCTCATCTTCATCATGCACTGCCTGCTGTCCAAACCGGTACACACACACACACACCATGACAGCAGAAAACACATGATGAATTGGCTTCGACACACTGAAGGTTTGGTAACAGTGGTTGTTTTGTATCTCGCAGGATTTCAGTGATTTGAAGGGACAGTTCACCCCCCATTAAAGGATGCAAACGGATCACAACATGCAATTCATGCCATATATAGGCTACCAAGTGTTCTGATGTAGAGGTTGACTGATATATCTCCACGGACTGATATTTGGCATTTTTAAATGATTGGCAATGACAGATTGTTTTTCTGTTTGACTGACAAGTGTCGGAAGCAGCTTTTATTTTGACATCGATGGTACTTTTATTTTGAGAGCGCTAAGAACACCAGCGTCTGAGCTCAGTTTTAAAGGGGCTATATGTAGTTTTCAGCAACCTCTAGCGGTGATGTTTCAGATTGCAACCAATACGTTTACAAGCTCGAGCTTCAGCAAATAAAATTTTGTTTTTGTTTTTTATCATTATGTGGCGTTTGTGTTGGAGTCTGTGTTGTGCTGGGAGAGGTCGTTTCTCAGTGTTAGCAGACTCCATGTCATGAGTATCAGTGGCGTCGCTGTTGAGTGCAGTCAGTAGACGAGGCGAGAGGCTCGGGAGCGCGTGTGCAGGTCTCAGTCACGGCACTGGATTTCACGGTAAATCCGACACGGAGCCTTCACATAGAAATAGGAATACCGTAAAACTTCAAATAATAGCCGAGTCCCAAATAGACGCCTGTCTCTTTTACACGCCTGGTGTGGCGACTGGTTTGGATAAATAAAGGCCGGTCTCAAATAGAGGCCTGGTCTGTTTTTTAGTTTCGGGTTGTATTTAATCTTCTTAAACCCGTCAGATCGTCTGTTTAAGCCAGATCTATTGTGCAGATTGCGCACGCAAGAGAGCCCCGCGCGTCTGTTAGCGCAAGAAAGGGAGAGTTAGTGGAGGAGAGGGAGAAGTGGAGGAGGAATTCACCAATGAACTTGTAGTTGAGGATCGCGGTGATGATGATAGTGATGAATGGGGTCAGTATCACATTATTGCAGTTGTTTATAGCCTTCATTCACACCGGACGAGAAGCGCCGCGCTGCGTCTTTGACAACTCGAGGTATAATGATATTCTCAATTCATTCAGTTAACTGACGGTCTGAGGTAAAGTGTTCAGACTGCAGACTTAGCAACGATTGTTTTTAATTGTACAGTACAATCACAACATAGTACAGACATTATCATCATTTCATAATGTAACATAACAATATTGCTGGCCATAAACTGAGAAAGTGCGCGTCCGGTGTGCGATACCTCGAGCTGTCCTAGACGCGCGTCTCGTCCGGTGTGAGACCCCCTTAATTCTTGCATTAACTTTGTTAAACACATTCGAATTATAAATGAGACATAATATAATTTGGTAACCTCCTACTGTCATGCTTTCCGTCTATCAGCCTATGCTATTTGGATCGTTATCTCTAGACTTAACATTACAACATCTCAACACTAAATCAAAGGCCTGTCTCATATAGACGCCTGTCTCAAATACAAGCCGGTGCAGTTCGGCGATTTGGGAAAATAAAAGCCCGGGCTATTATTTGAAGTTTTACGGTACTTGCTTTCAGAGGTAATACCCAAACCCGGCAATAAAAAAAGGATTCATTTTAGTAGGAAAACTACATATAGCCCCTTTAAGTGTAATCTTTAAATCCTTGATTTAAAACTATGCTGCTCTATAACCAAATGGCCACTACATCATATTCATGTCATATTCTCTGTGTACTGTCTGTGAAATTAGCGTTACCTGCTCTTTATTTATGAAAATCCATTTCAGTTGACCACTATTCTGAATGCAAGCAGTTTGGGTTGGCCAGAAACTGTAATTTATTATTGACATCATTTGCTTTGGCTGTTTTGTCGCCCCCTTCAGGTCAGGACGGAGTATTACAATCTGTTTGGCCGAATGTGTCCACATAAGAAGAAAGCAAAATACAATGTCAGCCGGTCCACCAGCAGTCAGGTACAGTACGCTAGTGAGTGTGTTTGAGTGTGTTAATTCAGTGTTTGTGGCTTCAGCTTCTTCATTCTTCCTTTGACTTTCACAGAAACCTCAGCGGAGCGACGGCAGCACTGCAGAGTCACAGATGTGAAGTGCTGGGGGATTTATACAAACCTGAACACAAGGCACTTGAACACTTTCTGTAACAAATGAAGACTTTCACGAAGGGTTGTTGTCATCCGATGAATATTGCAGATGTGGGTTCATCATATAGTGCATGTGCCAACGAGAAAAAAGAGACAAAAAAACGTATCCAAAGCAACTATTACTTTATTATCTTTAATCTTTGTCTTATATTTAACAATATTTTCGCTCCTAAAAGTCTATTTATAAATACATTCTATTTACCACTATACTTACTCATTATATCTATTCTATGAAATACTTTAAAATAGGAAACCAAAACCACCAATAGGTGGCAGCAAATCGTTGTCTTAACGAGTGAGTCATTGAATCATTCACTCAAAAAGGTTTGTTTAAAACGTTTGGTTTATTCAGGCACAAAGCGATGAGCGAGTGGAGGCTCTTTGTGTTACGAAAAACACAGCAAAGGCGTGTCCGTAATGTAAGAACGGATGAAACTGATCACACCATTATTTGAACGTAATATTTAGTTTGTTTTTGTCTTTTCATTGCAAGTGGAAAATCTTACATTTAAGATCATGCAAAAGGCAGCTTCTTTAAAATGATAAATGTTTTGTTGTGTTGAGGGAGATCTTGGTTTGATTATAAAGGTGAAACTGTAGCTGGGTTTCAAACAGTAGAATGACTTAAATAAAAGGATATAAAAACAATTAAATAATGCAAGTTATGTTTTCTGTTTGTGTACTAATATTTTCCAGAAAATATATTAAAAATGTATTTTTTCCAACTCATTTTGTCATATTATGCTGATAATTTGACTGAGAAACAGTAGTCCTGATTTTAGTGCATCTTAATCTTATTTATAACCTGTTGTTTCTCTTGTTTCTGCCTCCATTGAATGTAAAGACAATGTTTTTGCCTCTTCATGATGACTCTCTTGCTTTAGTCCCCATTTGTAAGTCGCTTTGGACAAAGGCTTCTGCTAAATGACTAAATGTAAATGTACACTTATTAGACAGAGTGCGCTGTGTTGTGTCTCCCCCTTCAGGTCAGAGGAGGTATTGAGAAGAAATTACCACAACAACAAGTGCAGTAAGTCAGGTAACAAATGAACAATTGGTAAAACAAAAAGGTCTTAGTAGCCTAAATAATAGTGGTGAAAAGTGAATAACCCCTTCAAAGTTTCCTCATACCTGTTATACATCGTAGGTCAATCAAACTATTATGAAATCAAACAAATTGTGATCCTGATCTCACTGACGTTTTTATAACTTAATGACAACGTGATCGAAACGTTGTTAGAACATATTTTGTTGTGAGCTGGGACAGTCATTTGTCAGAGGGTTGGGTTCTGACAGGACCCCAAAACAACCAGTCTAGACATGCAGAACCCGCAGATCCGTGATTGACGGCTGAGTCCACCAATGAGAGCGGGGCTCCTGGACGTGGAGGCGGGGCTTACAGGCTTAGGAACGCGCACTGTGAGCCAAGTGAGAGTTCGCGAGCGTAAATAAATCTTGTGTCATCTTCTGTAGAAAGTCTATCCGTTACAAACATTTCTCAATAAGTTCTCGTCAACTGGTGTAACGTTCAGTGTTTCTGAGGGATTTCTTTGGCCAGAGGATTAAACAGCGGTCAAAACCAACCGCAGGCAAGTGCGTTTCATGAGCAGTGCGCGTACTTCACAATTATTAGTATCTACGCAATGCTTTACATGTATTTAGTTGATTCTTCAGTTAGGATGACGTTTTAAAATAATGGATGATGATTTTTTTTTTTATTATTCCATCCACTTTAGCTTTACAGAATATTAAAACATATCTAAACGATTTAGTTGAATAATGTTCAATGTTTAGTTGATTACTGTCTTTTTGAAGAAGAAAAAAAGTATAAGATAAAGTATAAAAGGAGTTAAAATTAGGAATTTTGTTACTTTTTCAGAATAATTTAAACATTTTCAATTGGGTATTTATATTTTTGTAATAAAGAATCACTGTCGAAAAAGCTGCTGTCATTTCATCCCACCAAACATTTTAGAGAATAATGTGATGACAGTGGAACAGAAACAGAGTTCCAGTTTCCGAGATGTAATTTATTTTAAGATTTTTAGATACATTAGCTGTCAATCAATATTTGAGAATTGTAATTCAGAAAAAATTCAGGTTCAAGGCTCATCCAGTTATTTAAAAAAAAAAATGAAAAAAATGCCATCACATGTCATTACCAAGATTTACAAATAATTAGTATAAAAATTATAGGTTAAAATGTAGATTGTACATTTGGTAGATGGTACAAAGTGTATATCTCAGGCATTTTAACTGGTGGTTTCACCTTTTTAATCACTTTTTTTTGCCTTCACTGGGTAATTTTAGGTCATAGTGTCAGAAATAAATGTTTCGAAGGACAATACTCCATAGTTCCTCAGTGAACGTGTGTTTTCTCTGTAATCCTGTGGTCCTCTGTCCTCCAGGATGGGGGCTGGAGACGGGTTTCGTGCCCCAGTCGCGGTGATCGCCGCCGGGCTCGCGAGTGTCCTGGGCCTCTCGTGGTTCTGGAGTTTGGTGGCACTTTTAGGAGTTTATTTGTGTTCTGGAGGATGGTGGTTTCTCTATGTGGCCGCATGTACCGTCAAGAGAGACATTATGTAAGTACAGCCTACTTTCTCTCACTGTGTTTAGTCGTGTTGTTTGAACCAGTGGGTGATCTGATGATTTTATATCGTGATCGATCTTGAAGACATACAGGTGAATGAGACACAGGTGAATGCAATCAGTGATGATGAGTCTGGGCAGTGAGTTATGGGAAATGTAGTTTATGAGGGAGTGATAATAGTCTGGTGGCTCTCAAGGGCTGATAACCGTTACATATAATAAATAAATTAGTTTCCCCTTTTAATTTGAATTACTGAAATACACAAACTTTTGCATGATATTATAATTTAAAGGTGCTGTATGTAACTTTTTCACTCTGCCAAAGCATAAAAATACCATAATATGTTTGCATATATTGAGGAAACATGCCAAGTTCACATACTGGTTTCTCTGAAAAAACACTGACAAATGTGTGTTTGCAGGCTGTAATGTGTGTTATTGTTTTGGTCTGTGATACGGCATGTTAACAATCTTCATTGTCTATTGCGCTCGTTCCTGTTGCACGTCTCATCCTGGCGACCCGCGTGAGCGCCGTTGAGTCTGTGGAGGCGGGAGAAACAACAATCTTTGATATTTTGAATTTGGCCTGCAGTTCCTATTCCCACCACTAGCTGTCAATCTTACAGACTGCAGCTTTAACTCTCTCTTTGTCTCTTCCAGTGGTCTGTACGTACTGTTGCGTGTGAAATTCTTCATGGATCATTATACCCGTACACGCAGCACCGTCCCGTCCATATTCGCCCAGCAGGTGGCGCTCCACCCGGACAAACCGGCTCTGATAGAGGAGTCCACGGGCGAGGTGTGGAGCTTCTCCGAGCTGGACCGGCGCTCGAACGCGGTGGCGCACTGGGCCGCGGCGCAGGGCTGGGCGTCGGGCGACGTGGTGGCCATCTACATGGAGAGCCGGCTGCCCACGGTGGCGCTGTGGCTCGGACTGGCTAAAGTGGGCGTGGAGCCGGCGTTCATCAATTTCAACCTGCGCCGCGATCCGCTGATGCACTGCGTGAACGCGTCCGGAGCGCGCGGGATGGTGTTCGGGGCGGAGCTTCTGGACGGTGAGATGCGAGATTTACTTTGTTCGTCTGTTCGCAAACTAAACTGTTGTGATTTTTTTTTATGGCCAGTAGAGAAAATTTTATGAGAAGTGTGTCTGATAACTAGACGGGTAGCAATATATTGCAATACAAAAATGCAACAATGTGTATCGGGGATAGTTATGATACCATAATGAAAACACTGTGCGAGAAAAACATCAAGTTTTTACGAGATTTTTTACGAGTGTGTGTGTGTATGTGTGTGCGTGTGTGTGTGTGTGTGTGTGTAGTGTTGCTGGAGGTGAAGGGCTCTCTGTGCTCACTCTCTCTCTTCTGCACCGGTGCGGCCCCGGGCCCCGAGGCGCTGGACTCGCTGTCGGCACAGGACCTGGACTCGCTGCTGGCTTCATCGCCACACACACCGCCCACCCTCACACACAACAAGGGCTTCAACGGTCAGCATCACACTTCACTCTCTGTGTGTATGGATGATTAATGCTGTGTGCGTGTGTGTGTGTGTGTGTGAGAGAGAGAGAGGTAAATGCCTCCACATGTCTTACATATTTTAGATTTTGCAATCGCTCTGTTCCCATGAATTCATATCCGGGTCACAGTTCACTGCAAAAGCCAAAAGAAAACAATTATGAAAAGACTAAGAGAAGACAAATCTATTTTATGCCCCCTCACTTTATTTTTACTTTTATTTTATTCTCTAAAATGTTTTTACTTTTCTTTAAAATAAAGCACATTTTCCCTCCCGCAAGTTTTATTGTAATTCTTATAATTCATTTAAATACATTTATTTATCAAATGGCAAATTTATTTATACAGCACCATAAAAAAAACATAAAAAGCAACAATAAATACTAAATCTAGTAATAATGAATGGTAATAATTATGGTTGTTTATAATATTATATATTTATTATGTTTTTAATGGTAATTTAATTCTCATTAGATTCTTATTAAATCATTTCATTATATCATAATTGTATCATCACAGGTATTACCTTGATAAATGCATGCTTTTATAACTGTAATTTAATGTCTACAAAACATTGTTTATTATAAAATCATGAGAATAATCTTAATAGTCCAGTTATCGTGTGATATTATTTATTATGTTTGTTTTATTTAAATCTGCATAAATTAGTCATCATAAATATTGCCATGATGAATACTTAAAATGTATGTATGCAATATGAAATATATAACATGTGAATTTAAGGATATATATATATATATATATATAGATAGATATATACAATTATTTAGTTAATTACAATATATAAAGTAAAATACACTTGTTTTAATTTGGGGGAAATGTGCTTAATTGCTTGAAAATTATAATGCTAAAAATCCAAATAGTCTTAAAAACAGGTTTAATTTTCTTTATGCACAATATAATTTCTTGTTTTTTTTTCTTGTGAGTTTGAGTTGAAAATGAGCCGGACGTGTTTTCGGCAGGTTGCATGAGATTCACCCCTTTATAGAGAGAGATTACGTGTGTTTTCAGTCAGAGAGCGAGTGGTTAAAGTGGGGAAAAGGTTACATACCAGCCGAGAGAGAGAGAGACTGAGAGAGAGAGAGAGAGAGATAGAGAGAGAGACTGAGAGAGAGACAGAGACTGAGAGAGAGAGAGAGACTGAGAGAGAGAGAGACCGAGATAGAGAGAGAGACTGAAAGAAAGTCTGAGGTACAAGAGCAGACTGTGTGAGAAAAACAATGAAGGGAGAAAGAGAGCAAAAAAAACACGTCCGGTCCCTGAGGAGAACGCAGAGACACCAGGATCAGGAGATACACACACACTTGCCCCTTTTCCACCAAGGCAGTGCTGGGCTGGTTTGGAGCCGGTGCCTACTCGCAAACCAGTTCTTTGTGTTTCAACAGCCAAAGAACCGGTTCTCGGACAGGAAAATTGGTTCCTAGCTGGACAAGAACCGTTCTTTTACCACGTCATGCTTACGTCGGGGGCTGGGGGGGGGTTATTGTCGAACTTCTTCTCGAATGTAACCTCCGTCTCTATAGTAATCCAGACGAGTAGCACAAAAGTGTCTAAACGTCTTCTTCTGACCCCAATATACACTCACCTAAAGGATTATTAGGAACACCATACTAATACTGTGTTTGACCCCCTTTGCCTTCAGAACTGCCTTAATTCTACGTGGCATTGATTCAACAAGGTGCTGAAAGCATTCTTTAGAAATGTTGGCCCATATTGATAGGATAGCATCTTGCAGTTGATGGAGATTTGTGGGATGCACATCCAGGGCACGAAGCTCCCGTTCCACCACATCCCAAAGATGCTCTATTGGGTTGAGATCTGGTGACTGTGGGGGCCATTTTAGTACAGTGAACTCATTGTCATGTTCAAGAAACCAATTTGAAATGATTCGAGCTTTGTGACATTATCCTGCTGGAAGTAGCCATCAGAGGATGGGTACATGGTGGCCATAAAGGGATGGACATGGTCAGAAACAATGCTCAGGTAGGCCGTGGCATTTAAACGATGCCCAATTGGCACTAAGGGGCCTAAAGTGTGCCAAGAAAACATCCCCCACACCATTACACCACCACCACCAGCCTGCACAGTGGTAACAAGGCATGATGGATCCATGTTCTCATTCTGTTTACGCCAAATTCTAACTCTACCATCTGAATGTCTCAACAGAAATCGAGAATCATCAGACCAGGCAACATTTTTCCAGTCTTACCAACTTTGGTGAGCTCTTGCAAATTGTAGCCTCTTTTTCCTATTTGTAGTGGAGATGAGTGGTACCCGGTGGGGTCTTCTGCTGTTGTAGCCCATCCGCCTCAAGGTTGTGTGTGTTGTGGCTTCACAAATGCTTTGCTGCATACCTCGGTTGTAACGAGTGGTTATTTCAGTCAAAGTTGCTCTTCTATCAGCTTGAATCAGTCGGCCCATTCTCCTCTGACCTCTAGCATCAACAAGGCATTTTCGCCCACAGGACTGCCGCATACTGGATGTTTTTCCTTTTCACACCATTCTGTGTAAACTCTAGAAATGGTTGTGGGTGAAAATCCCAGTAACTGAGCAGATTGTGAAATACTCAGACCGGCCCGTCTGGCACCAACAACCATGCCACGCTCAAAATTGCTTAAATCACCTTTCTTTCCCATTCTGACGTTCAGTTTGGAGTTCAGGAGATTGTCTTAACCAGGACCACACCCCTAAATGCATTGAAGCAACTGCCATGTGATTGGTTGATTAGATAATTGCATTAATGAGAAATTGAACAGGTGTTCCTAATAATCCTTTAGGTGAGTGTATGATCGCAAAGCCAGGAGAAACATTTGAAGAAAGACGATGTAGTCCTCTATTGTAATTGTTATGCTTGAAGTTGGTGAAAGCTAACGTATGGCAACGTACACAGTGACGTAACGACGTCGTTCGCTGGGCTCAATAGTCAGTGGAAAAACAAACAGGTTCTGAGAAGGTTCGCAAGTTTAACCAAATATGAACCAGCACCAGTTCTGAACCAGTTCTTTATTGGTGGAAAAGGGGTAACAGAGTGTCTTATACACACACACACATTGTCTTATAAACACACAGTGTCTTATACACACACACAGTGTCCTATACACACACACACACACACACACACAGTGTCTTATACACACACACAGAGTGTCTTATACACACACAGAGTGTCTTGCACACACACACAGTGTCTTATACACACACACAGATTGTCTTACACACACATGTGTAAGTGTGTCAGAGGGTGAACTGTCATTGGTTAATCACCTCTGACCCAGTCAGCTGGCCTGATCACGTGAGTGTGTGTTTGTGTGACTGTGTGTGTGTGTGTGTGTGTTGCAGTGTCAGCTGACTCTGGTGTGTTTGTGTCTCAGACAGTGTGTGTGTGTGTGTGTGTGTGCTGCAGATTTAGCTGATTCTGGTGTGTATGTGTCTCAGACAGGTTATTTTACATCTACACCTCAGGAACGACAGGTTTGCCTAAAGCTGCCATCGTGGTTCACAGCAGGTTTGTGCAACACTGTTCTTAAAATACTGAGCAAACATCATCTGCGACTGTATCGTTGAGTGTGTGTGTGTGTGTTTGTTTGCGCTGTGTCCACAGGTACTATCGCATCGCTGCGTTTGGATATCACTCGTTCGGTCTGCGGCCAGATGATGTTGTTTACTGCTGCCTACCGCTCTATCACTCCGCAGGTTTGCAGCGCACACACACACACACACACACACACACACACACACTCTCACTCAGCATGTTCAACTCTGTGCACTTGACTCTGGTGTGTGTTTCCCGTACACTGCCGTTGTAGACATCGTTGAAGAAATTAACTAGCGAGTCTCGACTGTTTCCCGAAACCATATTTTGTTGCAAAATGGTCATTCAACCGCGGCCTGTGATTGGCTGTTCACTGCTGATGTCACTCCTAAACTCAGTATAAAGCCTGAGCTGACAGAGAAAGTTGATGATCAGCATCATGGTGCCAGCAAAGCCTTGGTTGGACTGGTTTGGTTTTGTTAACGTGAAATGAATCCTGTAACCCTGGGTTTGTTAAAACCCCATCATGGTACCGGCCCCGGCTGGTAAATCTGCCCATAGTTACTGAGTTATCAACCGGTGCAATAGTTCACCTTGGGTCAAATCCATAATCTACCAACAGCCTTGTCAATGGATAAAACATTAGATCTCGTGAGTTTGAGTAAATATTGTGTAAGATGGGTGTTTGCTTAAATTCAGCAGTTTTGTGTGTATTATTTACATTGTCAGTTTAAGTAAATACTATAAATTTTAAGTTTATACCAGCATTTTATCATCAGATATCACCACTGACCTTTTAAAACCATAACAGATGACTCAGTTCATGGACCCGTTTCATATTTTGTGTATATTACAATGGTATTAAAAAAAAACAATAACTTGCATTTAGAACATAAATCTGAAGATTGAATAAAGCAGGTTTAAAACTCTTATTTGTTCTAACAAAACACTAATAGGTTTAATTTCAGCTCAAAAAGCAAACACATCTCACCATTACAGAGACTGGACACTGAGTGAAGGCAAGGGTGAGGCTTCAATAACACACTGAACCGAGATAATAATGACACACAGGTGAAACGAATCAACTAATGATGACGGTAACCATGGAAACTGAAAAAGGCGGGAAACTGATCAAAGAACATGTGAAACTCAGACATGAACAATACCGGGAAACAGATAAAAAAACAAACAGTTTTATGAATAAAATATTAAATATTTATCAGGCAAATTTTACTAGTAACAAACCCCTTAGTAAAAACCTTCAGATTATATATATAATTTATTTATTTTTATTTTTTATTTTTTTACAATTCAGTACTTCACAGTTCACAAACTTTGTAATATGTTTTAGCAATATATTTCTAACATTTATAATGTGTTTAGGGACTTTAATGATCCTTGTCACATTATGAAATAGGCCTTTGAACCAATCGACTCTTCTGTGCGTGTCCCAGGGAACATCGTTGGCGTGGGGCAGTGTCTGCTGCACGGCCTGACCGTGGTGATCCGCAGGAAGTTCTCCGCCAGCCGCTTCTGGGACGACTGTGTCAAGTACAACTGCACGGTGATGACCTCTGACCTCACTCACAGTCATGCTTCATTGGCCATTGAGAGATCCGTCCGAATTTGTTGCAGTGTTCAAAATAAAAGTTAAATGCTGTACCATGAAGAAAACCAGACTGTGACAACAAATATGTGTCGTATACAATAAATAACTGGGTTAATATAACATTACGGACTACTAATACGTTTAATAAAGCGTTATGGGAAAATTTGGTTCACCACCCCGAAGTGATAAAATTAAATAAAATTCTGAATCAAATTTATAAGCAAAACAAGTAGTTTGTTTAGGCATGGTTTGTAGGGAATTACAAACCTGCGCACATATATTCAAACGCACATAACTATAGAATCAGGTCTTAATGCACATGTGAACGCCGTCAGCGTTTATCACAGGTTCAGTTTAAAGTCTGTTTATAGAGAACGGCGGCGTCTTAGCGGCCCCTAATTTAATAACAAATGATCATTTCGCCGGAAGTGAATCAATCAAAACTAACTTTAGCTGGAAATAACATTATTCAAGAATCGATATAAAGCCAAAACAATCTCTGTTACCTTAATTTATATGTTTATCTCTGTAAAGTTGCATTGAAACAATCGACATTGTTAAAAGTGCTATATAAATGAAGATGACTTGACTTAAGTTTGTTTTTACTGTCTTTTTAGTTTACTTTTGTACGATAAACACTTATGTCTAGTGTAAAATATGACAAAGCTGACCAGTTGAGAACCATCAGGTTATAAAACGATCAAAACCAGCATGGTTATCTGGTGCGCACAAATACACTTTTTTTTGTCTAAGACAAATTTTACAGCATTTTGGTGCAAATTCATCCGTCACTGTTTAAAGGTGCTGTATGTAACCTTTTCACTCTACTAAAGCATAAAAATACCATAATGTGTTTGCATATATTGAGGAAACATGCTAAGTTCTCATACTGGTTTCTCTGAAAAACTCTACAGCCAGTGATTTTACTGTGAAATGTGTGTTTCCAGGCTGTAATGCGTGTTATTGTTTTGGTCTGTGATACGGCACGTTAACAATCTTCATTGTCCATTGCGCTCGTTCCTGTTGCGCGTCTCAAACTGGCGACCCGTGTGAGCGCCGTCGAGTCTGTGGACCACAGTTGGCAACTCTCACGTGACAAATAAGCAACTGGAGCTTCAACAACCGGCGCTTTATTTAGTTTCAGCATTATCTTTTATTATTTATTACCAATAAATGAGCCTGCAACATAATAAACTGAAACCACTCCTTTATTAGAAAAGGATAAATGGATTAGGAAAAAAAATATAAAAAAAACTCTTTACTCTGATCACCAACCAACCACTTAACCTATCCAGTTTTTAAGTTGTTTATCCTTTTCCCAGTCTTTATTGTACTTTTTTCATACTTGGATCACTTTGTTGGAGGCACTTTTTGTAGAAATTGAAATATGTGTATTTACGTCAATCATAGGATTACAGCGTTGCACGCTCCTGCACGTTGAACAGGATTTTTCTCCAATAAGGGGGGGATTCGGCGGGATGTTTTGACGAATTACACCACAGCACTTATATGATTGCACTGATTGGCTATAGCTGTGAGCAGACAGTGTCAATCAATGTATTGGAGATTGAGAAAATGGCAACCGTGACCATAGATGTAAAGAAAACAAAGTTGCTTGTCAGATTTTCCTAAGCAACCATATTTTTTTAATAAGCCCAAAAAAACGCAACCCGTACTGTTTTAATGCAACTTACTAAAAAAAAAAGCCCAAAGTCGCGTATTATAAGCGGACTTGGCAACTATGATGTGGAGGCGGGAGAAACAACGATCTTCGATATTTTGAATTTGGCCTGCAGTTCCTATTCCCACCACTAGCTGTCAATCTTACAGACTGCAGCTTTAAATAACAGTTAAATGCCGTTTGTGTGTTTGCAGGTGGTCCAGTACATCGGAGAAATCTGCCGGTACCTGTTAGCACAGCCGGTCCGCGCGTCCGAGTCTCTCCACAAGGTGCGTGTGGCCACGGGCAACGGTTTGCGGCCCAACGTCTGGGAAGCGTTCACTAAACGGTTCAACATCAAACGCATCGGAGAGTTTTACGGAGCCACCGAGTGCAACTGCAGCCTGGCCAACATGGACAACAAGGTGTGTGTGTGTGAAGCTGATCTCATTACATTTAATGGGCCCTATTTTAACGATCTAAGCGCATGGTCTACAGCGCACGGCGCAAGTGCACTTATGGCGTGTCTGAGTCCACTTTTGCTAGTTTAGCGACAGGAAAAATGGTTGGCGCTTCCGGCGCTGGTCTAAAAGAGTCGTCCATATTCTCTAGTAATGGGTGTGTTTTGTCTCCATTCTCTTAATGAGTAATGGGTGTGTTTTGTCTCCATTCTCTTAATGAGTAACAGGTGTGTTTTGGGCGTAACGTGCAATAAACCAATCAGAGTCTCATCACCCATTCCCTTTAAATGCCAGTTGCGCTTGCGCCGCGGCAGATTCACTATTTACATGGTGGAGTTTGTAAGCAGAAAACTTGTGCATGAGGTTAGAGCTGTGTGTGTGTGTGTGTGAGGTTAAAGCTGTGTGTGTGTGTGTGTGTGTGTGAGAGTTTAAAGCGGTGTGTGTGTGTGTGTGTGTGTGTGTGTGTGTGTGTGTGTGTGTGTGTAATAAGCAGAGTGTACGCGCGTGTTGGACCCGCCAATAGACGCACATTACTAATGCGCTCTTTAAATTACTAAATAATACTGCGGCGTTGACTTCAGACAGGTTGGCCAACGGCTCAGTCTATTTCAGTTCCTCAGGATAGCAGCACTCCAACACTGCGCCTGAACACACACTGCGCGTGAACACACACTGGTTCTCAGACCAGCCGCCCATAGACCACAGATGCATTAGCTATTTAAACAAGTGACGTAGGCCGTGAAAATGAAAAGTGCGTCGGGCTGAAACTAGCAAAACACTCGCCTGGCGCTGCGCTGCACCGGGTGTATGATAGGCCCAGTAAGTGTGTGTGTTTTATTGATGTGTAATGTCCTCCGGCCAGGTGGGGGCGTGTGGCTTCAACAGCGTGATTCTGCCCAGCGTTTACCCCATCAGACTCCTGAGGGCCAACGAAGACACCATGGACTTAATCAGGGACAGTCGAGGACTGTGTGTCCCGTGCAAACCTGGTGAGAGGAACACACGCACGCACGCACGCACGCACACACGCACGCACGCACGCACAGACATACACACACAGAAACTGAACCTGAAAACACACAGTAGATGTGATTTATTTAAATAATAATAAACTGTATAAAATATGAAATATTTTCATATAATGACACTAAACTTTATAATTGAAACAAATGTTTGGGCTCAGAAAGATGTTTTAATGTTTTTGAGTCTCTTCTGCTCACCAAGGCTGCATTTACGTGATAAAAAATACAGTAAAAACTGTGAAATGTTATTACAATTCATAACAGCTGTTTTTTATGTGAATATAAAATAAAGTGTAATTTATTCCTGTGATCAAAGCTGTATTTTCAGCATCATTACTCCAGTCTTCAGAGTCACATGATCCTTCAGAAATCAGTATAATATGAGGATTTGCTGATCAAGAAACATTTGATTATTAACAATGTTGAAAACATATACTCATATTTTCATATATTCAGGTTAGTTGATGAATAGAAAGTTCAAAAGAACAGCATGTACTTGAAATATAAATCTTTTGTAACATTATACATTTCTTTACTTTACTTTTGATCAATTTAATGCATCCTTGTGGATCAAAAATATTAGTATCTGACCCCAAACTTTTAAAAGGTATTGTATATTTTGCAATAATGATCTGGTGACCGCACACTGTCCCTTACTTATTGAAACAAAGTATGTGGAAGTAGAATGAATGATATATAGTATCTTTTGTTATATTAACACATCATGTTGTGAATATTATCTACATATTTGCCTGGAAACAGTAGCTGTAGTTTTGGACACACTGTACCCTGGCAGAGTCAACAAGTGGGTTTCGAAAGTCTTTCAAAAGGTCTTCCTTTCTATCATTTGTAAATAGGTCAAAAGTTTGTGTGTTTGTGCTTTTAAAAAACATGTTTCACATCAGAGACGAGTGGCAGCCAATGAGAAGCCAGCATTTATTATGACTTGGAGTGTGAAATGAGAGTTTCCTGTCATTTTGTGGTGTAAATCTGTTATTTTAGGGGCCGTTTAAAGAACACCATTTTCAACCTAAACGGGAAACTTTTTATATATGTTGTATAAAAATAAATAAATAATAATAAATAAATAAAAAACGTGATTTTGTGAAAGCGGTGATATCATGGCGTGCGTATTACAGGCGCGTATTGTTTCTTTACAAAGTGAAGTTGCCAAAACACTGGCCTGGCAGCGAATTTCTGCGTTTTTAATTTTCTTCACAGATCCGAGTGTACGGATCATTTTGACAATGTTGTCGTTTGTACACGAAAAACGCAAAGGAGAACTTTTCCATTTTTAGTACATCGCTGTTGTGTAAACATACCCTTAGTGTCACTGAGATACTATTATAGTGTTTTATTCATATTTGGAATTAGTTTTTTATATTTATCATTTTTTAAGTATTTTTTTTATTATTTTTTTTATATTTATCATTTTTTAAGTATTTTTTAAATAATTTATTTTTTATTTAAATTTTTAAATTAGATTTCAAATTTGTATTAGTTTTAAAAAAAATTCTATATAGTTTTAATTTTTATTTCAGGTTTAGTTATTTTAGTACGTTAAGTTAAACAAAATAAAAATTAACATTTTTGCCTTGGAAACTAGCTGAAATAAAATAAACGTTTTTTCTATATATATTTTATTTCAGTTAACATGCATTTTATTTAAAGTAACAAAAACGTTTTTTTTATGTTTTTATTTTAGTCATCTATTATTACCCTATTTTTTTTCTCTTCTTTCTCCGCATATTACGATTGATATATATATATATATATATATATATAATGAGCATTATTCTACATATATTAGGAAACACACACTTTTGCACACACACTTCACATAATTAACTGTACATGGTACTTTCCTGTTTTATGTATTTTGTATTGATGGCATCGTCTAACTGTATTTTGTTCTATGTTCGGCTTTAATAAAAATAATATATATATACAGGTGAAACTCAAAAAATTCGAATATCGTGCAAAAGTTATAATTTTGATTATGGCTTACAGCGTATGAAAACCCCAAATTAAAAATCTCAGAAAATTATAATATTACATGAAATCAATAAAAAAATGCTTTTAAATACAGAAATGTCAGCCCTCAGAAAAGTATAATCATGCATATGTATATAGTTATACACTCACCGGCCACTTTATTAGGTACCCCATGCTAGTAACGGGTTGGACCCCCTTTTGCCTTCAGAACTGCCTCAATTCTTCGTGGCATAGATTCAACAAGGTGCTGGAAGCATTCCTCAGGGAGTTTGGTCCATATTGACATGATGGCATCACACAGTTGCCGCAGATTTGTCGGCTGCACATCCATGATGCGAATCTCCCGTTCCACCACATCCCAAAGATGCTCTATTGGATTGAGATCTGGTGACTGTGGAGGCCATTTGAGTACAGCGAACTCATTGTCATGTTCAAGAAACCAGTCTGAGATGATTCCAGCTTTATGACATGGCGCATTATCCTGCTGAAAGTAGCCATCAGAAGTTGGGTACATTGTGGTCATAAAGGGATGGACATGGTCAGCAACAATACTCAGGTAGGCTGTGGCGTTGCAACGATGCTCAATTGGTACCAAGGGGCCCAAAGAGTGCCAAGAAAATATTCCCCACACCATGACACCACCACCACCAGCCTGAACCGTTGATACAAGGCAGGATGGATCCATGCTTTCATGTTGTAGACGCCAAATTCTGACCCTACCATCCGAATGTCGCAGCAGAAATCGAGACTCATCAGACCAGGCAACGTTTTTCCAATCTTCTATTGTCCAATTTCGATGAGCTTGTGCAAATTGTAGCCTCAGTTTCCTGTTCTTAGCTGAAAGGAGTGGCACCCGGTGTGGTCTTCTGCTGCTGTAGCCCATCTGCCTCAAAGTTCGACGTACTGTGCGTTCAGAGATGCTCTTCTGCCCACCTTGGTTGTAACGGGTGGTTATTTGAGTCACTGTTGCCCTTCTATCAGCTCGAACCAGTCTGGCCATTCTCCTCTGACCTCTGGCATCAACAAGGCATTTCCGCCCACAGAACTGCCGCTCACTGGATGTTTTTTCTTTTTCGGACCATTCTCTGTAAACCCTAGAGATGGTTGTGCGTGAAAATCCCAGTAGATTAGCAGTTTCTGAAATACTCAGACCAGCCCTTCTGGCACCAACAATCATGCCACGTTCAAAGTCACTCAAATCACCTTTCTTCCCCATACTGATGCTCGGTTTGAACTGCAGGAGATTGTCTTGACTATGTCTACATGCCTAAATGCACTGAGTTGCCGCCATGTGATTGGCTGCTTAGAAATTAAGTGTTAAGGAGCAGTTGGACAGGTGTACCTAATAAAGTGGCCGGTGAGTGTATATACTAAATGTATTAGTTTCACCTTTTAATTTGAATTACTGAAAAACACGAACTTTTGCACGATATTCCAATTTTTCGAGTTTCACCTGTATAATTGCACTGGTGTAAAATATGCACCAACAAAACATTTAGCCCTACAACACAATTTTTTTGTGTATTTTCTGAGTATTTTAGGAGAACCAGGGATCATCGTCGGCAGAATCAATCCTCATGATCCGCTACGGCGCTTCGACGGCTACGCGAACCAAGAGGCCACCAGTAAGAAGATTGCGCACAACGTCTTCAAACAGGGCGATAGTGCGTATGTGTCAGGTAAAGCCCCAGCTCTGCTTGACGGGCCATCCTCCGGGACCCCCCCTCTCACTCTGTCCTCCGGGACCCCCCCTCTCACTCTGTTCTCCGGGACCTCCCCTCTCGCTCCGTCCTCCGGGACCCCCCCCTCTCGCTCCGTCCTCCGGGACCCCCCCCTCTCGCTCCGTCCTCCGGGACCCCCCCTCTCGCTCCGTCCTCCGGGACCCCCCCTCTCGCTCCGTCCTCCGGGACCCCCCCCCTCTCGCTCCGTCCTCCGGGACCCCTCTTACTCTGTCCTCCGGGACCCCTCTCACTCCGTCCTCCGGGACCCCCCCTCTCGCTCCGTCCTCCGGGACCCCTCTTACTCTGTCCTCCGGGACCCCTCTCACTCCGTCCTCCGGGACCCCCCCTCTCGCTCCGTCCTCCGGGACCCCCCCCTCTCGCTCCGTCCTCCGGGACCCCTCTTACTCTGTCCTCCGGGACCCCTCTCACTCCGTCCTCCGGGACCCCCCCTCTCACTCCGTCCTCCGGGACCCCTCTCGCTCCGTCCTCCGGGACCCCCCCTCTCACTCCGTCCTCCGGGACCCCCCCCTCTCGCTCCGTCCTCCGGGACCCCTCTTACTCTGTCCTCCGGGACCCCTCTCGCTTCGTCCTCCGGGACCCCTCTCGCTCCGTCCTCCGGGACCCCTCTCACTCCGTCCTCTGGGACGACCCCTCTCACTCCGTCCTCTGGGACACCCCCTCTCACTCCGTCCTCTGGGACCCCCCCTCTCACTCCGTCCTCCGGGACCCCTCTCGCTCCGTCCTCCGGGACCCCCCCTCTCGCTCCGTCCTCCGGGACCCCCCCTCTCGCTCCGTCCTCCGGGACCCCCCCTCTCGCTCCGTCCTCCGGGACCCCTCTCGCTCCGTCCTCCGGGACCCCTCTTACTCCGTCCTCTGGGACCCCCCCTCTCACTCCGTCCTCCGGGACCCCCCCTCTCACTCCGTCCTCCGGGACCCCCCCTCTCACTCTGTCCTCCGGGACCCCTCTCGCTCCGTCCTCCGGGACCCCTCTCGCTCCGTCCTCCGGGACCCCCCCCTCTCGCTCCCCCTCTCGCTCCGTCCTCCGGGACCCCCCCTCTCGCTCCGTCCTCCGGGACCCCCCCCTCTCGCTCCGTCCTCCGGGACCCCCCCTCTCGCTCCGTCCTCCGGGACCCCTCTCGCTCCGTCCTCCGGGACCCCTCTCGCTCCGTCCTCCGGGACCCCTCTCGCTCCGTCCTCCGGGACCCCTCTCGCTCCGTCCTCCGGGACCCCTCTCGCTCCGTCCTCCGGGACCCCTCTCGCTCTGTCCTCCGGGACCCCTCTCGCTCCGTCCTCCGGGACCCCCCCTCTTACTCTGTCCTCCGGGACCCCTCTCGCTCCGTCCTCCGGGACCCCTCTCACTCTGTGCTCCTGTCTCAGGGGACCTGATGGTGATGGATGAGTTCGGGTACGTGTACTTCCGGGACCGCGGCGGAGACACGTATCGCTGGCGCGGTGAGAACGTCTCCAGCACGGAGGTGGAGGGAGTCCTGAGCGCTCTGCTGGACCAGACCGACGTGGCCGTCTACGGCGTCTCAGTGCCAGGTCACATGCTCCAAATACAAAAAAAATTATAATTATTCACAAAGTTTCGAATATCGTGCAAAAGTTTGTGTATTTCAGTAATTCAAATTAAAAAGTGAAACTAATATATTTAGTATATATAACTCTATACATATACATGATTATATTTTTCTGAGGGCCGACATTTCTGTATTTAAAATCCATTTTTTACTGATTTCATGTAATATTCTAATTTTCTGAGATTTTGAATTTGGGGTTTTCATAAGCTGTAATAATCATCAAAATTATAACTTTTGCACGATATTCAAATTTTTCGAGTTTAACCTGTATTACATGTTTTAATATTTAGTCCACTTCTATTACTGATTGCTATCAGGATGTGAATAGAGTTTCAACCAGCGTATCAAAGAGTGTTTATTAAAATAAATTGCCTACCCTGCCTTTAAAAGCCTCCTTCAGTGTAACATGCTGCCATATCACGCTTAACACTGACAATTTCAGTAATTGTAACGTGGCGATCGGGTAAGTGTGTTTTGTATTTTTGTATTTTGAATAATTGTAACGTGATCTACATCAGAAAAAAATCATAGGATTGGACAGGTGGATGATTTATTTTTAACAGCAGATTTGGTTGACGTTATATATAATATACAGGTAAAACTCGAAAAATTTGAATATCGTGCAAAAGTTCATGTATTTCAGTAATTCAAATTAAAAGGTGAAACTAATCTATTTAGTATATATAACTATATACATATGCATGATTATACTTTTCAGAGGGCCGACATTTCTGTATTTAAAATCCTTTTTTAATTGATGTCATGCTAATTTTCTGAGATTTTGAATTCGGGGTTTTCATAAGCTGTAATAATCATCAAAAACTTTTGCACGATATTCTAGTTTTTCGAGTTTCACCTGTGATTAACAGAAGACGTTAGGGGTGTAACGATGTGATACATATCACGATACTGAACTCACAATACGATATTATTGCGATACTCCAAGATATGGTAAAACAAAAAATTTACTGTTGATTAAAATGCTAAATTTGGTGTTACATCGTGTGTGTAAACGAATAGTCTTGGACTTAATAGGACACTAGAGACACCAGAATAACAATATTCATGAAGCTGAAAATACTGAATTATTTTAGCCGAATATATTTGCCCTCTTACTAGATAAATTTAAAATAATGTTGGACTTTTTCCAGGTAACATAACACATTTGGCATTATCAGGACCCACAAATATCCTCCATCGCATTATTATACATTATATTCAACATTATATAGTAGTTTAATGTAGTACTGACACTAAAACTCTGAAAACTTAAATTTTTTCACGATACACATTGATGCATTTTTGTATTGCGATATATTGTTGCACCACTAGAAGACGTTTTATATAAAGAAAAGTCCTGCAGATAATTTTTGGATGTTTTTATCCGAGTATATGACTATACCTGTTCCATGTCTCTTCTTCCTCAGGTGTGGAGGGCAAGGCAGGAATGGCCGCCATAGCGGATGTGACGAATAACTTGGACTGCGAGGCTCTCCTGAAAGACATGAAGGACACGCTCCCCTCCTACGCCCGGCCCGTCTTCCTGCGGCTGTTACCCGAGGTCGACAAGACAGGTGACGGCTCAGACACAAGCGGAAACACTATAATCTGAGAAATGAAGCCTACCTGGAAGTGCAAAAAACTGCACTACATCTAAACTCCTCTAGGGGCCGGTCCCAAAAGGAGCAGATGTCCATAGACCCCCATGTTAAAATGTCCGTTTTCACAGCATAAATTCATGTTTTTACAGGTTGGTCCCATGGTAAATGCACGCGCCCTTAAATTCGAGTGGATTCTGATGTCAGTGTTTAATCGCGCGACAGCTGGAAAAAAAATAGTTCTGAAAGTGATCCCAACGATATAATTCTTTATCGTTATTGTGTGCTATTCTTTAATATGGAGAACGATTAGAACTATATATTTATCGTTATCTTTATCGTCCTTGGTGCGAACGGTCATTAAAATCTTTCATGTTTTTCATCCCCAGACACATTTAAAATAAAAAAAACTCGCTTACAGAAGGAGGGATTCGACCCACGACAAACCAGCGACCGGCTCTACTTCCTCAACAGCCGATCGGGGCGCTACGAGAGTCTGACGGAGGGACTCTACAGCGACGTCATGCAGGGAAACGTGTCTCTATAAGAGCCACACACAGCCGTTATTGTGTAAACGTCATAGTGGGGCATCAATACGCAGTTTATTGTACAAAATCAGTGAGATAACTCACCTACAATCAAGCCCATACTTGACACTGTTCGGTTAGTACTTGAAACGACTAGTTCTGCCTTTCACATCATTCGATAGTAAAACAAGTACCGTATTTCAATGCAGGCGCACAAGTAATTTTATAATTGCAGACTTCTTACATGTTTATAGGGTTTTCTGATTAGAAATAATGGACTGAACTTACTTTGTGAGATTATCTGAGAAGCTGAACTAAACACATGATGTTATTCTCAATGGATTGCATAAAATGTCTCCCTGAAATAGTTTTCACGAGGTAAACGTTACTGTAAACGACAGAAAGAGGTCCGTCAGAAGACTAGAGAATCCGTTGCTCTCGGTCTGTGCGTCATGTTGATGGTTTTGGAGAGGGCTTCCTATTCATCTGGAGGACGAGTAGCTTTATCCAGGTATTATTGACTTACAGCACGGTTTATATGGTCAACACTGTAACTGAGTCTTCGATTTCAGTCTTACAGACTAGTAATGGTATTACAGACGAATAGTATAACTTTTTTTTTTAAAGCAAAGACTTCTGAGCAACTCAGTGAAGTGTATTGAATCAAAATGTTTTGATGTGAAATGTACTTAATCATTAACCATTAGAAACCCAGACAGAAACATAGGCTGCGTTTACACTTGGCATTAACATGCGACCTGTATCTGGATGTTGTCCACACACACACATTGAAAAGACGAGTGTAAACGCGTTTCTGATGGGAATGTTATCCGATCCGCGTGTCCTGGTTCAGAGGTAGTCGAGGACGCATTGTGATCGGATCTCAGTGTAATGTAAACGCAATCCAGCCATCGTGTGTGTGTGTGTGTGTGTGTGTGTGTGTGTGTATTCACAGGTGCACGTCATTTAAATCCCCGCCCAGTCTCCTCACGTGCTGTCAGAAAATAATGACCAGACGCAGTTTAGACAAATTAAAATTATTTGAACCTTACAATTAACGTCAATTAAAACAGTTTATTTAGATTTACATGACACTGTGTGTTCATTTTAGCCTAATTGTACAACATTATCTGAACGAGGCAATCGCCTGTACAATCACAGCTGTGAGTCATCATGAGATCTTAATGAAGAGCGTGCGCTGCTTTGCCAGAGGAATAATGGGAAATACACTTTTTATTTTTTAACGTTTTAAATGTTGAATGTTTTTATTGTTTCAGCATGTTTATTAATCTCCCATATAGTCATTGCACGCTATAACCTTAAACCCAGATTATCGATGATGTGACTTGTTTAACTCAACCCAGATATTTTTGTATGATCAGCTCTGAAATATTCCTTCATGCAAAAAAACTTAATTTGATCTAAGACTGGAGATAACACGGGAAAGTAAAGTGAGTGAGTGAAAGCAATTGGGACATTGCTTAATTTGTATCATCTTTACTACAGTACATCTTTACTTTGGCTACAGACCTCATTTAAATATTATGCATAAACAGAAATCCGATCGGTTATCCAGATACAGACGCTACTTAATATGAACAAATGTAAACGCACCGTGTCCTGATTGGCTAATGATCCGATCTGCTTGATCGGTTCACGGTGATCGCGTGTTAATGCCAAGTGTAAACGCAGCCAATGTGACGGCCCAGATCGAATCCATGTGTACCAGATGTGGGCCGACACTATGTTTCTGTCTGGGAGATCAGATTGTTTTATTCTTTTACAGATGTTTTGACTACATTTACTTGAACTCGATTTTCTAAACAATTTTAATAAATTGAACGTAACAATAAGTACATGAGCGTGTTTCTTTTCCAGTTTTAGATAATCGGACTTACAGAAAACAACGAGAACAAATGCTGCAAAGTGATTCAAATTCTTCTCTTACTCTCATTATCAAAGAAGCACTTGAAGAAAAGTGTAACGGATGATCATGTTCTGTCAGCATATCTTGTAAAGGCCATCCAAAGGCTTGATTTGTGAACGAGACGTTAAGATTCACACCTGAATGTAGATCCATTTGTCAATCCCAGAAACTGACAGTGTGACCTTAGAACATGTTATTGAACCTGTAGTTTATTTATTATATCCATGTCTTGATCATTTTAGCAAGTGTCTGAGGGAAATAAGACTCATTTAATGCCTTCATGTTTTTCATTAAGTATTAAATAACTGCTAAAAGAATTAAGCCTCATCATTCTGTTAGTGTGATTAAATACCACATAAACATTAGACACTGATCTGCACATTACAGAGAATTTATATTTGTCACAACATTTTTTAATTTATTTCTACACAGTTACTAATGTTCGAGAACAGGGGCGTCCAATCCTGCTCCTGAAGGACCTGCACAGTTTATCTCCAACACACTTGTCTGGAAGTGTCTAGTGAGTCTGAAGACCTTTGCTGTGTTCAAAATCACCCTCTATACCAGGGGTGCCCAATCATCAGTTCATCTTCAACCCTAATTAAACACACCTGACGCGACCAATTAAGGTCTTCACAGGATCACTTGAGAATTAAAGTCAGGTGTGTTTGATGAGGGTTGGAGATGAACTGTGCAGGACAGTCGATCGGCAGGAGCAGGATTGGGCACAACTGCCCTTTACCCTCATTCACTATTCCTATAGCGAACATAGTCCCCTTATCGAGTCGGTTTCTTGACATTACTTATGGGGAAAACCCTTTTCCTCAAAATGCTGAAGCCTGATTGAATCACTTTTTTTGCTTGCAAATAACCAATGGCATTCGAGTGTCATAGGCGACGTCGGACGCCAAAATACCTCCTTCACCTGGTTTCACCTTTGACGTACGCGACTAGAGTGGACAACGCACACTGCATTCCCCTATTGCGTTCCGGCAGATTATCACGACCAAGGATGTCTCTTTGCCGCGTGTGTGGTGGGCCGGTCGATTTCCCAGATGCACACGAGCAGTGTGTGCTGTGCCGCGGCACTGGGAGGATCGGATTGTCGAGCCTATCGGACGCCCTCTTCCAGACGCGACTTCTGAGGTCCCTGGACGAGGAACTGGACCCAGAGTCCTTTCGGACGTCAGCAGACCTGGCCTTGGCCGCTTCTAAGAAGGTCTCCCAGGGAATTGGTCGCAGTACGAGAAGCCTCGTAATCCTGCATCATCACCTGTGGCTGCCGCTCACCGAGATGCGGAGAAGCAACTCTTTCGAGGGGTCGAGGGGTGTTCTCGAGGAGCACAAACAACAGGCTCCTCGCCCATTTGGCGTGTCTGGGTTTGTCTGTGAACATGCAGCCTGCCAGTCGATAACTTTTTCTGGGGATGGTCCTGGATTTGCGCGCTTATCAGAACACGGAATCCAGTCCATTCGCGGTGCACTGGCCTCTTTCGCGCAAGGCAGGGCGATACCCCTGAAAACATTTCAGAGGCTACTGGGTTTAATGGCAGCTGGTTTCAACCCTGTCGTCTAAGCAGTGCGAGACGCTACAGACAGTATCATGTTATTCTCTTGCGTCCGTGAAATCATCTACTGATTAAACCAAACACACTCGTAGTGTTGTCCTCATTAGCACACACGTTTCAGTGGGCTCTATGCCAAGATGCATCGAGGTGTTTCAACCAGGTCCGGTACCTGACCTAGAGGAGGAGCGAGCGCGCTGATAGTCTTTGCTATGCCTTTAAAGCCTAGTCCTCTGCATCGGCTCTGTGCGAGCTGGAACGGCCAATTCTCACACGCCGGGGTTTTATACGTTCTCCATACGTAATGTCGAGAAACCGACTCGATAAGGGAACATCTCTGGTTACTTAACGTAACCGTAGTTCCCTGAGAGGAGGGAACGAGACACTGCGTAAAATGCCGTGTGAAAAGTCTCTTCGTAGCCTCAATAGCACTTGCTCAGTCGAAAGATTCTGAGGTATTTTGGCGCCCGACGTCGCCTATATAGAGGCTGTCTCAGCCAATCAGGCGGATACTAGCCAATGGCTATTTGTAAGCAAAAGAGTGATTAAATCAGGCTTCAGCATTTCAAGGAAAAGGGTTTTCTCCATACGTAACATCTCATTCCCTCTCAGGAAACTACGGTTACGTTGAGTAACCAGAGACGCTCACTTGAAGGAGTGAATGAAAGCGGGTGGGTGATTTCAGACACTGAGTGCACTAGAAAGTTTTATCATTCTAAACTGAGCAAACTAGCAGCTCCAGTAGTGAGATAAAAAGATTTATCTTAAACTCTGTCCTGGAAAATACGTATAAACCTTATTTAAACAATTTAATAATTAAAAATGAATCTATGCCTGTATGATATTACGCTGTAGCCACATTGGACCAGTGGTTTGGAAAGTGGATGGATGGATGGATGGATGATTGAGCTGCGGGCGCCATCTTCTGGATAGATGCAGGAATTAATTCAGCACGACCCTTACAGGGCATTATGGGTATTCTATAGCCACTGAGTGTACATTAGTTGTACACTTGTCATTGCAGTGCATTGTGGGATATGAATGAATGCCTTTGATAAAATCGACTATGGTTGTGGACGCCACAAGTACAAATGTCCTACTCTTCAAATAGTGCCCTATTTTAGGGTATAGGCAGATTTCAGACTCAGCTCTTGATTAGCTGGTTCAGGTGTTTAATTACAGTTGGTGATAAACTCTGCAGGACAGTTTGGGCACGCCTGTTCTAGACACACAGTTTTAGGTTTTTTACAACCATAATATAACGTTCCCGTAACACTGCAAGGTGTTTTTTTTTACACAACCTAAAAATTATTAGATGAAGCTATGATGATTCTGGAGGAGTGTGTTTCTTCTTGTGAGTCCGTAAACCCCATTTAAAAGAGAATCTCTCGCCACAGATGGAGCAGCGGTAAGGTTTCTCTCCTGTATGCATTCGCTCATGGACCCTCATGGCACTTGATCGAGCAAAAGTCTTGTCACAATGTGAACATTTAAAAGGTTTTTCTCCAGTATGAGTCCTCTTGTGTAATTTCAAGTCAGTTGCATTATAAAAACTCTTCCCACAATAACTACAATGATACGGTTTTTCTCCAGTGTGAACTCTCTGATGAACTTTGAAATAATATGGACTAGCAAAGCTCTTCCCGCAGTAGGAGCACAGGTACGGTTTCTCTCCGGTGTGAATCCTCTCATGGGTTCTCCGGTGAGTCGACTGACGGAAACGTTTCTCACAGTGTGAACACTGATACGGTCTGTTATCAGAGTGTATTTTTTGGTGTGCCTTTAGACATTTTGTGTCCTTAAAGGTACTCCCACATTCACTGCACTGAAACGGCCTCTCATTGGTGTGTGTGAGTAGATGGCTTTTTAGATGGGATTTCTGGTTGAAGTTCTTCTCACAGTGAGGACACTGGTAAGGCCTTTCACCCGTGTGAATCTTTATATGAGCTCTCATATTATAAGGAGTGGTGAAAAAATCCTTCCCGCACGGTTCGCAGTGAAACTCCTTCTTCACTCTGTGCTCTTTTGAATGAAGTCTCTTCTCTTTTGAGGTATAAAAGCTGATGTCGCATGTCTTGCAGGAGAAGTCTTTCTGTTCTGTGTGTTTTCTCTCACGTCTCGCTAAATTATCCTGTTTTCTTAATGTTTTTCCACAGGATAATCCCTCTTTTGTCTGTAGCTCTTTGGGTGTAGAGGCAGTTTCGTCATCTGAAAGGAACATAATGGGCATGAAATATTGAACTTTTTCTGTAACTTCTAGAACTGAACAATTAGTCAAAATAAAATTTAAATTGTAACGTCTGTCTTAGTGCGGTTATCAAACTGAAAAGGCTGCAAAACTGCAAAATATTTGCCCTCTGGTTCTCCAAAATGGATGTTCATCACCACACGTGATTGCTAGTTAAAGGGTTAGTTCACCCCAAAATGAAAATTCTGTCAGTAAATACTCACCCTCATGTTGTTCCAACCCCGTAAGACTTTCGTTCATCTTTGGAACACGAATTAAGATATTTTTGATTAAATCTGAGAGCTGGATCACTCCTCCATAGGCTTTCTAAGGGACTGAAACTAAAGGGACTTTGTTCTCCCGAAAAGTTATTAAAAACATTGTTAAAATAGTCCCAGTGACTACAGTGGCTCAATCTTCAGTTTATTAAAGGGGCTATATGCAGCTTTTTCCCCAAAATAAACGTAACAATAGCCTTTTTATTTTACCATTTATGACTCAAACATCTCCTGTTGAACATACTGACACCTTGTCCGCTCACGGTGGGTGCACCTATAAGCCTGTATCCTATTTTTCCTATTTTCTGTCGGGTCAGATTTTTCCCGCGCTGCCTGCGGATGTGACGTCGAGCGCGTTCATGTTAAACGTTTCAGATCACTCTGCCACCACCGCTAGTCAGCAAGTAGCCTACACTCGCAGGCAGTGCAATGGAATAAATCTATTTGACTGTTCTTACCTCTGTAAACATAATGTTGACCTCCTTGCAGCAGATGACTTGTGAGGTGTGCACGTACGATCGCGCTGCGAGAGCGAGCAGAAAGGAAGAGCAGTTCTGTTTTTTGGCCACAGGTGTCAGTCGCGAGTTTAAATTTCAGAAAAATGCATATAGCCTCTTTAAGCGACGAGAATACTTTTTGTGCGCAAAAAAAAACTAAAATATCGACTTTATTCAACTATTAAATTCCTTCTCGGTCAACCTCTCGTAGTAAAACTGCGTATCGCTTCTGTGGTGGACGTCACACGCATCACACACATGACCAGCGTCGGCCAATAGTGAGCCTGCGTGTTACGTAGCCCTACGCCATCACACTACGCCATCACACTACGCCACGCTAACACACTACGTTAACTGACGAGGCTCACAGAGAAGGAAATTAGTAGTTGAAATAAAGTCGTTATTTTTGTTTGTTTTTGCGCACAAAAAGTATTCTCGTCGCTTGATAAACTGAAGATTGAGCCACTGTAGTCACTTGGACTATTTTAACGATGTCTTTAATAACTTTTCAGGGGAACAAGTTTCAGTCCCTCAGAAGCCTATGGAGGAGTGATCCAGCTCTCAGATTTAATCACAAATATCTTAATTCGTGTTCCGAAGATGACTGAAAGTCTTACGGGGTTGGAACAACATGAGGGTGAGTAATTACTGACAGAATTTTCATTTTTGGGTGAACTAACCCTTTAAGCGTTTAAATAAAAAAAATAAAAAAAACATAAGTAGCAAAACAATACATTTATAGTTTGTAAAATACACACTGTCTATGGACGCGGCAATAACAATCTTTTATAAATTGAATATTGTGTAAATACAGTTGGTTTATTTATTATTATTATTATTAATGTTGTAATTAATTTTATTCTATTCTATTTTTAATTTTTGTATTTTGCTGGAGCTGCTGTGACAGGAATTTCCCCAGTGTGGGATCAATAAAGTCAATCAAAATCAAATCGAATACGCCAGACACACATTTTGTAGCTATAAAATGTACTCAATTCTTCTTTTACTTCACTGGCCACTTTCGGGATGAATTGACGTGTTGTAAATCCGACAAATACAATTCTCTGAACTGCGGTTCGTATGGTGGCGCCCGTCGTGCTTTAATGATCAACTAACATGAATCATTATCATTATAAAGGTTTTTAAATGACAAAACAAATTCACTTACATTATGAATAAAGAATATCAGCCAAGGACCGCCAAAGAGGACGTCTGACTGACATGTAACGCAACCAATCATAGTTTGTTTTGTTCCGCGTCATGTTTAGTGTGAAAGTGTAAAATTGACGTCCCTACAATAACAGGCCTGCGTACATCTAATAAATGATTAATTGAAGAACGTTGTGCAAGTTTACTGCAACAATAGGCTAATTATAGGTTTGTAAACATTCGGGATGCGTGCGCATCCAGGTCGCAGAAGACCCGGAAGAGATAGCCTTATAACAGAGAATTACACGGATACGATATAAAAAAAGAGTTCAATTTAAAAACATTAGAGTTCATATTTGATTTTCAAAATGTTGGGGTCCGTTTGCCATAGCACCTGGTCAATGGTTAAACGATGAAACGAAACGGCCAAGCATCCAGTGGCCAGAGATATATACCTGATCGACACTACAAGTGTATATACCCGGGAGAAGTTAAAAGCGTACAAGTCTCTTGAACTTCTGTGTGATATGTCCAAGACATACAATTTCATGATTACCAAGTTCAAAACTTTGTGGTGCTGAAGATGGAGGTAATTATTAAATTACAATAATTATTACCTCCCTGAACTGACTTACAGGACTGTATTCCCAACAGCAGGCACTCACCTCTGAAAGCAGGATAACTTGAGTTCTCTGCGTGTCAAATTCGCAGAATTCGCTATAAATGCTGCTTCTTTTTTAGGTAAGCACATATTTAATATTTTTACAATTTAATAATAATAGTTCTGTTAATTCAGCATATCTGGTCATAAAGGGAAGAAACATACCCGGAGGAGCAAAGTCACCATAAACATCATCTTTCTGATCTTCATCCTCCTCCTCCTCCTTCTTAATGCTCTGTTGTTGTTGTTGCTCTGCTGTGGTTTCTTCTCCTCGTCTCTCTATCAGGTTCCTGCAGTCCTCCAGTTTGACGGAGCACATCTTCATCTGCTGTTCTCCAGCGTTACAGTCAGAGGTTTGATCAGCGGATCCATGATCCTGAGCGTCAGTATAACACAGTAAAGTGAGGCTGAGCTCTGAGTCCTGTGTGTCTCTGGATCTCCAGACTGAATCCTGAGCTTCTGTCCCATCAGTCACACACACTGAAACCTTCTCCAGATCCTGACAAACACATCATAGATCAACACAAATAAACAACAACCTGTTGATATTAGCCTCATTACTCAGCAGTTATCTCTAGTGGGTATATTGGTGGTTTGTTTGCATATTTTGCTGCTGTATTAATTTGAGATGTGCATAAGAAGTGAGAAGCGAACACAACTGTGGTTTGATTGAGCTGAAGGATGAAATGATGAGCTGCTCAAACCTCTCTGTTGGGTTTGTCTCCTCTTTCTCTCAGCTTTGCCTCCAGTGACGCCACCTCTTTCTTCAGCTGACAGATTTCAGTGATGAAATCCTCAATATCCAGCATGGACAGATCCGTTCCTACTGATTTACAGCAGATCACATCCATCTGCGCTCTCATGGTCAACATCTGAAGACAAACACATCATGAGCCGAATTTAAGAAAATAACATCTTATTATTAATCATCTTATAGCCTATTCAGACAATTTTATTTCAGATGTAAATGGACCTTTGTTTAGTTTTAAAATTGAGCAAGCACAGAGCAGGAATATTATCAAATGTTACAATATATGATTACATGCATATATTCAAAGATTATAATATTGTCAGATTTCTACTCCCTTTTCCAAAATAGTGAACCCTTTAAAAGCATCTATAGCACTGGAAATTATTGTATTAGTATAATAACTGTTTACTACAAACATCACGGTTACAACATGGTTACTGTAGTAAAACAACAGGACATTTGCTGTGCTTATGGTTATTTTTTATTAACTTAGTTAGTCGAGGGTGCGAAGAAAAATCGTGATCATTAAATCACTAGGAAAATTGCAACAAGCTCAAAGTGCTAAAACACATAAACAATGTAAACCAGATAAACACTCACCGTGTGTGTGAGAGCTCCAGTTGTCTGTCTTTCTTCGGTGGTTTTACCGGTAACGTTATTAGACTAAATAACGTCACAGCGCCTCCTACAGTACGAACGATGGAGTAAAGTCTTCACCAAACCATTTCTCATTCAAAGTACTGTACTTCATGGCGTTGCCAAATTCACTATCGGACGTGATTATTAAATAAAGACGCTTGATAAACAAATGTTAGTCAGTCAGACGGTAAATGGAAATGACCGTTATTTTTTTAAATACGTGAGTTCGCGGCTTTCTGTCGAAGACACGGTAAAGCGCGCGCAGATATCAGAGGCGCACTGTAAACGAAGATACATGTTCCAGAATCTTTCTGTTTGAAATAAATGCTCAACCCGATCGATTTGAGAACCTTGAAAAAACGTATGCCATGCAGTCACCTCAGATCATTGCATTTTCAACTGCATTAATGGTAAAGCTTTCTTGAGCAGCAAATTGGCATTAGAAGAATGATTTCTGAATCGTATGACACTGAAGACTGGGGAAGGCGATATTTTTCAATAGAAAACTTAATTCGAAATTGAAATAATACACAGAATTTTGCTGTTTTTACTGCACTCCCTTCAGCAGAACGCAGACAAGAATAAATACACACACACCCTGAGACAAACGGAGAGAGGTAACACAATAAACTTACATATTTTATTGCATTACACTGCTTTGTTGTATTAGCCTACTTTGGTCACTGTCGCTATGGTTACTAGTAAGTAAATACAGGCTTGACTCCCGTTGCCTGTTCAAACAGAAAATATTAGGGCACTACTTTAAGTTCATTTGTGAACGAGACATTTCAAAAACTGACTCTGTGACCTTTGAACATATTACTGTAGTGTATTATTGTAAATCCATGTTGGGATTATTTTAGTTGTGTGTAATAAGTGTCTGAAGGAAATAATTAAGGCTAATCTCATGCCATCATGATTTTCAGTAAGTGTTAAATGACTGCTAAAGGAATTAGTCCTCATCATTCTGTTAGTGTGATTAAATACTAATCAATTGTTGTAATACTTCTGGATCTTATACTGCAGTTTCACATGTTTGTATTGTAAATATATTCATTGCAAAACAAAATTGTTACATTCCATTAAATTCAAATTACACCATCATCAACCATCAACAGGTAATTTCCATAATTTTCATGATTTATAAAGTAGCCTAGACGTAGCCGCATCACAAATCGAGAATACATAATATTTTTCTTTATATTTAAAACATTTTCAGACCTTTTTTCCTCATAAAATTGAATTGGTGTTATCTTTTGAACCTTGGCATAAAAACAAACTGAGGTTTCTACCAATCTTTCATGATTTTTCATGTTTATTACTATTTCAAAATAAAGGCCTAAACACTCCTAATGAATATTAGTTGCTAATTGATAAATTACTGTTCCTCTGTAATTTATTTTAGAAAACACCAAATAAGAAAACAAAAGATTGTAAGCTTTCAAATGATATATTTGTCAATATTACTTTTGGTTTTTACTACCATATTATTTTTTGTTTTTTGTATTATATTATTGTTTTAAATATATAATAGCAAACGTCCCACCTGTGGGACGGTGACAGTTAAGGATAATACATTCATATTACAAACCCTGTGATACAGCAGCATGAGATCCAGCAATCTGGGACTTCTGGGAATCTGGGAATGTTGCAATGTGTGAAGGTTTCATTTTAGTCACTGCTCCGATTAATCACCATTACACAAACATCATTAAAGATTCAGTTTCAGAGTGACTCACAGACACATAAAGATAGACAGTTACAGACCACATGATATTTAGCATGCACAGGAAAACCATAGTCTGGTTACAGAGAACCTGCCCGAGGCCTAAACAACCTTAACGTGCTAAAAGCAGTCGGGTTAAGAGGGACTGATTCTCTTTGGCTTTGTTAGTATAAAATGTTGTATGTTACATGCAATGTTTTTAGCTTGTTTTGTAATACAATTAGCTTTATTCACTCTTTATCATTTTTGTATTTATTTGTTTTGAACTAACACGTTTCCTGTGTGATTACATAAGATAAGTTCAGTTTCGTTGCTAAAGAAACGCCCTCATGGGTGTGGAAGTCCTCAGAGGGAAAGCCTTTAAAAGCCAGCAGCGGATCTCACATTCATCACAAGACAGAACAGAAGAACAACACAACATTACACTTCTCTTGAAAACATAAACATCACGAAATGGCAAACGCAGTAAGCAAGCAATTCTTTTCATTTGACATTAAATGAAACGCATCAAAATAATATGGTGATAACTAAAATGTGCTAAATATATTCACAGGAAAATCTCCAGTGTTAAATTAACACTGTTCAGTGTTTATATGAGTCCACACTGTGAGTGTTATAAGTAACACTGAAGCAATGTTAAAGTTAATAAGATAATTAAGTGAATAACTGAGTGATGATTGAGCATTATTGTAGACACCTGGGGCCTGTTTCAGAAAGGAGGTTAAGTGAAAACTCTGAGTATGTTGACCCTGAAATGAGGGAAACTCTGGGTTTTCCGTTTCAGAATGGGAGGTATATCAAACCCGAGAAAGCAGAGTAAGTCAAGCCCGTTTCTGAAAGAGAGGTAACTTATACTCAGAGTCAGTTACCATGGTGACTTACTCTGTGAACCTAACCTGGTCGGGAGCAGGTTTTCTTCGGCAAACCCAGAGTTTATTTCGGTCTCCTCCCCTTTTTTAAAGAGGAAGCAGTGTTTAAACACCAACATTAATACTACAATTTATTTAAACATTATTTAAGGAATATATATATATTGTTTGTCTATGGTTTAATTGACTAAATCTGTTTTGCAGCACTTTGCCAAAAAATAAAAGGATTAAAACGTTTGCTAAACTTTTATTTGATTACCACCGTTTTTGATAATATATTTGTATTAAATCATAAAATAAAAAAAAATCTGAATAAAAACATTTCATAGAACTCAATTATTTTTAAAAATTTTAATAAGTTATTAATGATACAAAATAAGTTGTTAATCTAATTCATAATCAATTATTGAAATTAGTTGATTAGATAGGTTTTATTGAACAAATGTTTAATTTATTCAACTGTCATTTTCACTGATGATAATAATAACCGTAATTTAATAGTGCAGTTTATATATTTAATAATTGTTTAATACCATAAACCGTGATATTTTTTGAGACGGTTATCATACTGTGAAACTCTCATACATTACAACCCTACATAGGAGAGTCGTGGAATAGAAGTACTTTTACTTGAGTAGATTTTTAGACTGGCTTCTTTTACTTTTTAAATTTTTATCAAAGTAATAGTATTTTTACTTGAGTAAAATATTTTATTACTCTTTCCACCTCCGGTAGTTCTAAACAAATTCTACAGAATTAAACTGTGGCATTACACACTGAAGTGTGTCCCTAATATTTATGAAGTTTAGGCCTATTTGTCATAATTTCTGGTGTATTGAGTGTAGGCTACTTACAACTGGGGTTCTGTTGGGACAGGAGGATCCAAAAGACAGATATTACCATCAGAATCTGTTGGGACCAACGAAAAACCCAACCCAAAGTAAAATAAATGGAAATATCAAAAATACCCTATATAAAAAATAACACATATGTAGACCTCTTACATTTTATGAAGGCTTGGATCTTCGGGAGTGACTGGCTCTGATGAAGGAATTCCCTCAGCCAGAAATGCTGCCGCACTGCTATATACTGGATGCTATTTAGTTATTTAATATGTCAAATGTTTGTAAAGTCAGGTAGCCTACACCCATGATATGCTCAAGCCTTACCTGATTGAATTATGTTTATATATTTTATTTTCAGCTGCTGCCACATTCTTTTAATGCCTGCAGGATTGCACCTATAGCCTACATGAAAATTAAAATTAGGTTGAATAACATAGGCTACTGTTCTTCCAGTTTCACCTCTGATATTATAACAGTTTGGTAAGTTACTCTAAAATAGTTATTAATTACTACAAATTACATCTTCAACAGTGTAATTAGATTAATGTAATAATTACTATCTTTAGAAAGTATTGGTCTACTTATTACTAATTACTAAATCCCATATCAACATCAACCACTTGAACAATACAAGGAGAGACAAGAAACTGCACTTTTAATGCTTTCAAATTAACAATTGCATGAATTATTCTTGAATTGACCAAAGTGTGTAGAGGGAGAAGGTTACATTAAAAATATACCTTGTATTTTAAAAATGTATTTTAAATCCATTATTGTTTTACACTGAATTGTTCTATAGTCTCTACAGTATTTAATGTAATTACATCAGATTTTATTTTAAATTACAAAATTAAGAGTAATCCCTTTAATTAAATTACAATATTTAGATTACTGGGTAATTAATTACACCCAACACTGTATAACAGTAATTCTTCTTTTTGTCTGGCGCTGTTGCCATGGTGACTCGTAATATCTGCGCTCCATTGATAATGGCTTTTTATAGTTGTGGTGCACGCGCTTAACTCAGAGTCAGGCAACTCAGAGTTGATTGAACCAACTCATTTCAGCTGTTCTGTAACCGAAAACTCAGAGTTTCCCATCTCAGGGTAAGTCAACTCAGAGTTCAAGTTTTAACTCAGAGTTGGTTGAACCTCCTTATTGAAACGGGCCCCTGATGTAAACAAGCAGAATCACTAAAGGATTTTTTTTTAATATTAAACCATTATGGTGATCAATGTTTGGTTTAGTTCATGATGATTATAAACCATCAGCAGGAAACCATCATCACCTGATCTCATTTCACTCTAGCTTTCTCTGCTGCTGTAAATGTGTTTGACACACACACTGTCACAGGAGCCAAAAATACCATAAGATGTAATAAGAGTTAAGAGCCCAACTAATGGAAACACTGATAACTGTTATGGTGACTGTAATGACTAGGCATAGGTTGAGTATTTGAGTATCTTTTACTGTGACGATTTGTTCCAACCGTTCTCATACATACAGCTGTCTGTAGCTCACTAGCTTCCTTCCGGCTCGCGCCAACATTTCAAAACACCACATAAGACGTCAGTCGTACCACCATACATCACCGTCGTAAACCTCATACTAATGTTGCAAGCTGAACATTACAGCGACTTCCAATGAAACACATTAGAGCAGTGGTTCTCAACTCCAGTCCTCGGGACCCACTGCTCTGCACATTTTGTATGTCTCTTATCTGACACACTCATTTCAGTTCATGGAGCTCTCTCCTAATCAGCTGATGATCTGAATCAGGTGCGTTAAATAAGGGAGGCATACAAAATGTGCAGAGCAGTGGGCCCCGAGGACTGGAGTTGAGAACCACTGCATTAGAGTTAAACCTCTGTTAATTCTCAATAAGAGCTTCTGTATACGTGTGACAGAAATAAAGTCAGTCTGGTTAGTAATAAGTGAAGCTGGTAATGCTGTTTGTAGAGTTGTTTAATCCTCCTCTGCTGAGATCTTCACAGATTTAATGTTGTCTTTTCTCTTCAGTGGATTTCATCTAAGACTCTGGCTGAAGTCAGTTGTAGTTCTTGTGTTTCTGCTCGTCTCTTTCTGTTCTCTTCTTTCTCTCTTCAGTGATTCTGTTTGTTAACAGGTTTATTAAGGCTGAGATGACTCCATATTTAATATACACAGATTGTTTGGCTCAGATAAGGTCCAGTTCTGGTTTATTTCGTTGCTCTTGGCTGACATGTGCCAGAGGTGTAGTCCAGGTTCAGAAAGTAAGGGAGCTTTCACACTGGCAGTTTAGTTCGGAACGGGGCACGGTTCGCATGAAAAATCGCTAATGTGAATGCCGTCATGGGACCCGGGTGCGCACTGGGGAACCGAACCCGAGACTACCTGGAGGAGATGCTCTGAGTTCCTGAACCCGAGACTACCTGGAGGAGGTGCTCTGAGTTCCTGAACCCGAGACTACCTGGAGGAGGTGGTCTGAGTTCCTGAACCCGAGACTACCTGGAGGAGGTGGTCTGAGTTCCCGAACCCGAGACTACCTGGAGGAGGTGCTCTGAGTTCCCGAACCCGAGACTACCTGGAGGAGGTGGTCTGAGTTCCTGAACCCGAGACTACCTGGAGGAGGTGCTCTGAGTTCCTGAACCCTAGACTACCTGGAGGAGGTGGTCTGAGTTCCCGAACCCGAGACTACCTGGAGGAGGTGCTCTGAGTTCCTAAACCCGAGACTACCTGGAGGAGGTGGTCTGAGTTCCTAAACCCGAGACTACCTGGAGGAGGTGGTCTGAGTTCCTAAACCCGAGACTACCTGGAGGAGGTGGTCTGAGTTCCTAAACCCGAGACTACCTGGAGGAGGTGGTCTGAGTTCCTGAACCCTAGACTACCTGGAGGAGGTGTTCTGAGTTCCTGAACCCGAGACTACCTGGAGGAGGTGCTCTGAGTTCCTAAACCCGAGACTACCTGGAGGAGGTGGTCTGAGTTCCTGAACCCGAGACTACCTGGAGGAGGTGGTCTGAGTTCCTGAACCCGAGACTACCTGGAGGAGGTGCTCTGAGTTCGGTTGCTCCCGAACCGTGCCGCGGCTCGCGTGAATGTGCAAGCAACACGGACTCGGGTGCGCACTTGTTCAGGAAGTAAAGTGACCTGCGCATGCGTTTTAGCTGATTGTGATGTATTTCGTTAAATAAAACATGTTATGGATGATAGTGTTGCTGATTTACCTTGGATACACTGAGCCTGCATTGTATTTGCACATATTGCGTGGAATCAGGGCAACAATTTTTTTAGTCCACTGTCTCCTCAAAAGAGTCCGTTTGCAAGCAGCAGAAAGCCAGATTATGTGACAAACATTCACAGTAAACCTGTATTGTTCACTCAACTGCGCATAATAGCACCGAATTAATAAAAAACACAACATATTGACCCGCGTTCTGTTTTCTATCATGCGGCGTGCACGTCTGTGATGACGTAAGATGCACGCAAACGCACCAGGGTTCGATAGAATCAAGCTGAGTGTGAAACCAGACCAACGCTGCGGGGGGCGCCGGGAACAATCGCGCTCGGGCTCGGACCGCAGCAAACGAGCCCAGTGGAAAAGCCACCTAAAAGTCCTCTTCAGTATTTTGTTCCAATCTCCTGGATTTGCTAATTCAGACAGGAGAGAGAACTAATTAGTGAAATCAGCTGACTGAGTTTATGGGTGGAATAAACATATGGCAGGACTTTTACTCTCTGACCCCTGGACTATACACCTCCGATGGCTAGAATGAAACAGTTTAGTTGAGGTATATCTACCCAGGCAAACTTCAATGAAAGAAGCAGCAAAATAATCAGTCTGCAAATGAGAATACATTGCAATAAACAATCTAAAATCAAGACATAAAAAGAGAAAAAATGTTCAACTATCTTAAAAAAAAAGAAAGAAACAGAAGATAAACCACCTCCTATTGATTTCACATCACGGAAGTGGCTAATGTCACTAACAAGACAAAACTTCCAAAGTTTTTTACGTCACAAAAAATATGGCTTTGTCATTTGACATACAGTACATATTATAAAATATTTTCAGTTGGATGAAACAATGTATCATCTTGTTAATATTCTGTACACAACATGTTTACTTATTAGATCTCCTATCTATTTAGACAGTTCACTATAACATTACAGTTAAAACAAAAAAACAGGAAAAAATTTATATAATCTCTGTGAATGATTAACCAGCCCCAGATAGCAACATTGTTTCGGCCCACATCTGGCAGTTGTGGTATGTGGATCTGGCCCACATGCAGCGTGGAATGACGGCCCTTGGGTGGCCCACTCCTGTTTGCCAGATCTGGTCCACAAGCAGGCCATTGCAATGCCGCATGTCAGCCAAGAGCAAAGAAATAAATCAAAACTGGACCTTATCTGAGCCACAAAATCTGTGTGTATTTAATATGGAGACATATTATCCTTAATAAACCTGTTAACAAGCAGAATCACTGAAGGAAAAAAGAGAACAGAAAAAGAGACGAGCAGAAACACAAGAACTACAACTGACTTCAGACACAGTCTTAGATGAAATCCACTGAAGAGAAAAGACATTCATTCTGTGAAGATCTCAGCAGAGGAGGATTAAACAACTCCACAAACAGCATTACCAGCTTCACTTACTACTAACCAGACTGACTTTATGTTTGTCAGACGTCTACAGAAGTTTTACTGAGATTTAACAGAGGTTTAAATGTTTCATTTGAAGTTACCATAACAGTGATCAGTGTTTCCATTAGTTGGGCTCTTAACTCTTATTATATCTTTTGTCTTGTTTTGGCCGCTGCGACAGTGTTTGTCAAACACATTTACAGCAGCAAAGAAAGCTAAAGTGAAATGAGATCAGGTGATGATGGTTAGCTGTTGATGGTTTTACAAACCTCATGAAATAGACTTATTCACTGATGTCTTATGAATCTAACAATTATGTTGTTCCATTTATGTTTTCACATCACAAGCCATGTGTTGCTGTAGCATGAGATTCATCAATATTATAACAATCAGTAAGAAGACTTTAACAAATATGAGCACGAAAAAGCCAGTTTAATATGACACACAGACATCAACAATCAGCGTATGAATCTCAACAATGGTTACAATCAAAAGTACCTTGCTGCAATGCATGCTGGGTACCAGCATGGTACAAAACTCCCAGCATGCATTGCAACATGAATAAATCATGCAGCTGAATGTTTATCTAAATATTTGTGATTGTCACCATTGTTGAGATTCATATGCTGATCGATGATATCTGTGTGTGTCAGCATAAACTATTGTTTTGATCTCATTTTTGTTAAAAGATTTAAACTGACTGTTATAATATTACTAGACCTCATGCTGCAGTAACACAGGGTTTGTGATGTAAAAATATTAATGGATCAACACAATTGATCAATCCCAAAGATATCAGTAAATCGGGCTGTTTCATGATGATCATAAAACCATCACCAGGTCACCATCATCACCTGATCTCATTTCACTTTTGCTTTCTTTGCTGCTGCAAATGTGTTTGACAAACACACTGTAAAAGCCGCCAAAAAAACCCCATTAAATATATAATAAGAGTTAAGAGCCCAACTAATGGAAACACTGATCACTGTTATGGTAACTTCAAATGAAACAGAGTTAACCCTCTGTTAATTCTCAGTAAAACTTCTGTAGACGTCTGACAGAAATAAAGTCAGTCTGGTTAGTAATGTGGGCAGGATCTGGGCCGAAACAATGTTGCTATCTGGGGCATATATTTACTGTAATACATAACAGTGCCAAGTTACCTTTGCTTTATTACTTAAAACTTCTACCTTTCACCATAATTGCTGCTACTATCACTTCATGTCGTGTTTGTCGCAGGTGTGTTTTTTTACCCTTTGCGTTGTATTTATGTTTACTGTACTGTATAACAACTAACTAACTGTATCTTCTCAGACAGATAATGGCTTCAGAGCAAGATGGAACAGGCGCAGAGCACGAGAGTTATATCTTGAGGGAGAGCATGTCAGCATACAAAATCTGAAAATGAGAGATGATATAAGAGATGAACAACAAGTACAAACGTATCTCTCCAAAGATGTCACAGGTTATCCAGCTCCTGTTGAATTTCACATCACAGAATTGACCCATGTCACTAATAAAACTAGCCTTCAGAAGATCTGGGACTCAGAGGGATTCATCGGATTTGAACCAGATTGGTTAAATGAAGATACATTTTTTTCATGGTGGAGCCTGAAGATCAATGAAGCAGATATAAGAGCAGCCGAGGAGCGTTTCCTCGACAGTTCATTCCCAGACAGAAGGAAAGAAGAAATAGCAGCTCAACAGCCATTCCTGAGTGAATTCACCACTTCACCAGCATTCATAAATGAAACCTCTCGCTACGGCAACTTCCGCTTCACGTTTGCTCTGACTGAACTGATGGAGGCCTACAAGAAGCAGATGTGTAAGAACGAAGAGCCGGTTCTCAGGGTATACGGGACCAAACTCTTCAAGCAGGAGATTGAGTATGTTGTTCTCGTTCACAGTCCTCAGTTTAATGAGAAGTTTAGTAGATATCCACTGCTTACACTCAGCCCACTGGTTTCTTATAAGGGAAATCATATCATCTGGAGAGCTGAAGCCATTTGTGAAACCCACAACTACCAACTGGCAATCCATGGAAAAACAGCAGTGACACAATCCATGTGTTCACACCAGTTTTATGTGTGGGATCAGCTTAGCCTCGTCTTTCACGTCAACAATGGTGAGGTCCTTACCTTTCCTCAAAGAAAGCTTAAAGCAAGCCTCAGCTGTTGTGAAGCTGATACAAAGGTAAACCTTTCAAAGGGAGAAAACTGCTTTTCCATTAAAGAAGCTGAGAAATTCCTTGAAAGCTTGCAAGATGACGATGAAAAGGAAGATGAAAAAGAAGAAAATGCATTTGGGGAAGTGAAAATGGAAGAGGACTAAGAATGTGCAGATTTTGCAAGAACTTTTGCAGTTCTGCGACTTCATGGTTTTACCCATCCTTTCTGCTAATAGAGATTGTTGAGAAATTACAGTAAATAAAAGTTTTTAAATCTAATATTTGTTACTTTTCATTAAAAGACTGTTATGGGATTAAAAAAACTGAAATCATCTGGATTGTTCAAAATAAATACACAATTTCTAACCTAGAATGTTCTCGATCATTCTTTCACAAGTGTTTCGGTCAGTGTTTGCGAGGCAAGACTATTGCAACTCTGTGTGTGTGTGTGTGTGTGTGTGTCACACGTGGGATCATATTCTTGGCGCTCTCACTGTAATAGTAATAGTTTGTAGTAAAGTAATAGTTTGGTATGGTCCCCATTGTGGAGGACAGTGTCTGCTGTACACTCACCTAAAGGATTATTAGGAACACCTGTTCAATTTCTCATTAATGCAATTATCTAATCAACCAATCACATGGCAGTTGCTTCAATGCATTTAGGGGTGTGGTCCTGGTCAAGACAATCTCCTGAACTCCAAACTGAATGTCAGAATGGGAAAGAAAGGTGATTTAAGCAATTTTGAGCGTGGCATGGTTGTCGGTGCCAGACGGGCCGGTCTGAGTATTTCACAATCTGCTCGGTTACTGGGATTTTCACGCACAACCATTTCTAGGGTTTACAAAGAACGGTATGAAAAGGGAAAAACATCCAGTATGCGGCAGTCCTGTGGGCGAAAATGCCTTGTTGATGCTAGAGGTCAGAGGAGAATGGGCCGACTGATTCAAGCTGATAGAAGAGCAACTTTGACTGAAATAACCACTCGTTACAACTGAGGTATGCAGCAAAGCATTTGTGAAGCCACAACACGCACAACCTTGAGGCGGATGGGCTACAACAGCAGAAGACCCCACCGGGTACCACTCATCTCCACTACAAATAGGAAAAGAGGCTACAATTTGCAAGAGCTCACCAAAATTGGACAGTTAAAGACTGGAAAATGTTGCCTGGTCTGATGAGTCTCGATTTCTGTCGAGACATTCAGATGGTAGAGTCAGAATTTGGCGTAAACAGAATGAGAACATGCATCCATCATGCCTTGTCACCACTGTGCAGGCTGGTGGTGGAGGTGTAATGGTGTGGGTAATGCTTTCTTGGCACACTTTAGGCCCCTTAGTGCCAATTGGGCATCGTTTAAATACCACGGCCTACCTGAGCATTGTTTCTGACCATGTCCATCCCTTTATGGCCACCATGTACCCATCCTCTGATGGCTACTTCCAGCAGGATAATGCACCATGTCACAAAGCTTGAATCGTTTCTTGAACATGACAATGAGTTCACTGTACTAAAATGACCCCCACAGTCACCAGATCTCAACCCAATAGAGCATCTTTGGGATGTGGTGGAACGGGAGCTTCGTGCCCTGGATGTGCATCCCACAAATCTCCATCAACTGCAAGATGCTATCCTATCAATATGGGCCAACATTTCTAAAGAATGCTTTCAGCACCTTGTTGAATCAATGCCACGTAGAATTAAGGCAGTTCTGTAGGCGAAAGGGGGTCAAACACAGAATTAGTATGGTGTTCCTAATAATCCTTTAGGTGAGTGTAGTTCGGCTCTTTGGCCTTAACTATTTAATATTAGTTTTTCTCTGGCTGCTATAGGAGTTTAAATGAAAATATTATCAAGTATGTTGGCTACTTGTTGATAATAAAGATATAATCATAATGTATTGGCCTGATTTCATCCATGGACTAATTAACAGCATTAAAGGTGCATTGCGGAACTTTTCATGTTAAAAATACCCGTTTTTCTATCCTATACATGCTTAAAGAACTGCCTGATGGGCTGAATGAGCCCTTCTCTCCTCACTGAGATTGCCTCTATAATCCTGTACAGTAAAATATATAAGAGGGATTCGGGCTCGAATTTGAGACTGGGCGTGACGTCATGCGCGTTCACGCTCACCAGGCTATGTCTCGCAGGTTTGTGTATAAGCCGCCATTCTCCGCATCAGCGAAGACAACTCGTGCGTCAAAGGTAGAAGATGGATTCAAAGAGACCGGCTTGTAGTCCATTCCAAACCCCAACGCAAACTCCACATAAAGTAAAGAAAAATTTTGTCTAGTGCCACCACTCTGGTTACAGTTTCGCTTGTCGCCAGAGGGGGCGTAGTTCTGCAAAAACTCAGAGACTTGCATTTTGCACCTTTAAATAATAAATACATAAAAATATTTCTTATTGACAATCAGGATTTTAAACACATAAGACAGTGGACAATAAGTTTAAACTAGTTTGAGACAAACTTCAAGAATCAGTGTGTGAATCTCAATCACGGTGACATGCATCTTCATGCCGCAATGCATTCTGGGCCCAGTGGCTCCCAGAGTGCATTGCAGCATGAAGCATGTCCCCATTATTGAGATTCACGCGCTGATTCTTGAGGTGTGAATCAGTGTATCAAAATGATTGTTAAAAAACATCAAGAATCAAACTGTCTAACTAAATCACTAATCACCATAATGATGACACCAAACTATTACTTTCAATAGTTCATCAACATCTTTACTTTCCCACACATATGACAGAAATAAGTCTGATTTGTGTTTACACTTCAATATGCCAAATAAATATACTTATAATTATATCAGATGCTGATCTGGACACTAAAGAGAAGTAGCTTCTACAAAAGACATGCCGTTTTTCCACCCAGATGGTTCATTTCTTTGCGGTACATGTTGATAATGTGTCACAAACGATCTGGGAAAACACATGAAATTGAAATTTAGTAACATTGTGTGAAAAGAACACTAATTGATTAAATGAAAATTGTCCAACAATGGAACAAAGGGTGCAACTGCCTTACAATCATCCTAGAGCCACTTTATAACACTCAAAACATGTTTAACAGCCTTCTGAAATCCAGGCACTCAAACTATTTTGACGTCAAGTTCAATCTCTCAAGTTTAAGATACAATCATTGTTCTATTCTGTCCAACACAACTTCATTTACAGAGTTTGGTTCTATCCATCTCTACTCTCTCAATCCACAAGCTCAATGTGACACTGCCTCCTACTGGCAGAAAGGCTCAATGTACAGTTTCAGGATGAGCTCAATTACTCTTTTCTAGATTTACTGATGAAAAGACACTATGGTGATTCAGGAACAGTTTGTTCTTTAGTGTGTTTCTTCTGGTGAGTCTGAAAACTACCTAAATAAGCGAATCTCTCGTCACAGATGGAGCAGCGGTAAGGCTTCTCTCCTGTATGGACTCTCTCATGAGTCTTCAGGACGTCCGATCGAGCGAAAGTCTTGTCACACTGAGAACACTTATACGGTCTTTCTCCTGTATGAATCCGCTGGTGATTTTTAAATGTACCATGTTTACTGAAACTCTTCCCACAAACGCCACAGTGATACGGTCTTTCTCCAGTGTGAACTCTCATATGAACTCGGAAATGACCAAAGAAGCTCTTCCCGCAGTAGGAGCACAGGTACGGTTTCTCTCCGGTGTGAGTCCTCTCATGGCAAATCAACTGAGATTTTTGACGGAATCGTTTATCGCAGTGTGAACACTGATACGGTTTCTCCTCAGAGTGTATTTTCTGGTGTGACTTTAGACAGGTTGAGTTTGTGAAGGTTTTCCCACATTCGCTGCACTGAAACGGCCTCTCGTTGGTGTGAATGCGCACATGCTTCTTCAGATGGGATCCGTGATTGAAACTCTTCTCGCAGTGAGGGCACTTGTACGGCCTTTCACCCGTGTGGATTCGCTTATGAACCTTAAGATTCCCTTTGGTGAGGAAATACTTGTTGCACTCGATGCAGTGGAAAGTCTTTTCGCCCGTGTGGATTCTCTTATGACTTGAAAGAACTTGTTTGTTGCGGAAATACTTGTTGCACTCGCTGCAGTGGAAAGTCTTTTCGCTGTGTGTCTTTATATGAACTGTTATATTAGATGGAGTGGTGAAAACCTCCTTCTTGTGCTCTTTTGAATGAAGTCTCTTCTCTTCTAAGGTAGGGAAGCTGATGTTGCATCTCTTACAGAAGAAGCTTTTCTGTTCTGTGTGTGTTCTCTCATGTCTTGCTAAATGTCCCTGTGAACTCAATGTTTTCCCACAGGTTACGCAGGAGAAACTCTTGACCTTCATCTGATCTTTTGATGTCGAGGTTGTTTCTTCATCAGTAGATGAACCGCCATTCACATCTAAAAAGAAAAAAGGTATTAAAATGTCGGTAACACTATTGTAAGACTGGAAAAACTGGTTCAAGAGATCGACCTGACCACTGGTCTATGAGACAAGAGGATCTTGCTGGAAATGAACATTTGACCTCCCCCTCATGCAGTCTCACCTCATCTAAACACTTCATTCTCTCTCTCATGCACATCTCAAACTCACACAATAATAGATATGGTTTAATGTGAATGATTATCATCGAGTATAATACATGTTTAGTATCATTTGAAAAAGTGTCAGGGTGACTGGTACAAATGTCTCATTCCCAAAGAGTAAAACACAAGGTAATAAGGTTTTCAGAAGTTTATAGAAACTGGCACACAAAGGAAGACAGGCAAATGGTCTTCCTATACCCCAAGAGTTGAAACCTGTGAATGCAAATTTACCATGTGAAAGGTTCTGGCTATTTAATGAAATGCAGCGAGAGATCGGGACTTCGGTCCTCAGATCAGCTGTGAGGGAGAGCGGTCTGAGACTCTCAGATCATGTCTTTCTTAACGTCGGGTTTGTATCTCTTCTCTTTATTCTAGAGCATTTGAAGTTATTGTATTGATTATCTTTAAACTGATTATGAAATTGTCATAATACATTTACCTGACATAATAAATTTGTAATTATTTGATTTTATTCTAACGGACTTTGTTATTATTTTCATTAAAGAGTTAAAAAAAAAAAGTAAAACATTCGCTCACATTTAATGATGCACAGATACCATTATTATCTTTTCATTTATGGAGTCAGATGAAACAACGAGTTAATACATGAGAAAATGTATTGCATTTAAATCAAAAATCCCTTTGCCATGAGAAAAGACGGAACACGCGAGAAACCTTCCTCGTATCATTGGAAACCCTCATTGGACCAATATAGACAGGCTTACACTATACAATAAGGTTACATTCGTTAATGCATTAGTTAACATGAACTAACCATGAAAACGCCTCTGTTCAGCATTAGTTAATCTTTGTTAATGTTAACTCCCACATATACTAATACATCTATTCAAGTAAACAGCACAATTAGTTAACATTAGTTAACATTAACTAACCATGAACAATGCCTGTGAATATCTTTACTGTTTTGTAAGGTTAACGTACTGTACATATTTACATTAGTTTATGTAGTAGTTGACACACACTAAGGATGAACATTTCACACGTTTAATATTCAACAATATTATTGATCTGCCTTAAGGTGTATGATGGCACAATTTAAAAAATTTTTTTAATAAGTTAGTTAATTTTGAAATAGTGTACACTACAATAAGGTTCACAAATCCATTAATAAATACTTTGTTGAATGCAAGTAATCATACACTGTCAGAAATAGAGGTACAGTAAGAGTCCATTTCTGTCCCGCAAGGTACAATCTACACTAATGTACCCCTTAGGGCTTATTATTGGACCTCAAGGTACATATATGTACCCAAGCATTAAAAGGTACATGTATCGTTTCTTTTAAAGGTTAAGGTACACAGCAGAAACTCCAGTGTTAAATTAACTCTCCTGGGAGTTTATATGGCTCCAGACTCAAGAGTGTTAAAGTAAAAGAGCTCATTAAGTGATTCATTGAGTGATGATTGAGCATTATTGAAGACACCTGATGTTAACAAGCAGAATCACAACGAGAAAATCAAATTTTTTAAAGTCACCATTATGGACATCAGTGTTTGTTTTAGTTGGGCCCTTGACCCTTACATTTTTTACTTTAGATTTTATTTTGCTGAGGTGTAACTCTCAGATGAACAAAGATCAAAATTGATCAGGTGGTGTTGGTTATGTTTTGACAATCATAATTTGATCTGAATCACAAATCTCATCTAGAGAGTTATATTTTCCATGTTGCTTACAGCAGCCTGTGATTCTACAGCAAATGATTTTCAGCATATTCAACATAATCCAAACTATTTATTGTAAGTTGTTCTGATCAAAAGACTTTGAAAAGTATTTTATTTAGACACACTGACAGCAAGAATCAGCCTGTGAATCTCAACAATGGGGACAATAATAAAGCATGTTGCAGTGCATTCTGGGTGCCACTAATCAAAACTCATTCATGGCTCCCATCATGCATTGTGGTATGCATACATTATGATCTGAATTGTCTAAGTCATTTCCTTTCCCTAATTGAATATTCTGTTTGTCACTATTGTTGAGACTCATACACTGATGTCTGTGTTTGCCTAAAAGGAAGATTTTGTTTTATCAGAACAACTTTTTTGAAATCCTTTAAATTATTTAGAAAATTCTGGATCTTATGCTGTAGAATCACAGTGATACTGGAATCAACAATATGCATTTAAGTCAGAGATTAGACTCTAAATGAGTTCAGTGATTCAGGTCAAATTATGATTATGTCAAAACATAACCAACACCACCTGATCAACTTTTCTCTTTGTTCATCTGGCAGATATAACTCAGAAACAACAGTCTAACAAAATGTAATGTTAACAGTTTAAGGCCTAACTAAAGCAAACACTGATCACCATAAGGGTGTCTTAAAAAAATAGATTTTCTCCTTAAGTGATTCTGCTTGTTAATATCAGGTGTCTTCAATAATGCTCAATCATCACTCAATGAATCACTTAATTATCTCATTAACTTTAACACTCTTGGAGTCTGGAGCCATATTTAACACTGGAGTTTTTGCTGTGTACAATATCAAGAGACAGCCTCTGCTAAGCCAATTTTTTTTTTTGTAAAAGTTGTTGTTTATTATTTAAGGTAGATTTTAACTTATCACTATATTTGAGTAGCCTTGAAATAACCTTGAAATAAAGGAAATAAAAGTTGTCACAAGGGTACAAATATGTACCCTATGCCAAGGGTACAAAAGCTGTACCCTTGACCCCCACTGTAAAGCCATTGAATCCTGCACTTACCATCATGCAATTCTATAATATCTGTCTATATTTTACTACAACTTTAGAGCTTAAAAATTAAAGATAGGCCTAAATGTGAAATTGTGATGCAGCTCATGATACAGTGTTTTTTTCAACACATCGGTTCACAGTAACTAATGTCTGCACCTGCTGATTTAGGAGCACAACTAAATGTTTACCCACATTCTTACTATGATTTGCCATAACAAAAGATAATAAATGGAAGAAACATACCTGAAGGAATAAAACCACCATCGTCATCATTTCGATTATTCTCATCCTCATTTTCTTCATCCTCAACATCATTTCCTTCATCCTCCTCATTCTGATCTTCATCCTCCTCCTCTTGATCTTCATCCTCCTCTTGATCTTCATCCTCCTCTTGATCTTCATCCTCCTCTTGATCTTCATCCTCCTCTTGATCTTCATCCTCCTCTTGATCTTCATCCTCCTCATTCTGATCTTCCTCCTCCTGTTGTTGTTGCTCTGCTGTGGTTTCTTCTCCTCGTCTCTCTATCAGGTTCCTGCAGTCCTCCAGTTTGACGGAGCACATCTTCATCTGCTGTTCTCCAGCGTTACAGTCAGAGGTTTGATCAGCGGATCCATGATCCTGAGCGTCAGTATAACACAGTAAAGTGAGGCTGAGCTCTGAGTCCTGTGTGTCTCTGGATCTCCAGACTGAATCCTGAGCTTCTGTCCCATCAGTCACACACACTGAAACCTTCTCCAGATCCTGACAAACACATCATAGATCAACACAAACAACAACCTGTGGATATTAGCCTCATTACTCAGCAGTTATCTCTAGTGTGTATATTGGTGGTTTGTTTGCATATTTTGCTGTTAACTTGTCCCGATTATCTTGATGGTTCTACAGATTATCTTATCAGATGTTCCTGTGGTGTGAGGTGTGTTAAGAGTGTCCGAACCTGCTCGGAAGAACGTCGGAGGCGCCCCGATCGCGAATCGTAAATATTCAACATGTTGAATATTTACGATCGGAAATCCTGATGTGTGTGGAGAACCCCGAGGACAAACGCGCGCGCGCTCTGGAGATTATCACGTGAAACGAAACAATATCCAATCAGAAAGCGAGATGATGGAAGATGGAAGCATAACGCAATCAAGGCGCTGCACAAAGTGAAATTTATATAGACAGCAGAGATGGAGGATCATCTTGTTGATTTGTGGCTCAGAAAATGTAATTAGCTCAGTATAAAAACCATTCCATATAAGGATAGATGTACCAGTACACATGGTGTGTGTGAGTGAGAGAGAGAGAGAGATTGTTTTATTGTATTGAACATTTGTATAACCAAATAAATACTTTAGTTAGAATTCTTTTAGCAAAACTATGGTTAATTTGTGGTTATCATGGTTTAACTACAATATCCATGTTTTATTTTTTATTTGTAGTAAAACCATTGTAAATATTCGTAAGGGGAGAGAGACAGCTAGGGCCTGCGTGTGTGCATTACCACAACCTTTATCTGAGAAGTTTACTAAATTCACTAAATTCCTGCCATCTGCACGACTTCACCCAAACCCTTTACTTTTTTTTTTCGTGAATTTTCTGTTAAAATCATTCCAAACACTATCATCGCAATTTTTTTCCTGCATATCGTCCGCCGCTTATTCTGAAGTCTCGCGAGATTGAGAGATTTCCCGTGTTCACAGTCAAGACTCTGGTGTGTGTGTGCTGTCTTTGTCACATCATGGCACACCACACACTATAGGAGCAAATCGGTTAAATCTAGGATTTTTTCTCCTTATGTTTGTGGTCTATCACATTTTGAAAATCTTATAAGATGTAAAAAATCTTTTGGTGTGTACCCAGCATTACTGATGAGATGAGCATAAGAAGTGAGAAGCGAACACAACTGTGGTTTGATTGAGCTGAAGGATGAAATGATGAGCTGCTCAAACCTCTCTGTTGGGTTTGTCTCCTCTTTCTCTCAGCTTTGCCTCCAGTGACGCCACCTCTTTCTTCAGCTGACAGATTTCAGTGATGAAATCCTCAATATCCAGCATGGACAGATCCGTTCCTACTGATTTACAGCAGATCATCACATCCATCTGTGCTGTCATGGTCAACATCTGAAGACAAACATCATCATTATTACAAGAAGCATTTATAATGAACGCACAGATTTAAACTCAAAATGACGAACAGAATAAGAACATGATTTTATTTTCTGATAATATTAATATACCAGTAGATATTCATTTCAGATATAACTAAACGGTGTGTTTATGTTTAAATCCATCATCTTAAGAATATCATTGAACATTCAATATCTAAAACAGCAGGATTTAAACAGAATTTCAGAAGATTTCAGAAATTAAACATGATAATGTCATACTTGTACTCATTTCTAAGCGTCATTTATGTGTCCAGCATTGAAAATTAAACATGTTGATGGTTTTATTACAAATGTCACAGTTAAAACACTGTAGTAAGCAACAAAAATGAGTGTTTACAACTACAATACTATTATTTATTATTAAATCCAAGCTAATTAAGCTATGGTCAATGTGGTAAAATCACGGCTAATACGTTTTTTTTTAATGATAAATGCGAATAAGTTGTTAATTTAAAGCACATTAAAACACTTTAGACAGAAAATCCCCTATCACACAAACAAACACACCTCAGTCTCAGCGCGCCAGGCTTCCTCTTCTTCAGTGGTTTTACCGGCGCACTGAAGAGCGTCACAGCGACTCCTACAGGTTTCAGGAAGAAACGCTGGTCAGTAGATATCATCTTTTAAAGACACATTTTCCGTCGTTTTCTATATAAAAAGCAAGCTTGAATTCCTGTGGTACAGCTACGAACGTGAAAATACCGCCAGAACCGTCAGCTAGAACACCATGTTTATGTATTTCGATGGTAAAAGTAAAATTGTTTGAAAACCACGGCTATTTCTTAATTAAATGAAACTTATCCCAATAAAAACCATCCAACAATGGAAAAAAGGGTGCAATTGCCTCACAATCATCCTTGAGCCACTTTCAACACTTAAAACATGTTTATTAGTGTTATGAAATCCAGGAACTTATAAATACTATTTTGGGTCTTTTTAGGTCAAATTCAATCAATCTATCAAGTTTAAAATACAATCATTGTTCAATTCTGTCCAACACAACTTCATATACAGAGTTTGGTTCAATCCATCTCAACTCTCTCAATGTGACACTGCCTCCTACTGGCAGAAAGAGCTCAATGTACAGTTTCAGGATGAGGACAATGACTCTTTTCCAGATTTACTGATGAAAAGACATTATGGTGTGGTTTCCTGGAGAGAGATTAAGCCTTGTCTTCAGATTAACAGAAATCTGCTTTATCTGTCATGGGTTTAAATAGTCCTAGACTTAGTCTAAACCAGAGTTTAAGCTCCTCCAGGACCAAATTGAGGCTTAAATCAAACCTATAGAGGGCAGGTTTAACCGTAGATTAATGTTGTGTTTCAAAGAAGACTCATGTATTACTTGGATATATATATACACACACACACACACACACACACACACACACACACACACACACACACAATACGTATATCTATTAATACATTTTTAGTTAAACCACTTAAATATATACATATGATCTTAAATAGATATATTTAAATAAAGCAAATTAAATTTAAATATGTCACCTCTAAGAAGGGCTTGAATCATTTGTTTTGAGTGCAGTTGAACTTGTACATTTTAAGTGTAACGCTGCATCTGTGATGATGCCCTTTTCCCTTGTTTAAACTCTTCTCTTTATGCTGTGAAGCGTCATGTCTTTTTAAAAATGTTTTAATCACGTGTCATTAGTGTGAAAACCAAAAACCGGGCACATCCTGATCATTTTTAGTTTGTTAACTGATCTTGTTTGTTGGTGAAACGGGTAAGAGCATGGTTATCATTCTTATTTATTCTCAGATATGTTGTGTGTGTGTAGGGGATGTTGGGGCTAGTTGTCACATGCTCAGTAAATAAGGTTTAAAATCAAATATCAAGATGGTTTTGTATATTCTAATTTAAAAAACATTCTGCCTTCCAAGTTCAAATTCCAGCATTATGTCTTGTAACATCTGTTCAAATCAGCAATAACAGCTCATTTAAACAACTATTATGTCCAAGACTCGAGAAATATTTACAGAACTTAAAGTGTGATAGTCCTGGTGTGTGCGGATGAAGACAGGAACTATAGATCTGTAACATTTGGTCGAATTTTTAAGATAAATGTTGTTGATTAATATATTTAACATGATTTTTTTCCAGCTCAGTGATTAAATATATTCGTGGTTTAAACTTTTTAAATCTTTATCTGCTGATGACAGGGTTTGACATCGACTTTTTGAGGCACTTGTCTTTCGGATAAGTACATTTTTCACTTGTCCATGCACAAGTGTCACTTCTCTGGGTAAAGATTTATAATTTTATAATAAATTTTTTTGTGTTTTGCTGATGCAAATCGGTAAAATTCATTTAAAATCGGTAAAATTAAATCTGTAAAATAGACGTTATGAGTGGCACATTACGTGAAGTAACATGGCATTTTATTTTGTTTCAAATTTAACTTGTCCAGTGGGACAACTCATTTTCTCTTCCACTTGTCAAGCCTTAAAGGAGCCGTTTGTAAGAAATTTATTTCAATTAATCATAAAATGGCCCTGATATGTCACTATAATAATAATAATAATAATAATAATAATAATTCATTACATTTATATAGCGCTTTTCTAGACACTCAAAGCGCTTTACATAGATGGGGGGAATCTCCTCAACCACCACCAATGTGCAGCATCCACCTGGATGATGCGACGGCAGCCATAGTGCGCCAGTACGCTCACCACACACCAGCTTACTGGTGGAGAGGAGACAGAGTGATGAAGCCAATTAGTATATATGTATATATATAGGGGTGATTAGGAGGCCATGATAGACAGAGGCCACTAGGGGCAAATTTGGCCAGGATGCCGGGGTTACACCCCTACTCTTTCGAAAGACATCCTGGGATTTTTAATGACCACAGAGAGTCAGGACCTCGGTTTAACGTCTCATCCGAAGGACGGTGCTCTTTGACGGTATAGTGTCCCAATCACTATACTGGGGCGTTAGGACCCACACAGACCACAGGGTGAGCACCCCCTGGTGGCCTCACTAACACCTCTTCCAGCAGCAACCTGGTTTTCTCATGAGGTCTCCCATCCAGGTACTAACCAGGCTCAGCCCTGCTTAGCTTCAGTGGGCAACCAGTCTTGGGCTACAGGGTGATATGGCTGCTGGCGCAAATTAGACATTAAAGGGATACTTCAGCTCTGGAAAGATGAATGTGTATTTAAAATGGGTCATTTATGTCGAAGAAATGTGAAATTATTTTTGAATTTGGAGCTTTCTAGACTGAGAAAAGCCAGAAAATGTATTTTTGACTCATATGGATGAAAGACTACAACTCCCAGAATGCACTTGCTTCGCTGCCCTAGGAGGCCACGCCTACCGGTAACAGAGCGCAGTAGTTAAACAACAAGGCTAGACAACTAGTGAGTCTCCGTGACGAGTCGGCCCGGGATTTCAAGATCGCTCAAAATGTCTAGAATTCGGCTTTTGCGTTCTACAGTCGCCATTCCTCATGTTTACTGTGGCGAGCAGGACGAGTGAGGGCCGCGGGAGAACAACACGAGGCCGGTGGCGTGATTACTGGTGAGACACGTCTCGTATCTCTCACCGAGGAGCGGGAATTTTCTTAGCAATGTTAAATGCACATCAACCGATTACTTGTTTAGCGTTCATGTAAACACTACATTCAGATTCACCAATCGGTCATTTAGATTGAAACAAAAGGTGTGCATGTAAACAATGAATGGCGACTGCAGAAATCAAAAGCTGAATCCCTTACATTTTGGACGATCTCGAGGCCGGACATGTCCGGGGAAAAGAGGATGGTAACCTCCACTACTCAGCTCTCTCCACAGAACAAGAGCCTGTAAGCTTAGCTTCCAAATAAAAGATAGCTGACAGACTGACACTATTTGATAATTCTGCGACTGAGATCCCACCCTCTATCGACGGGTTGAGAACATGCTGAACAGCGCCTTCTACTGGCTGTAGTCTTTAGCCTCTAGCCAAAAATCCTCCGATGACGCAAAATTACGATTTTTTCCAGACAAAAAAATACATAAATCTCTCGTCTCAGGGGGATATGAGGGAGGAAAGCACGGTAATTCGAAAATACTACAGGTTTTCTACTGATACAAAGCTTAATGCTAAATCCTGAAGTTCCTGAATCCTGAAGAAATCCCTTTAAGAAATCATGTTCATTTCAAATACTTATCACTGACAACAGTGGTCCCGCCAGGATATTGCCATTGAAAAAGTGAAGTTGCAGCCCTCAGCTGATGTTGATGTTGTCATGTTGTGTTTTGGTCTGATGCTCCGCCCTCCACCGATCGACCAATCACGGAGTCAGTAGTGTTGTGGCGTCCGGGTTGCCAGCTCTGCTCTAGTTCCCACAGCTGCAGATACACACGTGTCGGATAAAAAAAATGTTGGATCCTGCAGCCTATCTGGCAACCTGGAGTCAGGGGGGAGGGGATACACCGCTCTACAGTCATTTGAAAGTGATTGCAGTACCAGTTTCTGGCCACAATCTTACATACGGCTCCTTTAATGTCGAGCCCTGGCTGATAAGATGTGGTTTGTAATGGATGGAATGTATTATAGATGTTGGTGTCACTGCAGGGCTTTTACTTTTGCTTAAAACACAATCACCAGAAAGACTACGCTTGACCACCAACTTTTCCACGGATAGCATCAAATCATAATTTAAAAATAAATGTGGTAGGAAAGCCACGAATGATAAAATGTGTTTAATTTATTTTAGGCTAATGGTAAACCCTCCCCACAGGCTCAGTGTTGTGGATGGCGCTTGATTTTCTCTGGCCAAAGAGGAAGTTAACAGCGTGTGTGAAGCATCCTAGAAAAGACTTTCCTAAATACTAACAGAAATTAAAGACTTTGCCTTCAGATAAACCTTATATTTTGTTCTACTTCTACACTCTAAAAAGAGATGTGTTAAACATTATACATGTAGTGTGTGCTCAGGCACAACACATGTTGTGTAGATTTTAACATGTTGTGTAGATTTTAACACATGTAGTGTGTGTGCTCAGGCACAACACATGTTGTGTAGATTTTAACATGTTGTGTAGATTTTAACACATGTAGTGTGTGTGCTCAGGGACAACACAGGTTGTGTAGATTTGAACACATGTAGTGTGTGCTCAGGGACAACACATGTTGTGTAGATTTTAACATGTTGTGTAGATTTTAACACATGTAGTGTGTGTGCTCAGGGACAACACATGTTGTGTAGATTTTAACATGTTGTGTAGATTTGAACACATGTAGTGTGTGCTCAGGGACAACACATGTTGTGTAGATTTTAACATGTTGTGTAGATTTAAACATGTTGTGTAGATTTTAACACATGTGTGTGCTCAGGGACAGCACATGTTGTGTAGATTTTAACACGTAGTGTGTGCTCAGGGACAGCACATGTTGTGTAGATTTTAACATGTTGTGTAGATTTTAACACATGTAGTGTGTGTGCTCAGGGACAACACATGTTGTGTAGATTTTAACATGTTGTGTAGATTTGAACACATGTAGTGTGTGCTCAGGGACAACACATGTTGTGTAGATTTTAACATGTTGTGTAGATTTAAACATGTTGTGTAGATTTTAACACATGTGTGTGCTCAGGGACAGCACATGTTGTGTAGATTTTAACACATGTAGTGTGTGCTCAGGGACAGCACATGTTGTGTAGATTTTAACACATGTGTGTGCTCAGGGACAGCACATGTTGTGTAGATTTAAACATGTTGTGTAGATTTTAACATGTTGTGTAGATTTTAACATGTTTGTGTGCTCAGGGACAACACATGTTGTGTAGATTTTAACACATGTGTGTGCTCAGGGACAGCACATGTTGTGTAGATTTAAACATGTTGTGTAGATTTTAACATGTTGTGTAGATTTTAACATGTTTGTGTGCTCAGGGACAACACATGTTGTGTAGATTTAAACATGTTGTGTAGATTTAAACATGTTGTGTAGATTTTAACACATGTAGTGTGTGCTCAGGGACAGCCCATGTTGTGTAGATTTTAACACATGCTGCGTGTTGTTTTTTAACACATCTCTTTTTTGAGTGTATCTCTGACGCCATTGATTGATAAATAAGTACAGTGGAAAATTATACAGGTTAAGTTAATTAAACGCAATACAATAATGTTTTGTTGGTAAAAGAAATATGTGTGTTATATAAACAAAAAAATATTCGGGTAAAAAGAACAGTGGCACAAAAAAATTTTTTGAGTGTAGATTAACCAACCAATTCCAATGAGTCTGGCTGAACCGTAATAAATACCAGTCCGTAAACAGACAAGTTCTTGCTTTCACTGACAATCAAACCCATGACCTTGGCGTTGCAAGCGCTAACGCTACTGTTTGAGCTACAGGAAAGCATAATATTTATGAAGCGTTCAAACAACACAGTCCCTGAAGACGATAAGCTGTTGACATGTTCTCCAGGCTCCCCTTATATACTTCCGGGTCGCACTAGTGATGATGTCGTAGGCTACCGCCGGCCAATAGGATTGCTTTGATTAGACAAGCGACACCGGTTCACGCGAAGGCGTTCCCCCATAGCACTTTACGCAGATCGAGTTCCCTTTGAAAGGAACACCTTTTACAAATCGATTGCAAATTTTTTACTGAAAGTTTTACTTTCAAATGCAATTATCAGAATCAGAATCAGAAAGAGCTTGCACACACAAGGAATTTGTTTTGGTACTGAGGCTTCCAGTGCACATATACAAATACAACAAGAAACATAATAATACAAATTATAAGAATAAAAAATAAGAATATAAAAATAGAGAATAAAAGTATCACAGTTGGGTTTAGCCAGAATAAACATTTACAGATTTACAGATTATGGACATATTTACAGTGTTTTGAATATTATAAATAAATAAATCTACATGTAAGTGTCACCTGAGTTGTAAGTTGTTGCATTAAAACAGTGGGGATATTGCACTTGAAGGCACATGCCTTGGGAGGTGTGTTAACTGTTCAGGAGGGAAATGGCCTGTGGGAAGAAACTGTTCCTGTGCCGAGATGTTCTTGTGGCCAGTGATCTGAGTCTCCGTCTTGACGGTAACAGTTCAAACAGGTGGTGTCCAGGGTGAGTGGAGTCTGTGATGATGATTTTACCTGCTCTCTTCCTCACTCTGGAAGAGTACAGGTCCTGGAGGGTTGGCAGGGGGGCACCAATAATCCTCTCTGCAGTCCGAACTGTCCGCTGTAGTCTCCTGATGTCTGATTTGGTAGCTAATAATCTAATAAGATTATCATGTGTATGTGTTCTTTTATCAATTGTCAGGGTTCTATGAATGACTCATCGAACTAGGCCAATAAGACTATTAACTACCTCATTTTAATTATACTAATGTCTAATTAAAACGTCTACAAATGTATAAAACTGATCAGAGATCAGGTAAAACCCACAGACACTTGTTCATTGGTTCTCAGTGACTCCTCATGATTCATGGGTTGACAGAGATCATCGCCCCCAGCGGTGAACCAAGTGTTTAGAAACAGTTATGATGCAATGAAGCCTTGTTTACTGAAGTCACGTGACTCTGGCAGTTTGATACACGCTCTGATTGATTCGGAACAAAATATTTGTAAAAGCTTTTAAGCTTCATGAAGCAGTGTTTTGAAATTGCCATCACTTCTGAAGGTGATGATACACGGGGCAACTTTTTGAGCAATGTTGCTGGGCAACCTTGTCGAGCGATTGTTCCTTGGGCACTTTCCCATTGAAAATGGGCAATACATTTCTATTTGGATAATTTAGATCGGTTGTGGGCCTTGTGTCTCATCTGGTTGCCCGTTGACGGCAACATTGCCCAAAAAGTTGCCTTGTGTATCATCACCTTAACACTTACCCGTCAGACCGAGACAGGTAAGTGTTGCACCGCACACTCAGACCCCACTTCAGATGGCTATGCCTTCCAGTCGGGTCCCTGTCTTCCATCTCCCTGCCCCACCGCGGGTACGTACTGTATGTGGTGCCCCTGGTTCCCCTGGCTTGGTTTCTGGGAGCCTGGCTAGCACTTCCCAACCCGCCCAGCTGGGTCATCCTTCAGACTCGGCTATACGATTCAGTTTGTCGGTTTTAAAACCAGCAACAGTTAACCACCGCCTGGTGTCCTTTCACTTTAGCTTTATTGGCTAAAAAAGACAAAAGATATAATACGATTTAAGAGCCCAACTAATATGGAAACACTGATCACCGTTATTGTGACTTCATATGAAACACATTAGAGTTAAACCTCTGTTAATTCTCAATAAAACTTCTGTCGACGTCTGACAGAAATAAAGTCAGTCTGGTTAGTAATAAGTGAAGCTGGTAATGCTGTTTGTGGAGGCCGTAACAATGTTGCTATGTGGGGGTGCGTCTCTTTTTTATTTATGAATCCTCGTTTCCTTTCCTCACATCTTAGCGTCATAAGTCATTAGTAATTTGATGGCAAGAATTACAAGAGAAACAATAAAGTATTTACAAATATAACAGTACAGTACAATGAGAGATTAATACAACTTCAATAGAATAAAAATGAGCCACTGTGCTTTTCTTGTAGGTGTTACGCTGATGTCAGTCAGAAGAATGGCTCCTCTTTCTATGATCTTTCTGCTCGTGATTCCCGGTGAGCACTTTAGAAACTCTCAAAGGATTTTGTCATTTGCGTACAGATGTTTTTCCAGTATCTTTGATGCACAAGCTAAAGCTAATTTGTTCAGTATGAATTCTGTGTTTCAGGGGTTTCTAGTGGTGATTGGGGTGTGAGTTACAGTCCTTCACACATCTGTGCACTAAAGGACTCAACAGTGATAATGAGATGCACTTATACATACCCTACTGAACATCAGATCATGAAAGTGTTCTGGACCAAACGCTCTGTACAAGGTGTCGAGCCTCCAGTTCTGTCTGAGGATCCTGAATACAGTCAGAGGCTTCAGTATCTGGGAGATAAACAGCAGAACTGCACCATCAGACTGAGTCATGTGACACTGAAGGATTCACACATGTACTATTTCAGATTCATCACTGATAAACCTGATGGAAAATGGATTGGTGATCCAGGAGTGACTCTTACTGTCACAGGTGACTTTGATGAGGTTTATCTCTTCTTCTGTGCATTATGTTGAATAATAATCAGTGTATGGCAGCAGCACTAGATATAATGTGTGTGTTGTGTTCAGATCTTCAGGTGGAGTCTCCTGAGAGAGTGACAGAGGGAGATTCAGTCCGTCTGACATGTAAAAGCAGCTGCGCTCTGACTGACAGAGCAACATTCATCTGGTACAGAAACTCACAGAAGATATTAACTGAGAGAAGAGACAGAAACAAACTCATCCTCAACCCAGTCAGAAGAGAGGATTCAGGCAGATATAGCTGTGCTGTAGACGGACACACTCACATCTCTCCTGAGGTTCAGCTCAATGTCATGTGTGAGTATGAATTCAGTCAAATGTTATATATATATATATAAATAAATATGTTAAGTGTCTATTTACATTAAGTACAAGCCACTGCCACAATCTCACAGCCTGGCTCAATCCTTTTGCCGATCTCATTCCTCTCCTTATTCTCATCACAAATAAGCTCAGAGAAGCATTTTTTTCAATTAAAACAAATACGTAAATGCCAGTTATAAAATAGGTCTAACATGCGACAAATCAAAATTGCAGGACAGTTTGCCACTTAAGCACACTTTTACAGATATATTTACACTTATTGGAAATAAACGCCATTAAGAATTCAAACAGTGTGATGGCATGGTTTCATAAACAATCTATACTGTGGTACAAACTGCAAAATTACTTAAAATAACACATTTTCTTCTAGATCCTCCACAGTACACTTTTGTTGGGGTGAGTCCATCTGGTGTAATAGTGGAGGGAGATTCAGTGACTCTGAACTGCATCAGTGACTCAAACCCTCCTGCAGAAATCAGCTGGTTTAAAGGAGGAACGATTGTAGGATCTGGAAGAATCTTCAACATCTCAAAGTTCAGCTCTGATGACCGTGGAGAATACAAGTGCAAGTCCAACAATGAACATGGAGAGAAATACTCTGATAATGTGACTTTAAACGTCATGGGTAAGTTTAAAATAAAACACAAGATGTTGCAAAACATTCCAGTATGTCCATTAGGATATCAGTAAAAAAAAAAAATAAAAAAAAAAAGGTTCATGATTTTATGATTTCGGGGATTAAATGGTTGGCGAGTAAAATTTGGGGCTGAAATAGTGCAGTGTGAAATTGGCATAAGGCTGTGGCTGGAAGTTAATTTGTGTACTTGAATTATCCCAAATGTTTCTAAGACTGTTTAAATCCAGAGAAATAAGCAGTTTTAACCAGGACACGGACCGAGTCTGTGCGTTGCCTATGACATCATACAAGGTACCCTTGAGTTCCAGTTTTATTTTGTAGAAACACCACAGACTATTTAATGTAGCCTATTATGTGTTTTATTAGACAGGTTTTATTAGACAACTGTTTGGATACATTCATCGATAGAAAACGAATCATTGTTATACAGCTCAACACAGTCTTTTTGCTTGAATGCAGTTTTCTTGATTTATTGAGAGTACCATGTTTTACCGTGCCTAATATCGATCTCTCATAAGTCTCGTATAAGTCTCGCAGAGCCGTGTCGCGCTCGTCTCTCATTAGCAATCGCTCCAGCGGCTCGCTCCACTCCAACGTCTTTCATAATGTTAATAAAATCTTTAATACATTACTGGTCAGCCTTGAATATTATTTCTGTCGTATTCTCCACCGTATTCTCCACCGGTTGTAGAGATAAAGACACAACTCCCATGATTCAGCCAAATCAAGGCGTCATCAAACTATGCCTTTGTTTTGAAGAAACGACTTCTAGTGGTGAAAAATGACTGGCTGAGTCCCAATTTCCTTACTTTTACTACACCCTAAAAGTACTATTTTTGTGAAGAAAAAGTACATAATTTTGAGTGTGTAGCAAAAGAGTAGGCAACTTTGGGACACACTACTTCGTCAGTTTTGAGCAGATTTGTGCGTCCTGTCACCGTAAACTGCCCTGTCAATCATAATGTTACCGTAAACTGCCCTGTCAATCATAATGTCACCGTAAACTGCCCTGTCAATAATCCTGTCACCGTAAACTGCCGTCAATCATAATGTCACCGTAAACTGCCTTGTCAATCATCCTGTCCCCGTAAACTGCCCTGATAATCATCCTGTCACCGTAAACTGCCCTGTCAATCATAATGTCACCGTAAACTGCCCTGTCAATCATCCTGTCACCGTAAACTGCCCTGTCAATCATAATGTCACCGTAAACTGCCGTCAATCATCCTGTCCCCGTAAACTGCCCTGTCAATCATCCTGTCACTGTAAACTGCCCTGTCAATCATCTTGTCACCGTAAACTACCCTGTCAATAATCCTGTCACCGTAAACTGCCCTGTCAATCATGTCACCGTAAACTGCCCTGTCAATCATCTTGTCACCGTAAACTGCCCTGTCAATCATCCTGTCACCGTAAACTGCCCTGTCAATTATCCTGTCACCGTAAACTGCCCTGTCAATTATCCTGTCACCGTAAACTGCCATGTCAATCATCTTGTCGCCCTGTCAATCATCCTGTCACCGTAAACTGCCCTGTCAATAATCCTGTCACCGTAAACTGCCCTGTCAATCATAATGTCACCGTAAACTGCCCTGTCAATCATCCTGTCCCCGTAAACTGCCCTGTCAATCATCCTGTCACCGTAAACTGCCCTGTCAATCATAATGTCACCGTAAACTGCCCTGTCAATCATCCTGTCACCGTAAACTGCCCTGTCAATCATAATGTCACCGTAAACTGCCGTCAATCATCCTGTCCCCGTAAACTGCCGTCAATCATCTTGTCACCGTAAACTGCCGTCAATCATCTTGTCACCGTAAAGTGCCCTGTCAATTATCCTGTCACCGTAAACTGCCCTGTCAATTATCCTATCACCGTAAACTGCCCTGTCAATCATCCTGTCCCCGTAAACTGCCCTGTCAATCATCCTGTCACCGTAAACTGCCCTGTCAATCATAATGTCACCGTAAACTGCCCTGTCAATCATCCTGTCACCGTAAACTGCCCTGTCAATCATAATGTCACCGTAAACTGCCGTCAATCATCCTGTCCCCGTAAACTGCCGTCAATCATCTTGTCACCGTAAACTGCCGTCAATCATCTTGTCACCGTAAAGTGCCCTGTCAATTATCCTGTCACCGTAAACTGCCCTGTCAATCATCCTGTCACCATAAACTGCCCTGTCAATCATCTTGTCACCGTAAACTGCCCTGTCAATCATCTTGTCACCGTAAACTGTCCTGTCAATCATCCTGTCACCGTAAACTGCCCTGTCAATCATCCTGTCACCGTAAACTGCCCTGTCAATCATCCTTTCACCGTAAACTGCCCTGTCAATCATCCTGTCACCGTAAACTGCCCTGTCAATCATCCTGTCACCGTAAACTGCCCTGTCAATCATCCTGTCACCGTAAACTGCCCTGTCAATCATCCTGTCACCGTAAACTGCCCTGTCAATCATCTTGTCACCGTAAACTGCCCTGTCAATCATCCTGTCACCGTAAACTGCCCTGTCAATCATCTTGTCACCTTAAACTGCCCTGTCAATCATCCTGTCACCGTAAACTGCCCTGTCAATCATCTTGTCACCGTAAACTGTCCTGTCAATCATCCTGTCACCGTTAAACTGTCCTGTCAATCATCCTGTCACCGTAAAATGCCCTGTCAATCATCCTGTCACCGTAAACTGCCCTGTCAATCATCCTGTCACCGTAAACTGCCCTGTCAATCATCTTGTCACCGTAAACTGCCCTGTCAATCATCCTGGCACCGTAAACTGTCCTGTCAATCATCCTGTCATCGTAAACTGTCCTGTCAATCATCCTGTCACCGTAAACTGCCCTGTCAATCATCCTGTCACTGTAAACTGCCCTGTCAATCATCCTGTCACCGTAAACTGTCCTGTCAATCATCCTGTCACCGTAAACTGCCCTGTCAATCATCCTGTCACCGTAAACTGCCCTGTCAATCATATTGTCACCGTAAACTGCCCTGTCAATCATCTTGTCACCGTAAACTGTCCTGTCAATCATCCTGTCACCGTAAACTGTCCTGTCAATCATCCTGTCACCGTGAACTGCCCTGTCAATCATCCTGTCACTGTAAACTGCTCTGTCAATCATCTTGTCACCGTAAACTGCCCTGTCAATCGTCACAGTTAAAATCCTCCATTCAATCTAATTTAATTACCTATAGTTTCGGAGAGAAGTGTAGAAGCACGTTCATCTGCCAGTCGTGGGTCTTTCATGTGGAGACTCTCCTCGTGTGTTTGGAATTTGAATGTAATGATGCATTTAAAAGTAATTAGCTAAACGTATCTTTACAAACGGTCACAATGATCCTGCAGATGCAATATAATGTAGACAACATTGAATAAATAAACTTTCGTCAGGTTAGATACTGATAATTAATCACTCAAACCCCTTCTAATCGAATCCTCGTCCAACGCGCAATGGGTTATGGGCAATATCAGCCGTTAGAGTGCGCATCGGTCTACACTTGACCGGATATAGTAGACCATCCGGGTCTCTCTGGAACACTCATTTCAACATACTACGATTTGGGACGTACTAATTCTATTTTCGAATACTATTTAGGACGGATAGTATGCGAATTGGGACGCAGCAATAGTGTTGCCTTTAAGTATGACTGATCACATTAAATGTATTTGTTTGGTTACGTTAAAGCTCTGTACTGTGAATTTAGACCCAACTTTAGTTTTTTGGTGCAGCTGTGAAACATGCAATATTCAGCTAGATCTGAGAGATCAGACTCAGATGTGTTAATGGCCAGTGTTGTGCAAGTTACTTCCAAACTGTAATACATTATACATTACATGTTACTGTTATTTAAAAGTAATTCATTACCTTACAATATTACGCTGTCAGAATTGTAATGCGTTACATTACTCCTGTATTACTTTTGAGTTACTTTCACAAAAAATACCTATACAGAAGTAGAACTTAACATTCGGGCTGTAATGATATGCGATATGAAACACCCCTTCCAACTCCCAGAGTTATCCTTCCCGTCCAGATCCAATGTATACATCTTTAAATTACTATTAGTATTATCAGAATTTTGAAGTTAACATTATAAAATACGTAGACCTACACGCACCTTCACGCACCTTTCGCACTTATGAACATTTTGCAGTCAAAACTTGAAATATAAATTCTCAGAATTTAATACCAATATTGAAACGTCTGTTTATCTATAGGCTACTCCCTTAAAGCAGTCCAGACATTCGAAAAATATCAGTCTACACATGTGTTTTATATTTAATATTATATGAGGAAAATAGACACGCATTCATGCGTAAAAAAAAAAAAAAAACTTTTAGGAGGCAATTTTTTTTACATTTTTCAAAAGTAGCCTAATACTACCCACCGGATGACGAAGGGTTGGCTCTCCACAGAACATAAAATATTTATTTTATTTTATTTTTCGTTTTCGCATTTATGAGGAAAAAATGTAAGGATGCGACAGGGACGCGACCGCTCTGAAGCGGCACTAAAAGATGCTTTAAAACTTCAAACAGAAGAGACAAAGCCTTTTCAAAGTGAATTCACAAAGTGAATTTCGATTTGTATTAATTTTGTATCTTAATTTTAATCAATGTTTCATCAACCAATTGCCTGGATTTGATCATAAGAAGTAAATATTGCAGATAGGCGTAATCACGAAACGGAGGCGCCTGGGCGTGAACTGGAGCGCGTCTCAAATTAACCGAAACTCCACGTATAAGGTAGCCTACTTCACAGACCTGAACAATATATCTATATTGAAATGTCTACTTGTAAACAGAACAATTCAAAACGAAAGAAAACAGACTGCTCTCTGCTTGTATGTGCATTCTCTCTGGAGCACTCGCCTACTGCGAAGATCGCGAGTCAGGAAAGTCAACTTCATCTTAATAAACAATTAAAATGTCTCCTTGCTATATTTGACACATTCATAATCATTGCTTTTGCAGGTTCTTTGTGAAGCTTTTACGTGCTTTATCGGCAGCGCCGCCGCAACCCTTATAGCCTACATGTTACAACGTGTCACCACCGCATCAAAAAAAAAAATTATTACGTGATGAAAATATGAAAAATACCACCTAAACACAGCCTAATTCTTTAGAAAGAAAATAAAGACCAAATAGCCTAATGCGCATACTTCCATCTCGCGAATGTAGGCTACAGTCTTCTTCATGCGATCTTCACCATTAGCCGCTTTTCCACTGGCCAGACGGCACTCCTGTAAACAATAAATCGCTATAGACCTACAATAGGCTACAAGACGCTGCCATTATTTAGTCAATTTACAAACTTGGACATCACACGCGATATTGACTGACCACGAACAGGTAAGTCAGCCTACCTGCATATTTCATTCGTTAATGGATCGCGGTTTTGGTGTTTTTTTTTTTGTTTTTTTTTTTTTTACAATTAAAACTAAAAGTGTGTTGTAACGCAAGCGTTACTGAACATGTACCGAGTAAAATATTACTGAAAAATTATTAGTAATGCCTTACACTACTGCGTTACAGCAAAAAGTAATATGTTATTGTAATGCATTACTTTTGTAACGCGTTACTCCCAACACTGTTAATGGCACAGCTCATGAACTTAAAGTGATTGTTCACTCAAAAATGGAAACTATGTCATCGTTTACTCACCATCAAGTTGTTCTAAACCCCAATTCATTTCTTTGTTATGTTGAACACAGAAGAAGAGAGTGAAGACAGTGGGTTACCAAGCATTACTTTTTTTTTTACATACTATGGAAGTCAGAGGTTACCGTCACCTTCTTCACTCTATCTTCTTCTGAGTTCAGAATAACAAAGAAATTCATAGAGGCTTGGAAAAACTTCAGGGTGAGTAAACGATGACAGAAATTTGTTTTATTATTATGTAATTATTATCGCTGTGTTCAAGATCAGGTTCAGTTCCATGCTTATTTAATTTACTCTATAAGCTATTCCACCCGAAAGCTTGTTACTATATAAACTTGAATATGTTAGTTTATAAGTGTGTAATATTATGTTTAAAAAAAAGTATTTAATAAGCTACTCAATCAAAATAGTAAACACAAGTACAAGCCAAGAATACTTAGAATACTTAATTATACTTTTAAGTATATCTCGACCAACAAGTATAGGCCAAATACTTAGACTTTTCTGTCAGTATAAGTCAAGTATACTTAAGTGCAATTTTAAGTATATTTTTTTGAAGTAGCCTACATAGTATATTTCTGAGAAGTACATAAAAAGTAGACTGAAAGTATACTTTCTTATTTTTAGTTTAAAAAAAGTATACTAATAGCACACTTGAATAAACTTCTTTTTCGTAAGGGGAACTATCGCTTTAAATGACCCATTCTAATAAAGTGAAGTAAATTAATCTTTTCGGATGTTATATTTTTGTCTCAGCTAAAGGACGTCAGGAGATATTCATATCCATTGGAGTGGTTTGTGGAGCTGCAGTGATCATTACGATGGTGATAATTTGGTAAGATGTGTGCAATATTTGACTGCAGTTACTTGGACTGTCTAAACCTCTTTTCAGAAACTAGTATTAAGTAAAGACTCAGTTTTCAGGCTAAATGGGGTGTTTCTACACATACTGATTTCATTGCAAGTTGGATTCATTGGATTAAAAAATATGTGACTAATATATATTAGGGCTGTCAAATGATTAATCGCATCCAAAATAAAAGTTTGTGTTTACATAATAAATGTGTTTGTACTGTGTAAAATTATTTTGTATATATAAGTACACACACGTGCATTTATATATTTACGAAAAATGTGTTATTTATATATAAAATATTTATATATAATATAAATTATATATAAATCTATATATAGTATATACATGCAAATATTTCTTAAATATATACAAGCATGTGTATGTATTTATATATATATAAAATAATTATACACAATACACACACATTTATTATGTAAACACAAACTTTTATTTTGGATGCGATTAATCGCGATTAATCATTTGACAGCCCTAAATATATACATACATATATATATATTAAATGTACACTAAATATTATCCCATAGTTTAGACAAACTAAAGTGAAAGGCTTTCAATTAAAATTAAAATCACATTAATTGTTTTTCAAGGGGAAGAAAGTGGATGAAAAAGAGAAATGACACACCTAAATCTCAGGTGAGGAAAATAATTTGGTCATCAGTCGTTTAATCAGATTAATGAACGGCACTCAGACTGAAATCCTGAACGCAGACGTGACTTTTATAGTGGGTGTTGGAAGACATTATTTATGCATTTCTCTCTATTCTGTTTATTTTTTATGAGTCAGTCCAGACATCATTACGTCAGACGTAAAGCTCGTGATGAAGAGTTAAGTGAACCTGTGTATGAGAATGCAAGAGTAAGTGTTTTAACTAAACTTTTCACACATTCACTGAATATCAAATGTCTATAGACTAAGCATGTGATGCAAAGAATAACATTTACTTTAAGATCAAATAACAACAAAATATTCATTCACTTACTCTCATTATTTTTTCTTCATTGTGTCTTTCTTTCAGCCCAACATGAGGCCGTAGTGTTTGGGACATTTTTCAGCTTTTATGCACAGTGGAAATAGGAAGTCTTTACATCCCTTTTAAAACAGCAGTTTTTCTGATGTAAAAACACAAAAGATAAATCATATCAGAACTTTTACATGTTTAATGTAAGAATTACAACCTATGCAATGCCACTAAAAAACTGTGATATTTTAAAGCAAAAAATCTTGGAATAAATAACTGTTCACACTCCTGAACTTTAGCTGGAAATATTATTCAAGAACCGCTACAAAGCCAAAACAATCTCTGTTACCTTAAACTACATGTTTATCACTGTAAAGCTGCTTTAATACAATCGACTTTGACTTGACTTGGTTGAAGCAGCTTTTGGTTTTATTACAGGACTTTGGATGGGAGTCTCATCAGTCTGGCACATCTTTACATGGCAATATCTTCCCACTCTTATATTTTGCAAAAACACTTTGATTCATGATTCCACCTTTCAACAATGAGAACCCGTTGATGTTTTGTATAAACTCTTTATTTTTATCTTCTAAAACCTTTGGTTTTCAATGGCATTTTTTACATTAAATGTGCAAATGCTGTGACTGTTTCATGTTGTACATCACTGTTGTAACAGGAGTGTGTAGACTTTATATCCACTGTATCTCTTGTGTGTGGAGCCCTGAAAAACAACGTGAATTGATATAAAAGTGTGTAATCATTTGTGTGTATTGCCTTTGTCACATATAGTTTGTTTATCTTAGATGTTTTTAGATGTTTTGTTTAACTTTAAGCCTCATTGTTTGTTTTCAGGGGAGAAAATAAAGATCTGATATTGCAAGTTTACAGTCTTCTGTCATACATCAGCATAAAAATAAATACATTTTTGGGGCATTTACATGACGCATTTTTCAACTAAAAACTGAAAACTTGTTATGCCTTTTCGCTGTTCATTTACACAACAGTGTTTTGGGGCCTGAAAACACAAAACTTTTGAAAATGGGTTTTAAAAGTACAAGTTTTTGAAAATCATAGTTTTTGTCTCAAGAGTAAATTACAATAATGTGCTTTTGTGAAAACTGTGCAATCATATTACGTATTTAAAGCTGTTAACTATTTAGTTTACTATATAACTATTTAGTTAACTATTTAGCAGGATCGGGAAAGGCCCACAAGCCGGTGTTTCGACCCCCTGCCAATTATCACCCCCTCGTTGAAGTCAGTACCTGATTGCTTTTGTGCTTTAGTCATTCCCACTCTGTTAGTCAACAACCAGCCAATAGGAAGGGTTGAATCATATAGATACCTTGGGACAATACTTGATTACAAACTTTCCTTCCAACTAAACAGTGAAAACATTTCTTCAAGTGTCAGCAGCGTCTCTTTTTCTTGAGGAAGCTCCGTAGACTTCAGGTTCATCAGTCAGTCCTGACAGCTTTCTACAAATGCTTCATTGAGTCTGTAATAACCTTCAATATATCAGCCTGGTTTGGATCACTATCCAACATCCATCGCAACACACTAAACAAAATCATAACAATAAGTAGTAAAATAATCGGACTGGTGCAGGAATCACTTATCAGCATTTATAACAGGAGGATAAAAATAAAAGGAACACAAATAGCCTCAGACACCACTCACACACTGCCACTATAGTCTTCTACCCTCAGGCCAGAGATACACATCACTCATATTCAGGACCAAGAGAGCCATGACAAGTTTGGTGCCTACATCTATTAGAAACATGAATGGTTGATACATTTATTCACCATGCAAGGTATATGTCCGTGTGTGCGGATTTGTGATTTATTTATCTTTATTTATCTATTATTATCGCAACCTTTTTATTGTTTACTGCCTATTTATCATGTATGTATTGTACTTTGCAAGCTTTAGTTATTATTTATTATATATTATATTATTTATTATATATCATATTAATTATATGTAATGCGTGTGTGTGTGCGTGTGCGTGCGTGCGTGCTGTGTTTTGTGGAACTGTACACTAACCCTAACCCTAACCGCATTGATGCTCAGCACAAATGAAGTTCCAAACAGATAAATAAAGTTCTTTGAATTTGAAATTGCCTAATCCTAACTCCTCCCCTAACTCCTCCCCCTAATCCTAACTCCTCCCCTAACCCATCCCCCGAATCCTAACTCCTCTCCTAATCCTAACTCCTCCCCTAACCCATCCCCCTAATCCTACCTGCTCCCCCTAAACCTAACTCCTCCCCTAACCCATCCCCCTAAACCTAACTCCTCCCCTAACCCATCCCCCTAATCCTAACTCCTCCCCTAACCCATCCCCCTAAACCTAACTCCTCCCCTAACCCATCCCCCTAATCCTAACTCCTCCCCCTAAACCTAACTCCTCCCCTAACCTGTCCCCCGAATCCTAACTCCTCCCCTAATCCTAACTCCTCCCCTAACCCATCCCCCTAATCCTAACTCCTCCCCCTAAACCTAACTCCTCCCCTAACCCATCCCCCGAATCCTAACTCCTCCCCTAATCCTAACTCCTCCCCTAACCCATCCCCCTAATCCTAACTTCTCCCCTAACCCATCCCCCTAAACCTAACTCCTCCCCTAACCCATCCCCCTAATCCTAACTCCTCCCCCTAAACCTAACTCCTCCCCTAACCTATCCCCCAAATCCTAACTCCTCCCCTAATCCTAACTCCTCCCCTAACCCATCCCCCTAATCCTAACTCCTCCCCCTAAACCTAACTCCTCCCCTAACCCATCCCCCTAATCCTAACTCCTCCCCTAACCCATCCCCCGAATCCTAACTCCTCCCCTAAACCTAACTCCTCCCCTAACCCATCCCCCTAATCCTAACTCCTCCCCCTAAACCTAACTCCTCCCCTAACCCATCCCAGAATCCTAACTCCTCCCCTAATCCTAACTCCTCCCCCTAATCCTAACCCATCCCCCGAATCCTAACTCCTCCCCTAATCCTTACTCCTCCCCTAACCCATCCCCCTAATCCTAACTCCTCCCCTAATCCTAACTCCTCCCCCGAATCCTAACCCCTCCCCCGAATCCTAACCCCTCCCCTAACCCATCCCCCTAATCCTAACCCCTCCCCCGAATCCTAACCCCTCCCCTAATCCTAATCCCCTAATACCCAATGCATCATCATTTACTTTATTTAAAATTAAGGTGTATCTGCAATTTTAATTCATAATTTCCACAAAGTGCCATACAAGAAGTCCATATGATTGGTGAGTAATATTTCAAGTATTCTGAAGAAATTCAACAGCTTTGTGTGAGAAACAAATTTAAAATGTAAGTGATACTGTGAATTATTTGAGGGAGGCCTGTTGATAACTCTGACATTACTCTAAAGCCCTGGATTTACTCCGACAGTGAAAGTGAAGAAGCAAACCAGGAGCAACAGAATAAATCTCAATCTCTCTGAAGAACTTGTTTTACCAATATATATATATATATATATATATATATATATATATATATATATATATATATATATATATATATATATATAAACATATCTTTGTTTTTTTTCACACTTTAAATTAAAAGACATAAAACACTGAAGTATTCTCTAAGATTTTAACAGAGGTGTGTGTGTTCCAGAGGTGGGTAATCCAGGGGCCAAAGAGTAAAGGGCTTTCTTTTGAACAGGACTTTTACTCTGACCACATGTCAGCCAAGAGTAAAGAAATAAACCAGAACTGGACCTTATCGTAGCCAAACAATCTGAGTATATTAAATATGGGGTAATTTCAGACACAGCCTTAGATGAATCCACTGAAGAGAAAAGAAGATATTAAATCTGTGAAGATCTCAGCAGAGGAGGATTAAACAACTCCACAAACAGCATTACCAGCTTCACTTATTACTAACCAGACTGACTTTACTTCTGTTGATGGATTCATAATCATCATGAAATAGACTGATTCACTGAGATTTTTTAAATCTAACAGTTACGTTATTCCATTAACTGACATAAAAAATTTTTTTTAGCTTGTTTTGTAATACAATTAGCTTTATTTACCCTTTTATCATTTTTGTATTTGTTTGTTTTGAACTAACACGTTTCCTGTGTGATTACATAAGATAAGTTCAGTTTCGTTGCTAAAGAAACGCCCTCATGGGTGTTGAAGTCCTCAGAGGGAAAGCCTTTAAAAGCAGCGGATCTCACATTCATCACAAGACAGAACAGAAGAACAACACAACCTTACACTTCTCTTGAAAACATAAACATCACGAAATGGCAAACGCAGTAAGTAGGCAATTCTTTTCATTTGACATTAAATGAAACGCATCAAAATAATATGGTGATAACTCAAATGTGCTGAATATATTGTACACAGCAAAATCTCCACTGCTCAGTGTTTATATGAGTCCATACTCTACAGAGTGTTAAAGGTGCCCTAGAATGGTTTTTATTTTTATTGTATAATGTTTTCTGGGTTGCCCTTATAATGTTAGTATGTTTTTTAGATCAAAAATAGTCATAATTTAGAAATAAAAGGCATTTTTCCTAGCCTGATTTTAGCCCTGAGCCCAAACGCTCTGTTTGAAGGGGCGTGTCTGTGTGTAACCGGCCTCTGCTGTGATTGGCTGATGTGGCATTGCTCTGCAGAGGTGTAAAGTCCAGAAAGTAAAAGTCCTCCTCAGTATTTTGTTTCAATCTCCTGGATTTGCTAATTCAGACAGATTCAGATTCCATAGAAGAACCATCATCAGTTCTTCAAAGAACCATGTTTTTAATAATCTAAAGAACCTTTTGTGGAATCAATGGAAAGACGTTAAAGGGTACATATCATGCTTTTAAATCGTTCCTTTTTACATATAAATCATACATTTGTGGTCTATATAAAGCGGAACAGCAATGCTTGGGTCTGAATTCCTCATTATTATCATTATCCCACAAACTCAGGGAACAATTTCTTCTTTTAAAAGAGGACGGGCCTGGATCAGCGCACAACAGCCCACTCTGGCAGACGAAAGATCTCGCATTAAAAGCAATCTGTGTTGGGAAAAAACTGTACATCACAGATGGCGCCGCTTTGTTTCACTTGGCATATTTAGCTGAAGTTATTTTCTGTCTTCCATCAATTGTTTTGTGCCATTATGTTTTTCAACTCAAACATTAAATCTAAGCTGATGCCGTCATATATCAACATATCTCTGTTCTTTTTCCTTTGCATCTATTGCATTTACTTGTATTGATATTAGTGAGTGCATTCATATGATAATCTGCATCAAATTTCAATTGTTCTTATTTTTTGAGAGTTTATATTTGTTTACATTGTAAAAAAAAAAAAAAAAGCACTTTCAAAGAAATTGTAAACCTTTACAAAAAGGTTCATTTGTTAACATGAAGTAACACTGAACAATACTTCTACAGCATTTCTTAATCTTAGTTCATGGTAATCTCAGCATTTACTAATGCATTTTTAAGATCTGCCGACATTAGTTAATGCACTGTGAACTAACATGCATGCACATTTTTATTAACTAACATTAACTGCATTACATTTTTACAGCTTTTATTAACCTTTGATAAATGCATTAGCTAATGTCAACAAATCAAGAGTTTCTGAACATGCAATTTCACTCTTTCTACTTCAAAATTGCAGTTCACTATAAATTTACAGTTAAAACAAAAAACAGGAATTAAAAGTTTTTTTTGTTTACAAGTTCTAGTTTTATGACTGTTGTAGTGTATTGTTGTAATGTTTAACTCTTTTCTCTAGTTTAGAGCCTAATAACATCTGGCAAAGGGACTAGCCTACCAATGAAAACTAGCCTTCGGGCTAATCTGTGTACATCTACATTTAAGAATGTTAATGTACACGGTCCCTTTTCTAAAAAAATAAACATATAATCTCTGTAAATGATTAACCAGCATTTATTTACTGTAATGCATAATGCCAAATTCACTTTGCTTTATTACTTAAAACTGCTAACTATCACTTCATGTCCTTTGTGTTTGTGTCGCAGGTGTGTTTTTTTACCCTTTGCATTGTATTTATGTTTACTGTACTGTATAACAACTAACTAACTGTATCTTCTCAGACAGATAATGGCTTCAGAGCAAGATGGAACAAGCGAAACATTCGAGAGTTATATCTTGAGGGAGAGCATGTCAGCATACAAAATCTGAAAATGAGAGATGATATAAGAGATGAACAACAAGTACAAAAGTATCTCTCCAAAGATGTCACAGGTTATCCAGCTCCTGTTGAATTTCACATCACAGAATTGACCCATGTCACTACTAAAACTAGCCTTCAGAAGATCTGGGACTCAGAGGGATTCATCGGATTTGAACCAGATTGGTTAAATGAAGATACATTTTTTTCATGGTGGAGCCTGAAGATCAATGAAGCGGATATAAGAGCAGCCGAGGAGCGTTTCCTCGACAGTTCATTCCCAGACAGAAGCAAAGAAGAAATAGCAGCTCAACAGCCATTCCTGAGTGAATTCACCACTTCACCAGCATTCATAAATGAAACCTCTCGCTACGGCAACTTCCGCTTCACGTTTCCTCTGACTGAACTGATGGAGGCCTACAAGAAGCAGATGTGTGAGGACGAAGAGCCGGTTCTCAGGGTATACGGGACCAAACTCTTCAAGCAGGAGATTGAGTATGTTGTTCTCGTTCACAGCCCTCAGTTTAATGAGAAGTTTAGTAGATATCCACTGCTTACACTCAGCCCACTGGTTTCTTATAAGGGAAATCATATCATCTGGAGAGCTGAAGCCATTTGTGAAACCCACAACTACCAACTGGCAATCCATGGAAAAACAGCAGTGACACAATCCATGTGTTCACACCAGTTTTATGTGTGGGATCAGCTTAGCCTCGTCTTTCACGTCAACAATGGTGAGGTCCTTACCTTTCCTCAAAGAAAGCTTAAAGCAAGCCTCAGCTGTTGTGAAGCTGATACAAAGGTAAACCTTTCAAAGGGAGAAAACTGCTTTTCCATTAAAGAAGCTGAGAAATTCCTTGAAAGCTTGCAAGATGATGATGAAAAGGAAGATAAAAAAGAAGAAAATGCACTTGGGGAAGTGAAAATGGAAGAGGACTAAGAATGTGCAGATTTTGCAAGAACTTTTGCAGTTCTGCGACTTCATGGTTTTACCCATCCTTTCTGCTAATAGAGATTGAGAAATTACAGTAAATAAAAGTTTTTAAAACTAATATTTGTTACTTGTCATTAAAATACTGTTATGGGATTAAAAAAACTGAAATTATCTGGATTGTTCAAAATAAATACACAATTTCTAACCTAGAATGTTCTCGATCATTCTTTCACAAGTGTTTCGGTCAGTGTTTGCGAGGCAAGACTATTGCAACTCTGTGTGTGTGTGTGTGTGTGTGTCACACGTGGGATCATATTCTCCTATTCTGTCTTCTCTGGGCTGAGCTTTTGAGTCTGTAGTGTTGAGTCATTGGTTTTGTTTGCACTTCGTTTTAGGCATCCTTTCTGTGTTAGGATTTAGCTGTTTTTCTTTTATTAGCAATCATGTTATTATTGTAGAGCACTTTTGTCAACGCTCTGTTTTAATAGTGCTTTATAAATAAGTAAATAAACTGATTACTTGATTTCCTAGTGTACCCAGGAGTTCACAGTGATCTAGAAGTGTAACCTCACAGCGCTCTCACTGTAATAGTAATAGTTTGCAGTAAAGTAATAGTTTGGTATGGTCACCATTGTGGAGGACAGTGTCTGCTGTACACTCACCTAAAGGATTATTAGGAACACCTGTTCAATTTCTCATTAATGCAATTATCTAATCAACCAATCACATGGCAGTTGCTTCAATGCATTTAGGGGTGTGGTCCTGGTCAAGACAATCTCCTGAACTCCAAACTGAATGTCAGAATGGGAAAGAAAGGGGATTTAAGCAATTTTGAGCGTGGCATGGTTGTTGGTGCCAGACGGGCCGGTCTGAGTATTTCACAATCTGCTCGGTTACTGGGATTTTCACACACAACCATTTCTAGGGTTTACAAAGAACGGTGTGAAAAGGGAAAAACATCCAGTATGCGGCAGTCCTGTGGGCGAAAATGCCTTGTTGATGCTAGAGGTCAGAGGAGAATGGGCCGACTGATTAAAGCTGATAGAAGAGCAACTTTGACTGAAATAACCACTCGTTACAACTGAGGTATGCAGCAAAGCATTTGTGAAACCACAACACGCACAACCTTGAGGCGGATGGGCTACAACAGCAGAATACCCCACCGGGTACCACTCATCTCCACTACAAATAGGAAAAGAGGCTACAATTTGCAGAAATAAGTTTACTACAGATGGTGCCGTGACCCGTATAGAATTAACTTCACCTAAATCAAGAACTGAATTTCCACTAAGATCTCAACAAAGACTGAGTTCCAGAACTGAAATCTCCACTCAACAAAGACTGAGTTCCTGAATCCTGAAACTTCAAAGCTCAACAAAGAACAAACCTTTTCTGACTGAGTTCCAGACGGAATCTTTTCATACAAACAACGATTTGGTGAGTTTCACTCTATTCAAAGAACCATTGAAGACCAGTACAAATCTCTGCGCCATCAGAAGAACAGTTATCAGACAGCTGTAGTGTTTGGTTAACAAAATTATCCTTTAAAAGTTTTCTTTTAGAGATGAAAATGATCCTCTGTTTTTTTAGGCAGGGAAGTTTTTAGATATCCTCTATGTTGCTAGAGAAGATTTATCCTCTAAAAGTTGAAAAAGGTGAAATAACCATTTTCTTTTGTAGGGAAGATTAGCGTAACATGCTAATAGTTTGTGATGTGTTGGTAACAAGGACGATTTAACAACAGTTGATCTGTGTTAAACAAGTGTAGCCTCTGTTTTATCAGAGAAGTTTTTTAGTGTTTGTGTGATAACAAAGAACATCACAAAATGGTTAGAAGGAATGCTAGGTTGGTTCCAACAAATGAAAAAAGTGGACTAGCTACTCCTTTATGGACAGACAGTGAGTTCAAGTCATTGTTAGGAGAGCACATGGACTCCATAGTGACGGAGTCAGTTAGATTGGATTTGACAAAGAAATTTGCTATTGATCCAGACAAAGTTTGGTCTATTGAAGAATGCAAGAAGGTGTTAGGTGCATGTATCAGAAAGAAAAACATGAAAGGCATAATCTGTTGCCATAGAGAATATAGCTTATCCATTGCACAAGAACAAACTAGGTGTATTGATAAGTTAAATGAACAAAACAAACAATTGCAGACTCAAGTGTCTTGTTTCAAGACAAAGGTGGGCATTAACAAGGCCTCAACCAAATGTGATTTTGAAGACCAACAGTCAGATGAAAGCTATCCTGATTTACAGTCTTTCTGTAGACTAGAAAACACTAGAAATTCTGGTTTCTTAGATAAAGATGTAAATGCAGTCGAAGTGTGTGGAGCAAGACAAAAGGCTCAGAATACAAAAGGGGTTGATACAGGTCCATCTGTAACCCCCATACTGCAGCTACAAGCAGTCAAATTATCTTTAAATCCTAAAGACATTGAGAGAATCGCTGAAAATTTGCCATCAGTGCAAAGAAATTTTTCTGAGTTTAGGAGAGAATTGTCAAAAAAGATGCGGCTCTACGATATGTCTCTAGCTGAAGTCACACAGCTAATATCACAGATCTTGACTGAGTCAGAATTCAATGAGTTTGAAAATGCTGTTATTTCTGAACTACAACATGCAAGTAAAGATGAATTGAGAGAGGGAGTTTTGAAAATCCTAAAGAACATTGTTGGACCTAAAGTGGACTGGTCAAAGATAACACATTGTGTACAGAAGAAGAATGAAACTGTTTGTGAGTACACAGAGAGATTTTGCCAGGCCGCTGCAGCTTACAGTGGAATATCAGACACATCAGAGAAGGTGTTAACTGATAATGGACCTTTGGCTCGCGCATGGTATCATGGTCTTTTGACAGAGCATAGAAATGCATTGCCTTTTTTAGACGTCACATGGTCCACTAGAACCCTGCAAAGTAACCTAGACAGGTTAGCTACTTGGGAAAGAGACTCGGATGTCAGGACAAGAGTAAAAATTGCAGCAGCCTCCTTTAAGGTCAACACAGATAACCAACCGAAACGTAAATGTCCTAAGAAAGAGGGAAATTGTTATTACTGTGGTAAACCTGGACATTGGAGAAAGGAATGTAGAAAAAACAAAAAGAATGTTAGAGAAGTGAACAATATTACTCAGCTTCTGCTCAATCTGCTTGAGGCTCTGAAGCAGCCCCTCCCATCATCAGTAACCACGTTAGGCAGCTGTTTTAGGTGTTAACGATTCAGACTGTGAGTGCTTAATTTCCCCAGTAACTTACAACAAAGATGAAAGACTTATGTTTGTTTTAATAGAACAAAAGGAAATTGACTGTCTCAGTTTTCCTTTGGGGGACACTGGTTAAGTAAACTCACAGCCTTAAATGCTATTTTACAGCACAGGCCTTTCATCAGTAATAGTGTTAGGTCAGACTGTAAATGTAAAATGCCCTCATGCAGTGTCCACACTAATGCCGAACATTGTTTCATCCTCATGTATGATGTCTGCAAATGACTGAAGTTTTGTTGGAGGATGAAGGAGAAATGAATCACGATTGTGTTCCGCTTACGTACACACCAACAGGGATAGGGTAGGACACACGAATCAGTGAAGAACCCAGGGAAGAACCGAAAATGCAATAGGCAATCGGGGGCAAAACCCTGGGCGAAGACTCCCTCATAGGCCTCCCCACCCATTTAGTCCATCCTCACTTCACTGTTTCTTTATAGGTGTCAAAATAATTAAGAAATAGGGAAAAGAAGGAACAACAATAGCAGAACAACAATAGCAGACTCGGAAAAAGTTTACAACCCTAGTGTTTGAAACAATACTGCTCTCCTGTCTTTTGTTTTCTGTCTTCCTCTGTGCAGATACCACTTGATGGGTGTTGGCTGACCCGAGACCCATACGCACCGACCTCCTAACCGGTGTATGAAGCCACAACCTCTAGAAAACAAGGAGACCCACTGCTACACTCAAAAAAATGATATGTTGGCTTTACTTAACTTTCTTTTGTAAACAGGTTCCACCGGTTCCACATAACTATGTTTCGTTAAACAAACATAATATGTTCATGTAACTTCAACATCATGGAATTTGGTCATTTTAAGCGACCCAATTAAACTCTGAGCTAATGAGTTAATTAAGTGAATAATTGAGTGATGATTGAGCATTATTGAAGACACCTGATGTTAACAAGCAGAATCACTGAAGGAGAAAACCGGAATGTTTAAGTCACCATTATGGAGATAAGTGTGTGTTTTAGTTGGGCTCTTGACCATTAACTCATCAACTTTAGAGTTTGTTTGGCTGCTGTACGTGAGTTATAGCAGCCGGATGAACAAAGGTGATCTGATGGTGTTGGTTGTGTTTTAACATAATCATTGTTTCACAATCATTTGACCTGAATCACTGAGCTTATATTAAACCCAATTTCTGAGTTAAGTTTACCTTACAGATTATAGCAGCACTGTCATTGAAGAGCATATTATTTTTAGCCTTTTCAATTAAATTTAAATGATCAAATCAATAAATAAAAAAGAAACTTCTTATAAAATACTTTGTGTAGGCACACACAGACATCAAGAATCAGCCTGTGAATCTCAGCAATGGTGACAAACAGATCATAAGCTCATTATTTATTCATGCAGCAATGCATGATGGGAGCCATGAATGAGTTTTGATTGGTGGCACCCAGAATGCACTGCAACATGCTTTATAATTGTCACCATTGTTGAGATTCACAGGCTGATTCTTGATGTCTGTGTGTGCCTACTCAAGATATTTTTTAAGAAGTTTCTTTTTTATGTATTGATTTGATCATTTGAATTTCATTAAAAAGGCTCAAAATAGTATGTTCTACAATGACAGTGCTGCTATAATCCGTAAGGTAAACTTAACTTAGAAATTGGGTTTAATATAAGTTCAGTGATTCAGGTCAAATGATTGTTAAATAATGATTATGTTAAAACACAACCAACACCATCAGATCACCTTTGTTCATTGTTCATCCGGCTGTTATAACTCACGTACAACAGCCAAACAAACTCTAAAGTTAATGAGTTAATGGTCAAGAGCCCAACTAAAACACACACTTATCTCCATAATGGTGACTTAAACATTCCGGTTTTCTCCTTCAGTGATTCTGCTTGTTAACATCAGGTGTCTTCAATAATGCTCAATCATCACTCAATTATTCACTTAATTAACTCATTAGCTCAGAGTTTAATTGGGTCGCTTAAAATGACCAAATTCCATGATGTTGAAGTTACATGAACATATTATGTTTGTTTAACGAAACATAGTTATGTGGAACCGGTGGAACCTGTTTACAAAGAAAAGTTAAGTAAAGCCAACATATCATTTTTTTGAGTGTAACTATCCCAAAAGGATAAAAAAAAAATAAAAAAAAATACACAACGCAGAGAGACTACGAAACCTTCAGTCATCCATCAACATGATCAAGATTGTCATACTACTACACATCATGAAGATCGCACAAAGTCCGGACTCCAGAAACAACATATTCTTAGAGCTGATGAATATGTCAAAAACGCCTTGTTTGCTGGAAAAGAACGTTTGCATGTCACATCCGAAGATGGCTGCATTTCAGGACTCACTTGTGCACAAAGACAGTCTTGATCTTTCAGCAAGACCCCAGATGACTGAAGTTAATTCTTCCGTAAGAATTTCACGGACTCTAATTGCATGTTTTGTTTCTGTGTCAGCATGCAATTGCAGAAACACCAACACAGAGCAAGCTATGTGCCTGTAACAATCTCAAGTTACAAGAATGAACTTTAAGTTTTAAATTTGTATATAGTGTGGGAGTTATTTAGAACTCCCAAAGAGGGGATTGACGTGTTACAAATTTATCAAATGTTTAATTTAGGTTTCCACTCCAATAGTATAAACTGATAAAGTTTAGTAGACTGATTTCAAGAATTTCCTGTCCTGCTACTAGGCCTGTTTTCCTGTTTTCTCAGATCACTGAGATTCTCACCTTTCAGCCTAGATGTTGAATCGTTAGGTTGATTGGATTAACTGTAGGGGAGACTTTCTTTAATGGCTCTGGGATGGCTTTTGGCTCCATAGTTCCTGGCCACTATCAGCATTTGAATAGTTTATGCTGATTCCATTGGATTGGTAATGCCTACATTTGCATGCTTTGTTTTAGAATGTATCCCCCCTCGATGTAACTCCACCCCTTTGAAATGAATATAAGCTAAAAATATATCATGTTTTAGTCAGACTTGGGATGACGCTTGGAAGAGACTACAGCAAATCCAGCTCATCTGCAATAAAGAACCTGCAAAAGATACATCCAAGTCTCCTGGTTTTCGCTTCTGAATCTTCTATACTTAAGAAGAAATAAGTTTACTACAATGTCGAGGTTGTTTCTTCATCAGTAGATGAACCGCCATTCACATCTGAAAAGAAAAAAGGTATTAAAATGTCGGTAACACTATTGTTAGACTGGAAAAACTGGTTCAAGAGATCGACCTGACCACTGGTCTATGAGACAAGAGGATCTTGCTGGAAATGAACATTTGACCTCCCCCTCATGCAGTCTCACCTCATCTAAACACTTCATTCTCTCTCTCATGCACATCTGAAACTCACACAATAATAGATATGGTTTAATGTGAATGATTATCATCGAGTATAATACATGTTTAGTATCATTTGAAAAAGTGTCAGGGTGACTGGTACAAATGTCTCATTCCCAAAGAGTAAAACACAAGGTAATAAGGTTTTCAGAAGTTTAGAGAAACTGGCACACAAAGGAAGACAGGCAAATGGTCTTCCTATACCCCAAGAGTTGAAACCTGTGAATGCAAATTTACCATGTGAAAGGTTCTGGCTATTTAATGAAATGCAGCGAGAGATCGGGACTTCGGTCCTCAGATCAGCTGTGAAGGAGAGCGGCCGAGACTCTCAGATCATGTCTTTCTTAATGTCGGGTTTGCATCTCTTCTCTTTATTCTAGAGCATTTGAAGTTATTGTATTGATTATCTTTAAACTGATTATGAAATTGTCATAATACATTTACCTGACATAATAAATTAGTAATTATTTGATTTTATTCTAACGGACTTTGTTATTATTTTCATTAAAGAGTTTTTTTTTAAAAAGTCAAACATTCGCTCACATTTAATGATGCACAGATACCATTATTATCTTTTCATTTATGGAGTCAGATGAAATAACGAGTTAATACATGAGAAAATGTATTGCATTTAATCAAAAATCCCTTTGCCATGAGAAAAGACGGAACACGCGAGAAACCTTCCTCGTATCATTGGAAACCCTCATTGGACCAATATAGACAGGCTTACACTATACAATAAGGTTACATTAGTTAATGCATTAGTTAACATGAACTAACCATGAAAACGCCTCTGTTCAGCATTAGTTAATCTTTGTTAATGTTAACTCACACATATACTAATGCATCTATTCACGTAAACAGCACAATTAGTTAACATTAGTTAACATGAACTAACCATGAACAATACCTGTGAATAGCTTTACTGTTTTGTAAGGTTAACGTACTGTACATATTTACATTAGTTTATGTAGCAGTTGACACACACTAAGGATGAACATTTCTAACGATTAATATTCGACAATATTATTGATCTGCCTTAAGGTGTATGATGGCACAATTTAAAAAAAATTTTAATAAAGATAAAGAGTCTACAAATGTTAGTAACACATCAGTTAATTTTGAAATAGTGTACACTACAATAAGGTTCACAAATCCATTCATAAATACTTTGTTGAATGCAAGTAATCATACACTGTCAGAAATAGAGGTACAGTAAGAGTCCATTTCTGTCCCCCAAGGTACAATCTACACTAATGTACCCCTTAGGGCTTATTATTGGACCTCAAGGTACATATATGTACCCAAGCATTAAAAGGTACATGTATCGTTTCTTTTAAAGGTTAAGGTACACAGCAGAAACTCCAGTGTTAAATTAACTCTCCTGGGAGTTTATATGGCTCCAGACTCAAGAGTGTTAAAGGCATACTATGCAGAAATTGTGTTTTTGTCAAACAGTGACCTCTAGAGTCGCTGTGCAATACTTGCACTGTCGTAAATACACCCCCCACCCTGTACACCGGTACCTGTTCGGTAGCAGGGATGGAAATTAACTTTTTTGTCCACCGGCCACTGTGACTGGTGGATTTCAAAATCTACCAGCCACTCAATGTTTTTACCAGACACTTTCTTGTTTTTAACCGACAATGTAACTGCATGTGAAAATTAATACTACAATATCTACAATACTTAAGCAGTTTATTTAATCTCAAGTCTCAATGAAATACTGGCATTTTCTCTTTCTCTCTTATAGCCTACACACACAAACCATGAACTGATATTCATTTCAGTTCCCATATGAGGAAAAAAACAATGTTACAGACGTGACCACTGTGAAAGCGGCACTAAAAGATGCTTTAAAACTTTCACAGAGACAGAAAGCACAAAACCTTTCTTTAAAGTGAATTTCGTTTTGTATTAATTGTATCTTAATTTTAATCAATGTTTCATCAACCAATTGCCTGGATTTAATAAATAATAATTAAATATAGCAGACGGTAGATAATCACGAAACGGAGGCGACGGCGCTGGAGCTCGTCTCATAAATGAACCGAAACTCAGTGTATAAGCTAGCCTAGCCTCACAGACAGACATGTCTACTTTTAAACAGAACTATTAAAAACGAAAGAAAACAGACACAGACTGCTCTCTGCTTATGCAATTCGTATGAAATGTGCATTTCTCTCTGGCGCATTCACTACTGTGAAGATCACGATCAGCATCGTCAACTTCATCTTTGCAACTGACACGGACAAAGAAAATACTTGTTTATTAATAAATAATTAAAATATCTCCTTGCTATAGTTTACATATTCATAATCATTACTTTTGCCTGTTTTTTTGTGACAGATTTTAGGAGCTTTATTGGCAGCGCCACCCTTACATGAACGCGTCACCATCACCGCACCCACCAGAATAGCCCTGTTTTTTTTTTTTTGTTATTTTTTTTTTTGTTAAGGATTTGTTTACTGTGTGTGTGATTAATTTAATGGAAAGCACATTCACTGCTAGTTGTCTTGCTAATTTGCTAATTTGTCCTAACAGACGAACGTTGCATGATGTTAATTTTATTTACGCCACGGTGGCCGGTAGGTGAGGCGAGTTTACCCGCAACAACACAAAATCACCAGCATTTGGCTGGTGGCGGGTGCTAATTTCCATCCCTGTTCGGTAGGATAGTAGCGTTGGTTATGGAACAGGCACAAGACACCGAAGATATTGACCAGGTAATGTTTCACGATTTCATAAAAATATTGGGCTATTGCATATACTGCATATAGTCTACAAAATCGGATAATATGTCTTATATATAATATAAGTGTTAGACTACTTTATAATAATAAAGTAGCCTATCGCGTTTGGCAGCTTATAACGTTTTTACATGATTGCAGCTAAATCACAAGTAAATAGCCTATAGTCTAGGCCTAATGTATAATTTCAGTTATGTTTTTTGATTGTAATGTAAACATTACAAAATGCCTGATGACATCAATAAAGTTAAATGTACGTCGCATTATTTCATAACATTGGCCGTTATCAGAGGTGGGAAATCCAGAGCCAAAGAGTAAAAGTCCTGCCATATGTTTATTCCACCCATGAACTCAGTCAGCTGATTTCACTAATTAGTTCTCTCTCCTGTCTGAATTAGCAAATCCAGGTGATTGGAACAAAATACTGAGGAGGACTTTTACTTTCTGAACCTGGACTTTATACCTCTGGCCACATGTCAGCCAAGAGCAAAGAAATAAACCAGAACTGGACCTTATCGTAGCCAAACAATCTGTGTATATTAAATATGGAGTAATTTCAGACACAGTCTTAGATGAAATCCACTGAAGAGAAAAGAAGACATTAAATCTGTGAAGATCTCAGCAGAGGAGGATAAAACAACTCCAAACAGCATTACCAGCTTCACTTATTACTAACCAGACTGACTTTATTTCTGTCAGACTACAGAAGTTTTACTGAGAATTAACAGAGGTTTAACTGTTTCATTTGAAGTCACCATAACAGTGAATTAGTTTGGCTCTTAACTCTTATTATACATGTTGTTCTCTTTGACTTCTGTGACAGTGTGTTTGTCAAACACATTTTCAACAGCAGAAAAATCTAGAGTGAAGTAAGATCAGGTGATGATGGTTTTACAATCATCATGAAAAAGACTGATTTATTAAGGTTTTTATAATCTAACAATTATGTTGTTCCACTAATATATTACCATATAACATAAACCCTGTCTTACTGCAGCATGGTAAATTAACAACATCCATGAAAAGCTACTAACTCACAACAAAAACAACAGCAAAAAATAAAAGCAAATATTTAGAATCAAACAAAATTATAGAACAAGTCAGATGCATAACTTATACATGTTGCAATGCATGCTGGGAGTTTTGTACTATGCTGGTACCCAGCATGCATTGCAGCAAAGTGATTTTGATTGTCACCATTGTTGAGATTCATACGCTGATTATTGATGTCTGTGTGTGTCATCAGAAACTGATTTTTTGTGCTCATTTTTGTTAAAGTCCTGTAACTAATTGTTATAATATTGATGGATATCATGCAGTAACATAGGGTCAGTGCCGCTGCTAGCCATTTTGGTGCCCTAAGCATAATTCCTTTATGATGCCCCCCCCCCCCCCCCCAAAAAAAAAACAAACATTTTCATTTAGCATTTTCATTTATGTTTCATACCCCAATGAGGGTATGATTTATAAAAAAAATATAAAAATTAAAAAGTAACACTTTAGTTTAGGGTCTAATGCTCACTAACTAGTTTCATTATTTTATGTTTCATCATGGTTTTGTCATCACCGTGGTCCCGAATTTGAGGCAGGTTAGTTAGGAGGGTTCGGGGTTTCCCCGAGAAAATTTTGGATTTCTCTGAACTACAGATGTGCATTTTAAGATGTTGTGAAGGCAAAAAACAAACAAAAAAAAACAAAAAAAAAATTCGATAACAACAGCTTTAAAACCATGTCAGTGGGCAGCTGATTATTTTTCTCTCCTCATCAGCATCACACTCTTTTTCATTTTGTTTTTATCTTGCCCTGTCTCTTCCCCTCCTAAAGTTGTGTTTTTTTTATTTACTAATGGCTACAATTTGTATTTTATTCTCAATATGTACACATTCATTATTAATCCTGTGCCTAACATGATGAAAACGGCTTTGTTCATGTTTCTTGTCCCCTCACAATGACAGTAGCCTAAACTATTACACTAGGCTACATGTTACATAGGCCTATTTTCAGTTCAAAATGGCGAAATTAGACAAAACTATATTAGTTTGCCTAATTATTTTTTGTCATTCGTTTAACATTTATGACCTAAAAAAACTGTCAAATATGAAACGTCACGTTTAGCTACTTACATCTTATCTCGCACTTGACCGTACACTGAAGCGTCGAGTTGCACTGTTAAAATTCGCGCTCAGCGTCTGTGAACATAAAGCCCGCCTACTTTGATTTGATTGGTCATCTCAAATATTCTGACATTGACGAGCAGTGACGGACCAATGAGGCTCAGATGAACACACACACACACACACACACACACACACACACACCCACACACACCCTGTCCTCTCTGTTTCTGACGTGCTCTAGCTCTGCTCGGCGCTGCGGATTGAAGATGAAGAACGCGCTGAATCTGATTATAACAAGAAGTTTGATGATTGATTTTTCATTAGGCTATTTTTGGTGCCCCCTCAGCACTTGGTGCCCTACGCACAGCGCGTGATGCGCGTGGTGGGAGCGGCGGCACTGCATAGGGTTTGTGTTGTGAGAAAAAAAATTAGTGTGACAATATAATTGTTAGAAAAAAAATAACTCAGTGAATCAGTCTTTTTCATGATGACTATAAAATCATCAACAAGAAACCATCATCACCTGATCTCATTTCACTTTTTAGCTTTCTCTGCTGCTGTAAGTGTGTTTGATACACACACTATCACATAAGCCAAAACAGACAATAGATATTATAAGAGTTAAGAGGCCAACTAATGGAAACACTAATCCCTGTTATGGTGACTTCAAATGAACAGTTAAACCTCTGTTAATTCTCAGTAAAACTTCTGTAGTCTGACAGAAATAAAGTCTGTCTGGTTAGTAATAAGTGAAGCTGGTAATGCTGTTTGTGGAGTTGTTTAATCCTCCTCTGCTGAGATCTTCACAGATTTAATGTCTTCTTTTCTCTTCAGTGGATTCATCTAAGACTGTGTCTGAAATTACTCCATATTTAATATACACAGATTGTTTGGCTACGATAAGGTCCAGTTCTGGTTTATTTCTTTGCTCTTGGCTGACATGTGGCCAGAGGTATAAAGTCCAGGTTCAGAAAGTAAAAGTCCTCCTCAGTATTTCGTTCCAATCACCTGGATTTGCTAATTCAGACAGGAGAGATAACTAATTAGTGAAATCAGCTGACTGAGTTTATGGGTGGAATAAACATATGGCAGGACTTTTACTCTTTGGCTCCTGGATTACCCACCTCTGGCCGTTATGATGTCATTAGACATGATTATTGCAATTTATCATAATAGTTTGCAAATTGTGCTCGTTTACACTAGATAATTATGTGAGATATTGACAACTGTTCTCATGATAATCGCAGGAATCAACGTCAACAGCGTTGTGCGGCAAGCTAGGCAATAAAACATACAGTATAACGCAAAATATGATAATCGAAATCTAGCTAAACATATGTGGAAATTATTGGACTGGTCTAATTATCACCAATGAATGAATGAACAGCATCATAAAAACAATGACATACTACAAGCAAGCGCAAGTTGCGCAACAACATACAACATAGAACGCAAACAAGTTTACAAACACTGATCACCATAAGGGTGTCTTAAAAAATTAGATTTTCTCCTTCAGGGATTCTGCTTGTTAACATCAGGTGTCTTCAATAATGCATTGCTCAATCATCACTCAATGAATCACTTAATTATCTCATTAACTTTAACACTCTTGGAGTCTGGAGCCATATTTAACACGGGAGTTTTTGCTGTGTACAATATCAAGAGACAGCCTCTGCTAAGCCAATTTATTTATTTATTTTTGTAAAAGTTGTTGTTTATTATTTAAGGTAGATTTTAACTTATCACTATATTTGAGTAGCCTTGAAATAACCTTGAAATAAAGGAAATAAAAGTTGTCCAAGGGTACAAAAGCTGTACCCTTGAGCCCCAGTGACAAGCCATTGTACCCCTAAAGGTACAATTATGTACTTTATTTTCGGAGAGTGTAGGAAAGTGCGTTTAAACATAAACAACATATTTTCTGTTAGTTTCCGCTGTAGAATTATGTTACCAACAGGCCAAATCAATGCCTTATTATTAAATATTTTTGATAAGGGACACAACAGCATTTTTTCCTTTAGGGTAAGATGGTGAGATAGAAATGTTCATCCTTAGTGTGTGTCAACTGCTACATAAACTAATGTAAATATGTATAGTACGTTAAAGTTGGGGTATGTGATTCTCTTTTTTGTCAATTTTTTCCAATCCTATTCATAACTAGGGTTGGGAATCGTAAGAAATTTTCCGGTTCCGGTTCCGATTCCGGTTCCGCCAAATGATTCCGGTTCCGGTTCCCATTCAATAAAAATTATTAAAACAACTAATACAAATAGTACAGGGAAAATATACAATCCTTTTTGTGTTTTATTTCTGATACTTGTCAAATGAGTTTAACAGACTGGCAATGTCAACAAATTCAACATATTATTTAGCAACAAATTTTTCTGAAGGAAAATAAACATTTTTGCATTCTCAAGGATAATTTGGGACCTCTCCTATAGCTTATTGTATCTCCAGCAGTGGAATACCCTCTCAGAAGGGGTAGAATATGCTTGAACACACATGTAAGATCCAGACAAGTGAAACATAATATTTTTAAAATCGGTTTGAATGATTGATTCATAAAGACTTCACTTGTTTCATTACTGGATTAAACTGCTCCAGCAGTTAATAAACAGAAATGCATGCGTCTTGCGGAAGGACATTATAGCCGGAGCTACTTCTCTATGTTTATGTGTATGACGCGGGTGAGTCACGCAGACACTGGGCTAATCCGCAGCGGTGCCGAACCAACCAGTGTAAAGTAGTCCGAGTCTAAACGCTTATTACAGCCTTACCATAGTGATTCAGGATAAGACAAAAACACGGTTTGAAAAAAGGCATTCATGATGTAATCGCTCATTATGTAGCTACATTTTGTAAATTCTGAAGCGAATTTTCGTTATTTGAAGCGACTTTCAAAAGGTGATTTTAACTCTGTTTTAGTTGCTGTACCGTAGACATCAGTGTTTATTCTCGAACTATAAACTTTTATCTCAGTACTTCTGTGATCATTTGAATATTTTTAACACAGAAATATCGATACTGTGTTGTTGAAAAGACTGAAAGTAAAGCTGTTTCATGTAGAACTGCTCTCTCTGGGTCAGTGACAGCGCAAACAGATTTGAATGTCCTGGTGTGAAGTTTTTGTCATTTAGGAATAAGATCGCGTGGGCGTTTGAATCGAGATCGTTTAAAGATTAATGGTGTAGCTCTACTGTCTTTATTCTCTCTCTCTCTCTCGCGCGCGCGCTCTCTCTCTGCGTTGATATCTGACGCAAAAAAAAAACGTGTACGAATAGCGCGAGGGACAGTGCATTCATTACAATTTTAATATTCACGTGGTGAGACGTCGCTATTACAGGATAAGCTCCCAGCACTTCGTCCACACATCACACCAGAACCGTTTTCGGAACCGAAACTCAGGAATTTCGCACGGTTCCGGTATTTTTGAAAAAACACTACCGGTTCTTATCCAGATCCTTATCCCGGTTCTCGGTGCCCAACCCTATTCATAACCCACTTACAGCCAATGAGTTAGAAGCACTGAAATGAAAATTAAGCAATTGAATCATCTGTGGAACGGGGCAGGACTCGAAAAACTCCAGCCAATCACAAGGCTAAAACAAGGGTCATTCTTGGTAGGCCTGTCGCGATAGTCAATAAATCATAAATCGATATAAGTTTCAGAATATTTGGTGGTGTTTTCATATTAGATATTAGCCGAAAAACCAACGGAGGCACTTCAACCATATTCAGCACGAATAAAATATTTATTGTAAGTTAGATGTGCCTCTAGTGGACAGAACGTGTAACAACAACCTCATGCTATAGTTGCATTGGCGATCCATAAGCCTGTGTAATGTTGTAAATATTAATAATAGGATGAATTTGAGCATTTAATATTCAAATATTATTCAAATATTAAATAAGGAATGGAATTCGAATAGTATTATAGAGGAAGATTGACACGACAGCTCTTCACTATTTATGTCTGAGCCTAATGTTTAATATTTTTTTAAGTGCAATTTTGTTTACATCCATTTTATTTATTGTTTTTGGTATTTATTCAAATGCATTTTTTGTTAACAGAGACTGAGAGTCCATTGCTTTTATTGTTTTTGGTTGTTTTGTTCATTTATTGTAGATATTTAAAATGTTTTCCATTTTCAGTGTTAAATAGTCTTTAGAAATAAAAGTTTATTGATCTTTGAAAAGGTGTGCCTGCATTATTATGCCATTATCATTATTTTAGATGAAAATGGTCTCAGAACGACAATATTATCGTTTATCGCAATAATTTCTTGGACAATTTATCGTCCAGCTAAATTTGTTATCCTGACAGGCCTAATTATAGGCGATGCTTTTCAACGTTGGCGGCATCTGAAGGACCAGGAAGGACTACCAACAGATGCACGCACATCTAACGGGTGGAGTCAGGGCCAGCGTTGGAGGAAAGAAGGGAGGACCATTTGAGTTTTCAAAATCTGCCGGCCGTTTTGCAAATCCCATACCCTACCTTTAACCTTACAAAACCGTAAAGCTATTCATAGGCATTGTTCATGGTTAGTTCATGTTAACTAATTGTGCTGTTACCGTGAAAAGATCCATTAGTATATGTGTGTGAGTTAACGTTAACAAAGATTAACTAATGCTGATAAGATGCGTTTTCATGGTTAGTTCATGTTAACTAATGCATTTAGTAGCTAATGTAACCTTATTGTAAAGTGTTACCAAAAAGTCTAACTTAAAATGAACACAAATAAATGTAATGAATCCTGCACAGTAAATTCCCCGGTGTTAAATTTAACACCGCTCGGTGTTTATATGGGAACCACCAGCAGGGTGTTAAAAGTTACACTGATACAGTGTTAGAGTTAATGGGATAATTAAGTGATTAATTGAGTGATTATTGAGCATTATTGAAGACACTTGATGTTAACAAGCAGAATCACTGAAGGAGAAAATCTAATTTTTAAGCCACCATTATGGAGATCAGTGTTTGCTTTAGTTGGGCTCTTGACCCTTATATTATTAACTTTAGATTTTGTTTGGTTGTTGTATCTGAGTTTTAAGTCTCAGATAAACAAAGAGAAAAGTTGATCAGGTTGTTTTGGTTATGTTTTTGACATAATCATAATTTGACCTGAATTACTGTATTCATTTAGAGTTTTATATTAAATTTAAATTTTATTTTTATTTAGTATATTAAATTTATATTGTTGATTCCAGCATCACTGTGAAAATGATCAAATCCAGAATATTTTAACAAATCAATATAGGATTTCTTAAAACTTGTTCTGATAAAACAAAATCTTTCTTTTAGGCACACACAGACTTCAAGATTCAATATATGAATCTCAACAATGGTGACAAACAGAATATTCAATTGGGAAAGAAAATTGCTCAGACAATTCAAATCATAATTTATTCATACCGCAATGCATGATGGGAGTCATGAATGAGTTTTGATTGGTGGCACCCAGAATGCACTGCAACATGCTTTATTATTGTCACCATAGTTGAGATTCACAGGCTAATTATTGATGTCGGTGTGCCTAAATAAAGTGATTTTTTAAAGTCTTTTGTTCAAAACAACTGTAAAGAAATATTTTGGATTGTACTATAAGTGCTGCTAATCATTTGCTGTAGAATCACAGGTCTGACAGTGTAGCCATAAATCTCTAAATGTGATTTGTGATTCGGGCCAAATTAGTAACCAACACCTCGTGATCGTTTTTCTCTTTGTTTATCTGAGACTCACACCTCAGATACAACAGCCAATCAAAATCTAAAGTTAATGATATAAGAGTCAAGAGCCCAACTAAAGCAAACACTGATCTCCATAACGGTGTCTTGAAAAATGTGATTTTTCTCCTTCAGTGATTCTGCTTGTTAACATCAGGTGTCTTCAATAATGCTCAATAATCCCATCTACAAATATCCCAGTTACAACATGGTTATACTTAAGTAAAACAACAGGACATTTGCTATGGATACTATAGTAAAACCATGTTTATTTTTTATTAGTCGAGGTTGAGAAGAAAAAGGGAAGTAATCATTAAATCACTGAAAAATAGCAACAGCAAGCACAAAATGCTAAAACACATTTATGTAAACCAGATAAACACTCACCAGCTGTGTCCCAATGTGAAGGCTGCATCCTCCGAAGGCCGCGGACTTCGAAGGATGCACCTTGTAGCCTTCGTAGGATTTCCTAATTGCGCATCTAGGTGTTCCCGATTACCGCTCCATGGCGCCAAGCAACAGTGCGAGACGGAGCTGCCATCCTGATGATTAATTTGTTATAATTGAGTAAACAGCTATGGAGCCAGAATTGGCTATTGTCATTTTTATGTTTTATATTTTACTGAGGATGTTAAATACATAAATTTTGAAAAAGTTCAGTAGGCTATAAGCAAAAAAAGACTTCACATATAAAAAAGAAATATAACACAAACACAAGGTTAGGTTATATAAAAATAAAACATTCATAATTTATTTTATGATTAACATATTACTGTCTTCAGTGAACGCAAATGATAATAATATTATTATTATTAGCCTACATTTAGGCTACATATTTAGAAGGCGCTTTTATCCAAAAAAGGAACAAAGAAATTCGTCAAATGTCAGTCATAATACAGGGCTAAGATTATCACAAATAAACACAAGATTTTGACGCAAATGTGTGTGTGAGTGTGAGTGCGCAATGCATGGCACGGAGGCGCGGGCGCGAACACTTGCATTTTCCCATCAACAGTGGAAACAACTTAAAAAATACTCTATAATTTCTGGTCATACAGAAAAGAATAATACATCATTCGCAACTACTTTTATTTGTCCCAACTCACATAACAAGAAAACGTTGTGCTTTTGTAAAATAAAATAAAACAATCAGTCGCGCTGTCATGATCTCCGTGAACTAGAGCGCGTCTCATAAATGAAGTGAAACAAAATATACCTAGCCTAAAGCTTGAAATGTTCACTTTTAAACGAACAATTAAAATGCCTCATTATTTATTCAGACACATTTATTATCATTAGCCTATAAATCATGGTTCCAGAAATGGCTCTTCTCATTCAGCATTGCGGGAAAAATATAATTTCCAGGTTATAATCTGGCCTTCGAAAACCAGTAAAATCGACATTTGTCCCATAGTAATTTGTGAATATTTTAAATGTTTAATAAAGGGGCAAAAAGTCTTTTTTTTTTTTTTTTTTTTTTGCGCAGCATTTGTGTAGCCTACTGTTAAAATTTTGGTGTTCAACTTTGGCTTTTAAAAAATACAACAACCTTTCATTTTTAGTTTTTCAATTACGGCTTAAAAAAAGAAAAACGAATGGACGCAAAAGTAAGCTACCTTATATTATTAAATATTTCAAATAATGTATTTGTAGAAAGGTTTGATAGTCAATCAAAATACTAGTAAAATCAAAGACTTTAATCTAAAAAATATCACTAAAAATAGTGATAACTATCACTAAACTATCTTTAGTTTAATAGTCCGTGTAAATTTGCGTCCATTCGTTTTTAATTTTTTAACCCGTAATTGAAAAACGAAAAATGAACGGTTGTTGTATTTTTAAAAGGCATAGGCCTAGTTGAACACCAACATTTGAATTTGAACTGTAGGCTACCAAATGCTGCGCCAAAAATGCTGTCGTCACCGGCGCGCAATGAATTATGGGGTAGGATCAGGGTAGGATAGGCCGCTAAGGATCCATTTATGTATCTTTCCTTTCACGGGGAAACGAAGGGTGCATTTGGCGTCGCTTTTGAATCAGGGTAGCCTTCGTCGCGCCGCGATGACGCAACCGGCCTTCGAAGGATTCGGAATTGAATTGGGACAGCCTTCATCGCGCCGCGGTGGCGCAATCGGCCTTCAAATGCGTCCTTCGAAGATGCAGCCTTTGAATTGGGACAGCCTTCGTCGCGCCGCTGTGACGCAATCGGCCTTCAAATGCGGCCAATCGGCCTTCAAATGCGGCCTTCGGAGGACGCAGCCTTCACATTGGGACACAGCTACCACATTGTGTGTGAGAGCTAGAGTTGTCTTTCTTTCTTCGGTGTTTTTTCCGGTAGATTAAATAACGTCACAGCGCCTCCTACAGTACGAGCGAAAGAGTAAAGGATTCACCAAACCATTTCTCATTCAAAATACCATTGTACTTCAATGGCGTTGCCAATGCCAAGAGACTAATTCACCATCGTAACGTGATTATTAAATAAAGACGATTGATAAACCAATGTTAGTCATTCAGCCGGTAAATCAAAATGACCGTTATTTTTTTAATTACGCGAGTTCGCGGCTTTCTGTGGGAGACAGGAGAAAGCGCGCGCAGATCAGAGGCGCGCTGTAAACGAAGTTACATGTTCCAGAACATTTATGTTTGAAATAAATATTTCACTTTCTGATGATTTGAGAACCTTGAAAAAACGTATGTCAGTCACTTTACATCATTAAGCATTTTCAACTGAATAAAGCTTTCTTGAACAGCAAATGGCATATTAGAATAATTTCTGAAGGATGACAATGAAGACTGGGAAAGAGTCACTGAAAAAAAAAAAAACATTTGAATAGTTTCAATAGAAATCTGATTTTAAACTGAAATAATACTTCACACTCAGCAGAACGCAGACAAGAATAAATACACACACCCAGTGGCGCAGATAGGATTTTTTAACTGGGGGGGACCAAGCTGTCAGCAAATGATTTAAACTCAATTTGTTATTTTGCGTAATTTGGGCTAATGATTTGCACTAAAAAGCCATTAGAGGATTCTTATTTGAAATCATGGATAAACAACAATGAACAAAGGTAAACAAAGGCCTACCTGATCACCACTAGCAATGCATGATCAGACTGTTATTTGACTAGTATGCCAATCACCCACCAAAACTTCATGTCTTCAGCAAAGTATGTTTTATTTAAACATTTGCTTATCTCAGCATACAAAGTTTTTCTACTGTGGCTGCCCTCCTGCAGATCCTCCCTTGACTGACTAGGGCTTGCCTTACTGTCATCAGAAACTGCCTGCAGGCCAGGAGGACAACATTTTAAATCTTATAATTTCAGTTAACCCTCTATTATACCTCTATAGAATTTCACAACAATGTGAAATACAACATATTCCTGAGAATTAATGGCTAAAACTACTATTCAAAAATGTCAAAGAGTAACTCAAAATTTTAAATGTAAAGTCTTACTTACAAGTTTGTTGCAATTTATAGATTAGAAATATCTTTCAAATGGTGTATGACATATTAAGAAATGTTTTTCATAGCCCATAATTTAAGAATCTATATCCTCCATTGCTCCGTACAATAAAAAAAACATAAAACATGATTTCCTGCTATAAGAGGATGTCAAAAGTTTATGTAGGCCTTTATTTGTTGTTTGCATAAACCTTGCACCACACAAATCTACTTATTATAATTATTTTTATAGTGGCGTACACAACAGTGAACTGTCATACAGTTCAATGGGTTAAATGATAAGATAAAACACTATTTCCTGACGACGATACATTGTTTGATTTTTCCAACCATTCTTTTTGTGTTCATTCATTATTTGCCTCTGTCCACTCACCTAAATGCATAGTTATGGTCTCCACATTTTGCTGTGTTTACTAAGTGCAAAAGCCTTCTTGCCATTATTGTCAGACTAGCTATTTAAAGGATTAACTTAGTTCACCTCAAAATGAAAATTTCCTAATAATTTACTCACCCCAATGCCATCCAAGATATCCATGTCTTTCTTTCCTCAGTGGAAGAGAAATTAAGTTTTTTGAGGAAAACATTTCTGGATTTTTCTTCGAATAATGGACTTCAATGGCAACCAACGTTTTTAAGTCGAAATCCATGCAGTATTAAAGGTCTTTGAAGTGCTTCAACGGGCTGTGCACGATCCCAGCTGAGGAAGAGGGTCTTATCTAGCGTAACGTTAGGTCATTTTCTAAAAAAATTATATACACTACCGGTCAAAAGTTTTAGATCAGTAAGATTTTTTATGTTTTTAAATGAAGTCTCTTCTGCTCACCAAGGCTGCTTTATTTGATGAAAAAAAAAAAATGGCAAACAGTAATATTGTGAAATATTATGACAATTGTTTTCTATTTTATAAAAATTTCTATTTTAATATATTTTTCAAATGTAATTTGAAAGCTGAATTTTTAACATCATTACTCCAGTTTTCAGTGTCTGATGATCCTTCAGAAATCATTCTAATATGCTGATTTGATGCTCTAAAAACATAAATTATTATTTTCACTGTTGAAAACAGTCGTGTACCATTTTTTCCCCAAAATTCTATGATGAATAGAAAGTTCAAAAGAACAGCATTTATTTAAAATATAATCTTTTCTAACATTATAAATGTCTTTACTGTATAACTTTTGATCAATTTAACTCATCCTTGATGAATAAAAGTATTTTCTAATTTCTTTCCCCCAAAAATAAAAAATAAATTCTTACTGACCCCAAACTTTTGAATGGTAGTGATTAATGTTACAAAAGCTTTCCATTTCAGATCAATGCTGTTCTTTTGAACTTTCTATTCATCAAAGAATCCTGAAATAAAAATGTAAAAAACTGTTTTCAACATGGATAATAATCATAAATGTTTCTTGAGCATCATATTATAATAATTTCTGAAGGATCATGTGACACTGAAGACTGGAGTAATGATGATGATAAATTCAGCTTTGATCACAGGAATAAATTACACTTTACTATATATTCACATAGAAAACCGCTGTTTTAAATTGTAATATTTCACAATATTACTGTTTTTTTTTGTATTTTTTATCAAATAATTGCAGCCTTGGTGAGCAGAAGAGACTTCATTTAAAAACATAAAAAATCTTACTGATCTAAAACTTTTGACCGGTAGTGTATATATACACTTAACTACAACTGTTCGGATTGAGATGATCTGCAACGCGCCGAGGACTACGTCATCACGTTGAAAGGTCACGCTCGATGTCGCCGGCGCCTGCGGAAGTACCGCCCCACGGGTTTCTGGTTTCTGGTTGGCTCTGACCAGAGCTCTGACAGGCACGATTGAGGCAGCTACCAGCATTATTACTATGGTTACTAGTAGAGTTGGGGTACTCGAACTCGGACTCGAGTCCGGACTCGAGTCCAATTTTTAACGAACTCGGACTTGTCACGCACTTGGATGAATTTGTACTCGGACTTGGCACGGACTCGGACATTTTAGACTCGGAAAAATGTCCGAGTCCAGTCGAGTCCGGGCACTGGAGGACATATTATTCAAAAACGAAACGAAACTAACGTTACTTGTGTTGTTTCCGCGTTGAGCATTGTAGCCAATCACAGACATGTATATTAAGCGCATGAACACAGTGGCAAATCAGAGGCGTTTTAGTCAACATGCGGAGAGATGAGAATTCGCTCAAAATGTATGTTCAGAATCAGCACAAGCTTTATCCTTTCGCAAATCCCCTCATAAGCAACAAAGTCTAGACGCGATATAAATGAGAGATTCACTGTGCAGTGCGGACAACTTCAGTGTTTATGACGAGAGTTTTAGGGAGAGTGCAGAGCGCGGTAAGTAGTGTGATGGCTTAAAGGGAGCGCTATTGATAATCTAAATAATAGTTTTGTTTTTCGTGCTTCTAGAGGACCAGTGGTTACGTTCACACAGTAAATTATAAAGAGTGATAAATGCATTTAAATGTGGGAGTGAATCCGTAAAATTTTAGTCATGTGAGTCATGAAATTGCGATGATTGACATAGTAACCATAGCAACATTTTGGCGTCTAATAGTTTTATGATTTTTGTTACATTTACACTTTAGTTTACATACACCTTTCAGAATCTCCAAAATGTAGTTTTTATTTATTTATAAGAAAGGATCATAAAAACATTTTCTATTTAGTACTGCACTGAAAAAGCTTTTTCACATAACAGATGTTTAATAGCCTAGTCCACAAGACAAAATACAAACACAAAATACAAGACAAATTACTTGATTTTTATATTGTGTGTCATTACCTGAATGATCCACAACTGTTTTTTGTTTTTGTTTTTTTGTAATGGTTGTTCATGAGGAAAAATCCTCCAGCTCCTGCACATTCTTTGCTTTTCCAGCATCTTCTTCATATTTGACTCCTTACTAGCAGTGGCTATGCTTGCGAGATCCATCTATTCAAATCATTCAAACCAGGTCAATTTCAAATCATTTAAATCTTTGTGGACTCGGCCGGACTCGACTCGGACTCGGATGTTAAGGACTCGGACTCAAGTCCGACTCGGCCCTCTTTGGACTCGGACTTGGACTCGATTGTTAAGGACTCGGACTCGACAAAGGTGGACTCGGACCCAACACTAGTTACTAGTAAGTACAGGCTTGACCCATTGCCAGTTCATTCAGAAAATATTGTTGATTTGTGAACGAGACATTTCAAAAACTGACTGTGTGACCTTTGAACATGTTACTATATCTGTAGTGTATTATATCCATGTCTGGATCATTTCAGTTGTGTGTAACAAAGTGTCTGAGGGAAATAAGGTTCATCTCATGCCATCATAATGTAACATTTGACCCACAAGGGGTAAATAATCAGGCGCAAGGTGGAAGTGCAGCTTCAATGAAAAGGCACATTTTTATTCAAATAATACAAAAAAAAGTGTAACACATCTTAAATGCAAATACCCACTAAGAAAAACGAACAAATGAAAAGAAACAAATTATATAAAAACCCACCGATATAGCCACGGGTTACCTATATCGTGAAGACAGAGTGGCATTCAAAATGCTCTCACCACAGCAAAGCTCACAGCAATCACACTGAAAACCTACAAACCAAAAGGAGGAAACAAATAAAGTGACCAAACCACCACACGATCCCACCTCACCACCGCCATCCACACAGTGAGGGTAACCCAGCAGCCATCTTTGGTTAAAAAAGAAATCTACAAAAGAAAAGAAAAACAAACTAATTAACAGTGGGTAATGCCTGTAAGAAAAAGAAGTCAGCACCATGAAACCATTAGTTATTTTTATGGCCTAGGTTTTCTCTATACAATTATGGTCCAACATCCAACTAAATAAATAAACCAAAGAAAATTAAACCTAAAGTAAACGGTAACCGTGCATCCCTGGAAGGGAAAACACAGTTCATTAAAGCAACGAATTATTTACAATATATCAAACACAATGAAAATAAAACAACCTTAAAGAGTTCCCTTTAAATAAAACAATACCTCTAACATCCGTTATTCTGACTGACACACAGGCAACAATCAGTCAGGCAATAATTCAGCCAAAACACTAAAAACGAAAGAAAAGAAAATCATTAAAACATAATCCTTAAAGCAGTTTCATAAAATTATAAAACTAATACCTCCTTGACGGTGTGTATCATGTTCAGCTCTCAATGACACTGCGCCAGCATTTAACATCACTGCTCGTCCGTTATTCCTCTAAAATGCTCAATCTGCCGCGACATTATTCACACATGACTCAATCACAGTAAAGAGAGCAGACTAATCTTTCTACCATCTCTCTAACTACCATCAGTCAAAGTTTCAAATGTGCGCGGCATCCATTCATCGACAAGTCACGATTAATGACAGGAAGCAAGAGAGCAAACAAACCTCACTACTTCCTTATATATAGCGCTAGGGCTGATGGGACTTGAAACCATCTACATCTGATGTAATTTCGCTTGACCTTTCTTTGCTATTGCAAATGTGTTTGACAAAAACACTGTCAAAAAAAAAAGAAAAAAAAAAGACTTAATAAGAGTTAAGAGCCCAACTAGTCAGTCTGGTTAGTAATAAGTAGTCTCAGCCTCAGACGTCACGCCCACGGAACGTTGGCTAAGATGCATATGGTACACTTAACTGGAAAGACTTCAGGAATGTCGAAGTCGTCATCTGATTGGTTGAATTTTATCGGATTTCCGGATTTTTTCGGTCCGCCGGGAAACAAAGCGCAGACGTGTGATTGCGAAAGAAAAACTGTTGTGTTTACATGAGTGACAATGAGCATTTATCAAGATCAGCTAAACGTAGGATTCACAAAAGTATGCGAGGTTCACGGCATAGACTCTTTAAGAGATGTCAAGGAGTTTTGTTTTAGGCACTTAGTGGAGACAAAATAAAGAGATATTTTAGCCTGTTTGCCGACGGGATTTGGGAAGAGTATTATTTTCCAAGCCTGGCCGACCCTTTGTCAGCATTTAGAAGGATTCCCAGCAGATCCAATTTTACTAGTTGTGTGTTCCCTCCTATCTATTATGGAAGATCAAGTGACTTACTGCTTGTTTTCTTCTCCTTCTTTGATTTTCTATGCTGACTGACTTGTTGCACGCCGGTCTGTTGGGGGACATTTCCACGCCCCGAAACGATATCTCTATTTTTTTTGTCTTGTTTATTCACCTGCACTGTAAAGCGACTTTGAGTTTGAGAAAAGCGCTATACAAATTAAATGTATTATTATTACTAACAGATATACTATGGCGATGGTTTAGGCCGACTCTGCCGCTAATTGCCTGTTCAAGTTACTCTAAAGTGCAAAAGGCAAAGTATTTTGGGATAAACACATTACAAGGATGCACTCTTGTTGTTTTCAAAAAAAATTTTTTTGTATCTGTCAAGTTGTGTGTGGACCCCCTAGTGCCCTCCTGTGGCCCCAGTGCACCTGTAATAATACTAATGATATTTAAGATGTCAGTAGCCTACATGTCACAATGTTTTGTTGAAATCATTTTGTTGTGGGATGTTACTTATTGGATATTGTTTTTAATATTTTAATGTTCAGCAACACCAATTGTAAAATCTGTCTCAAGGTTATAGGTAATTGCAAATTATGTGTCATGAATTGTATGTGAGACTGAGAGTGCAAGTAACTGAGACCTCCAAGTTGTGCACGTTTATAGCGCCCTCAAGTGGCATTTGTAATGTCCATTTAACAACTTCAGTGTAGAAATTAATGGTTTATCAAGGTATATGCAGCAGCATATTATCTGCACAATGTTCTGTATTGACACTTTTAAAGAACGTCAACAAGTGTGAAGTTTTCATGTCATTGTGTATTTTGTGTGTTTGAGAAGTCAAAGTATAATAAATGTGAGCATATCATCTGCAAATCAATTGAGAAACTAAACAGTCTCAGGAAGCTGCAGTCACATGATCAAAGTGAGTTTTTAAACAGGAGGTTTGGCAGAAAGAGCTGCAGCACTTTCACTCTGTGCTGTTCAGAGAGAAGACATCGGAGAAACCTGAGACACGACGACACAATAACTATGACTTCAACACAGAAAGGTCTGTGTAAACCTTTTAACACTGATAGTTCTGTTTCTTTACTGTTAATCTAGAGAAAGATCCTTAACAGGAGTAATTAAAAATAATCTTATAAAAAAAATCATGCAATATATATAAATATATTTTTCAGTATTTTCTGTTGAAACAGAATATAATATTTTAGTGATCTGTTTTAGTGTTTTAGTCATAGTTATCAGTTGAACCTTTCAATGCAATTTTTAAACAATATTATGTATTTGACTAATTTGTGGCGTTTTTAGTAATTTCAAAAATATTTGCTTGTTTTATAATTGTCTCAAATCAAAAAATAATCTTTGAATAATACTAGAATCCAAACAATATGTTTAGCAGTGTTTACACTTAAATATCAACAGTAATTGGTCTAATGCTGAATGCTTTGTCTTTTCAAAATGAATGCTTATATCATTGATAATGTTGTGCATGGCAAATTTTGACTAGACCTGATAGGACCACAGATTTGCAAAAGGAGAGAGATTCAAGCAAAAAAAAGGGCCATTTACACAGTTTATATTGAGTTTAGAAAGGAATATTATAGGAAATGTAAAGAGGACAAACCAAAAAAGCTGTCAAATTTCCAGTGTGAAGTAAAGTTAAAGAAGAGCCTACACTCAAAAAAATGATATGTTGGCTTTACTTAACTTTTCTTTGTAAACAGGTTCCACCGGTTCCACATAACTATGTTTCGTTAAACAAACATAATATGTTCATGTAACTTCAACATCATGGAATTTGGTCATTTTAAGCGACCCAATTAAACTCTGAGCTAATGAGTTAATTAAGTGAATAATTGAGTGATGATTGAGCATTATTGAAGACACCTGATGTTAACAAGCAGAATCACTGAAGGAGAAAACCGGAATGTTTAAGTCACCATTATGGAGATAAGTGTGTGTTTTAGTTGGGCTCTTGACCATTAACTCATTAACTTTAGAGTTTGTTTGGCTGTTGTACGTGAGTTATAACAGCCGGATGAACAATGAACAAAGGTGATCTGATGGTGTTGGTTGTGTTTTAACATAATCATTATTTCACAATAATTTGACCTGAATCACTGAACTTATATCAAACCCAATTTCTGAGTTAAGTTTACCTTACGGATTATAGCAGCATTGTCATTGTAGAGCATATTTTTATCATTTTCAAGGAAATTCAAATGATCAAATCAATAAATAAAAAAGAAACTTCTTAAAAAATATCTTGAGTAGGCACACACAGACATCAAGAATCAGCCTGTAAATCTCAGCAATGGTGACAATTATAAAGCATGTTGCAGTGCATTCTGGGTGCCACCAATCAAAACTCATTCATGGCTCCCATCATGCATTGCTGCATGAATAAATAATGAGCTTATGATCTGTTTGTCACCATTGCTGAGATTCACAGGCTGATTCTTGATGTCTGTGTGTGCCTACTCAAGATATCTTTTAAGGAGTTTCTTTTTTATTTATTGATTTGATCATTTGAATTTCATTGAAAATGTTAAAAATATGCTCTACAATGACAATGCTGCTATAATCCGTAAGGTAAACTTAACTCAGAAATTGGGTTTGATATAAGTTCAGTGATTGAGGTCAAATGATTGTGAAATAATGATTATGTTAAAACACAACCAACACCATCAGATCACCTTTGTTCATTGTTCATCCGGCTGTTATAACTCACGTACAACAGCCAAACAAACTCTAAAGTTAATGAGTTAATGGTCAAGAGCCCAACTAAAACACACACTTATCTCCATAATGGTGACTTAAACATTCCGGTTTTCTCCTTCAGTGATTCTGCTTGTTAACATCAGGTGTCTTCAATAATGCTCAATCATCACTCAATTATTCACTTAATTAACTCATTAGCTCAGAGTTTAATTGGGTCGCTTAAAATGACCAAATTCCATGATGTTGAAGTTACATGAACATATTATGTTTGTTTAACGAAACATAGTTATGTGGAACCGGTGGAACCTGTTTACAAAAGAAAGTTAAGTAAAGCCAACATATCATTTTTTTGAGTGTATTTCTGCATGATTGGTGTTATATGTTCGGTTCTTTTTCTGTAATATTTTTTGTATGCTCTGAGGACAGACTATAGAGAAACCTTATTAGTTTAAATTTCTTATTAGTTTAGAAAAGTTTCTTTTAAACTTACAACTCTTATTGACTTCCAGTAATTGTATTAATACAGCATTTATACTTTAAAAATGAATAAAAATTATAACTAGATAGATGTTTCTTTTCATTTGATTCACATGAATGTTTGTGTGTGCATGTTAAGACTTTATTTTTCTCTTTGTAGAGTGTGATCTGAGGATTGTTCTTCTGGGTAAAAGTGGATCAGGAAAAAGTGCCACTGGAAACACCATCCTGGGCAGAGACACGTTTAAAGTTGTTGATTTTATGAACTCAGCCAATAAATTGTGTGAGAAACACGAGGGAAAAGTGGGTGGAAAGACCGTCTCTATAATTGATACTCCAGGACTATTTAATACAGCTGTGACAAAACAGCAACTGAAGAATGAAATGCAGAAGTGTATAATAATGTCTGCTCCCGGTCCTCATGTGTTTCTGCTGGTGCTAAAGCTGGGTGTGAGATTCACACAAGAGGAGAGAGACGCAGTCAAATGTATTCAGGAGAACTTTGGAGACGAAGCTTTGTGTCGTACCATCATCCTGTTCTCTCACGCCGATCAGCTGAAGGGAAAGCCTGTGGACGACTACATCAATAAAAGCAATAATTTAAAGGAAATCGTTGACAGCTGTGGTGGCAGATATCACTCATTCAACAATGAGGACAGAGAGAGTCCAGAGCAGGTCACAGAGCTGATGATCAAGATCAATGCAGTGATGGAGGGAAATGAAATGAACCATTACACTCTTGAGATGTTTAGAACAACTCAGAAAAAGAAAGAGAGAAAAATGGCAAAGATTGCATGTGGCATTGCAGTGCTGGGAATTGGATTTCTGGGAACAGTGAAAATATCAGGCATGATAGCAACAGTCTTTACAGGCAGAGCAGCTGTAGAAAAAACTGCAGAAAGTGCAGTAGCAGCCACAGGAGAATCTGCAGATAAAGTTGTAGCTGCTGTAGAAAAAGCATTAAAAACTCTAAGTGATGCAGTTACAAAACAAGTTGTAGCCACTGTAGAAAAAGCAGTAGAAACTACAGGAGAAACAGCTACAAAAAAAGCAGTAGAAACTCTAGAAAAAGCATTAGAAACTCTAGAAAAAGCAGTAGAAAGTGCAGGAGAAGCAGCTGCAAAAAAAGCAGTAGAAACTCTAGAAAAAGCAGCAGAAAGTGCAGGAGAAGCTTCTAAACCGAAAGCAGTGTCCGCTATGGAAGCTGTAGCGGTAGCAGGAGCCGGCACGGCTGTGGCAGCGGCAGTGTCCGCAGGGGCAGCGAGAGCGGCAGCAGTGGCAGGGAAAGTGGCCACACTTGGAAGGGTATCTGTAGTAGCTGCAGCCGCAGCAGCGTTTGGAGGAGCAGCTGTTATATTAATAGCAGCACTCAAATCGTAAATGTTATTATCAGGTACTTACAACTCTTAAGTTTTAGATTTGCATTGGTCTTATTTGACTGGGATTTTTTACAATTTTTGTTTCAAGTCTTATTGATGAATCTGAATGTAACGTTTACATGAACTTGTAATCAGGTTATTGTGTGCATTTATATGTCACAAGCTTTAAATCAGAATAAACTTTCTCTGCTGCTGCATATGTGTTTTTTACACACACACACACACACACACACACACAGTCAGTCTGGTTAGTAATAAGTGAAACTGATAATGCTGTTTGTGGAGTTGTTTAATCCTCCTCTGCTGAGATTTAATGTCTTCTTTTCTCTTCAGTGGATTTCATCTAAGACTGTGTCTGAAGTCAGTTGTAGTTCTTGTGTTTCTGCTCGTCTCTTTTTCTGTTCTCTTCTTTCCTTCAGTGATTATGCTTGTTAACAGGTTTATTAAGGCTGAAATTACTTCATATTTAATTTGGCCCAGATCTGGCAAACAGGAGTGAGCCGCCCAAGGGCCGTCATTCCACACATCATGTGGGCCAGATCATCTTTCCACTGGTGTGGGGAAAAGGAATAAATCGATCGATTTTAATCCGATCGAAATTTAATACTGATCGAGCTCAATCGGATCGATTAAAGTGTTTTACATGAAGGCTTTCAGTCAGATTGAGCCGTCAATCCGATTACTAATGGATTATTTGGTTGCGTGTAAATGAACACAAGATTATCAACCCGTTCTCATTAAATGCAATTTATACGTAAAAAGGACTTTTTATGTTCATATGATATGCACTGTAAGCCCCTTGGGTAGGATTATTGGTGTGGGGTGCGTGGGTATTACACGCAATAAAGTGTATATCATATGCATGCGGAAAAACTGTCAATATGCACGTAAAAACTCATTTTCGCATATAAATTGCATGCTAAACACAATGCGTGCTATAGAGATGCATACTATTGAATCAAATTCAAGGGCATAAACAATTCTTCAAATAATTTAGATGTACTGCAAGAGAAATTAATTCATACGGTTTTAATCAAGTGCAATTTTGGACTCTATTGCTTAGAATGTAACTATATTGATGGTTTATCAACTTTTATTTAGTAATGCTTTGTACACTGCTTTTTGTTTTATTTCTTTTTGTGAAATTTCATGACGTTTCTCGAATCTGCTTTTGATTTTGTTCTCTCAGCTTTCTTCCACTTAATGTACAATTTTACCCTTCTTTATATACTTGTCCGCTTCACACCTGTAGATCCTCAATGCATTTTTCTTTTTTCAGAATTTCAGCAACACATAATTATTTTCACATTCACTACTGCAGTTAATGTAAGCAAGAAGCATTTGAAGGATGCTTCAATAATTCACTAATTGAAGGATTTAAGACAAGAATAAAGTGCTTTAAAATGGTAAAGTTGTTCAATTTAATGTTGTTCAAATGTGTGTCATTAAACATATTTATATGAAATAAAAACAAATAAATTGCTTTATTCGTATTCAGTGAGGATGTCACCATAGTACAAAACTCCCAGCGTGCACTGCAGCATGAAGCTTTTGATTGTCACCATTGTTGAGATTCACACACTTACTCGTGATGTCTGAATGATGCAGAAGCTCAGGCTGTGAATGAACATAATGCTTGCTGTTATTAACAGTAAAAAATAAATAATTTAGTTAATCAGAGATTAAACTTTGGGTTAAACTTATAAAACAGGTTATTAAATAAAGATATTACATCACAACCAAATTTTCTAGTGCCTTATTTTGTCATAACAAACATGCCTTAAAAACAATGTTACAGCAGCCAGTGAAAAGCTACTGTGAAAAAGTCAAGAGACCAACTAAAGCAAACACTGATCAACATGATGGCAACATCAAATGAAACAATAAAAACGCATCTAAACCTCTGTTAATTCTCTAAAAGAGCTTCTGTAGACGTGTGACAGTAATAAAGTCAGTCTGGTTAATAAGTGATAACTTTCAATTGATCAACTCTTCAGTTCATTTAATCTAAAATGGTGGCTGAAGTCAATTGTAGTTCTTGTGTTTCTCGATTCTACTCATTATCATCAGGTCAGGTGTCACCACTAATGCTCAATCATCACTTAATTAATCAGAGTGGGGCCATATGTGCTCTGAGCGGTGCTGATTTAACACTGGGGTTTTTGCTGAGTATGGTAAACTGGTGGATTTAACACAAAATCACCAATCCTGTTGGGTTTTAGGCAATTGTATTAGCAATAATTACAATGGGAGGGTAATAATGTATAATGCTTTATGCAATGGAAATGTAATTCCGTCATAATATTCATAATATTCATAAAATTCTTGGGGCGGCAGTGGCTCAGTGGTTCATGTAGATTGTCTACAAACCGGAAGGTTGGTGGTTCTATCCCCGGTTCCACCTGACCAAGTGTCGAGGTGTCCATGAGCAAGACACCTAACCCCAGCTGCTCCCGACGAGCTGGATCGCCTTGTATGGCTGACACTGCCGTCGGTGTGTGAATGGGTGAATGTGAGGAAAGCGCTTTGGTGGCCATTGGGTCTGTGAAAGCGCTATATAAATGCAGTCCATTTACCATTTACCATAATATAGGGAGATGAATATCTATTTAGAAAAATAATGGAAAAATACTGAACTCTACCTTGGTTACCTCAGAACTCTCTGACAGCAAATTCAACACATTTTACTTACAAATAACATCAGGCTCAGTCTCTGCACGTGTTCAATTTGTATATGCTCCCAATGCAAAAACAACCAAGGCAAAATAAAGCAAAACAACCAAATCACACAATAACCCGTCCATCTAGCTCTATAGTCAAGAACCTGCAGCTGCAGTTGTTGTATCCTCAGATGTCATTTTGCAAACAGTTTTGTATCTGCTTTGTATATGTGTAATGTTATCTCAGCTGTCGTTTTGTTCTGTTTTCTATAACTCATTCATTTCTGTACATTTGGTTTTCTTTCCAGTACTTTTGTTCTTTTGTTAATTATCAGGAGTAAGTCTTAGCACAATGGGTTTCTATCCACTAACGTAAGCAATGTTTGGTCTTGTGGGTCAAGATATTTTATTTACATGATACACCCAAGCTTTTCAAAACACAAGTGTCAGTGAATTAACTTAATATTGAATGACCATACCTGTCCATTGTGGAAGAGTTTCAGGGGGTTGAGAAAGGGTTGATGGATTCTTTCTGAGAATTGGATGAGAAAAAGAAATGCAGTTGAGCTGTTCATGTTCAAACCAGTTTTCATTTCAATTTCTCACTAAGTAGAAGAGTCTTTCTTTTTTTATTCAACTCAGATCCTCTTAAGCTTCTTAAGTCAATCTTTTGGTTTGACACACCAAATGTACATAGCAAATACTTTTATTTTCGGATTAATTGTTATTATTAATCACTACTCTTTGGCTCTTTTAATAATGAATCAATGTCTTCAGGATAGAAAGCTCCAGACAGGAGAGGTTATCAGGGTTGGAGCTGAACTCTGCAGAGCTGTGGCCCTCCAGGACCGAGTCTGCCCATCCCTGATCTAGAACCTAATCTCAGAGTTAGTTTTACATTATTGATTACTGCAGCACTGTAATTCTACAGCATAAAAGCCTTAAGTTTCAATATAATTCTAAGGATTTTTTAAGAGTTGTTTTGATAAATACCACGAAAGGTAACTTTATCACAGAGATTAGTCTCTAAATGAGATCTGTGATTCAGGTCACAACATGACAATTATTTCTTAACATGATCAATAACACCTGATCACATTTCTCTTGGCTTGTCTGGTTGTTATAATTTAATTACAACAGCCCAAACAAAATCTAATATTATAAAGTCAAGGGTCAGGAGCACAACTAATGCAAACAGTAGCTGCATATACATGGACCCTTATAACCGGATTGACGGCTCAATCGGACTAAAAATCCTTCATGTAAACACCTTAATCGATCCGATTGAGCTCGATCCGAATGGAATTTGGATCGGATTGAAAGGGGTGGTTTACTCCTTTTGTAATCTGATCCAGAGAACATGTAAAAACTTGATCAGATTGAAAACCGAAACTAAAAGGACTGCGCATTTGCAATGACGTTCAAATAGTGTAATGACGTATGACGGACAGAACGAGCTGTTCTTCCTGTTGAATAAAGTGTCATATAAATGAGTGTTCCGTAATTAAAAAATTCTCATTTCACTCAGCGTCTGTGAAGTGGAGCAGGACAACGTCCCTCCAGTCCTTGTTTCAGATTCTCATCCACACACGACTGGTTTTGGGCACGGGGCTTTACTGCGTGATCAATATAAGCAGCGGCACAACTGTTCATGCCCGTCGTCTCCAAATCTTGACCAGAGACAGATAATTATTAACCCCGGATTTCCACCAACCGCAGAACGGCTGCGGATCCGCTCCGCTGCGTGTCTCCGTGCTCCGCCGTCCTTCAGAACCTACCAGATCCGGATTTGTTGCGGAACGGCTGCGGCCATGACTGACTGTTAAAACACAACCAACACCATCAGATCACCTTTGTTCAATGTTCATCCGGCTGTTATAACTCACGTACAGCAACCAAACAAAATCTAAAGTTAATGAGTTAATGGTCAAGAGCCCAACTAAAACACACACTTATCTCTATAATGGTGACTTAAACATTCCGGTTTTCTCCTTCAGTGATTCTGCTTGTTAACATCAGGTGTCTTCAATAATGCGCAGTCATCACTCAATTATTCACTTAATTAACTCATTAGCTCAGAGTTTAATTGGGTCGCTTAAAATGACCAAATTCCATGATGTTGAAGTTACATGAACATATTGGCCCTCATTTATCATTCTTGCGTAGAAACGGGCGTATATGTTGGCGTAAGATTATGCTTACACTCCTCTCACCGCCTGATTTATGAAGCTGTGCGTACCTTTGAAATCCAGGTGCACGCAATACCTGCCCTTGATAAATGCGGCGGCTGAAAACGATCGTCATTAGAATAACACGCCTCTAAATATTCAAGTCTCCACTTCCCCCACACCCTCATTTTTCGTCATGGACACACGGAAGACGGCAAAGAAGAGAAACTTCTCCGACAAATGACCTATCACAATGCATTATTTTACAGCACGTGTTTTTAAACAATTAGCATTTCATTTCGTATCACGTCACATGTATTGGGGTGTACAATAGTGATGATGATGTGATGTGGAGTACCATTCATTCACATTAATAATTGCATGCCAATTTGTAATATTCTTATTCTTATTATTCGTGTTCGCATTTATGAGGAAAAAACAATGATATGGACGTGAGCGCTCTGAAAGGGGCACTAAAATATATTTTAAAACGTTCACAGAGGCATCAAACAGAAAGCACAAAACCTTTCTTTAAAGTGAATTTCGTTTTGTATTAATTGTATCTTAATTTTAATCAATGTTTCATCTACCAATTGCCTGGATTTAATAAATAAGAAGTAAATATAGCAGACGATAGATAATCACGAAGTCGCTGGCGCGTGAACTGAGCTCTCATAAATGAACCGAAACTCAGCGTATTAGCCTCTCTCACAGACATGTCTAGTCTACTTTTAAACAGAACAATTCAAAACGAAAGAAAACAGACACAGACTGCTCTCTGGTTTATGTGATCCGTAGGAAATGTGCATTTCTCTCTGGCGCATTCTACTGAAGATCGCGAGTCAGCATCGTCAACTTCATCTTTGCAGCCGACTCAAAGAAAACACTTCTTTATTAATAAACAATTAAAATATATCCTTGCTATAATTCATAATCATTACTTTTGACGGTTCTTTGTGAAGATTATAATTAGCCTATACTATGTGGCTGTTGTTTTTTTTTGTCATATATTTTAGTTTGTCAGTGCGTTTTGTGGTGTTATGGATTGTTTATCTGCGCATTTCCGCACTAACTCAAAACGTGCGTACATGTACACCACCTCCTGAGCTGGCGTAGGATTTGAGCGTGCCGTACACCAACGTTCATATTGATAAATCTCAAAGTCACCATGGTTTTGGGTGTACGCAAGGTGTACGCTGGAAATTTGGTGTACGCACTTTTGATAAATGAGGGCCATTATGTTTGTTTAACGTTTGTTTAACATAAAAAAGTTAAGTAAAGCCAACATATCATTTTTTTTTGAGTGTATTAATAATCACTACTCTTTTGCTCTTTTAAATATGAACAAATTCAGGAACTATTTTCTATAAAAACAAAACAAACAATATGCACCTTTGCCATGTCTACAATTTAGCACATAAAGTACTTGTTTTGTTAAAAAACTACACTACAAACAAAAAAATTAACAATGTTTGAACGATAATCATATATTATCTAATATATATATTTCATTCTGCTGTGGCAATAGTTAAATAGTCCAATCACAAACCTTGTGTGCCAAGTCAGCTGAACAGCCAGACTCTGGATGCCCGACATGAGACGAGATAGTTTCACTTTGCTTCATTAGCACAACTCTGCTTTGTGTTACTCGTCATTTGGCTTATCCACAGACTCAATTTCATATTTGCACAACACAGGTAAGGCATACCAATTACTCCAATAAACAATGACAAATATTATCAAGAACATTATTATTGATCATGCAAATGGCTGCCAAGCCTTTAAAATGACATCAAACCTCAACAAGAGCATTCACAGTTCTTCTCATTTCATTTAGGTGTTTTTCTGGTGGATACTGAAATAAAGGACAGATTGAGAAATGGCAGATACATGTCCAGGTGAGCTAAAACCTTCCTGCATAATACAATTTACTCTTAACATTCATGCAAATGACATTCATGCTAGAGACTGTTTGGTTTCTATAAAAAATATTTTGTTATAATCATTGGTAATAAACAGTACATCTGATATGTTTTGTGAATGAACATTTAGAACAGTTTTATTATTTTTCTTGAAGAAGAATTGTAATTCTTCTACAATTATCTATAATATAGTAGAAATGTAATGCATTTATTCCCACCACAAAGTATAGAAATCACATTTGAAAGTATAAAGCATAAAAACCACACCTGGCACAATTATTTTGATAATGCTTATACACTGTAAAATCTAATTAGTTAGACTTTATAAAAAAAACAAGTAAAGTGAAATAGGAATAAAATGTCATACTGACAAATGCTATATTGTTGTTCACTTACACAAAAGTTCTAGTAACTAAAAAATAACTGAGAGTACTTCAAATTTATGAAGTAAAAATAATTTACTTCAAATAAAATGTAATTGTTACCATCAGTGCCGCCGCTCCCACCACGCGCATCACGCGCTGTGCGTAGGGCACCAAGTGCTGAGGGGGCACCAAAAATAGCCTAATGAAAAATCAATCATCAAACTTCTTGTTATAATCAGATTCAGCGCGTTCTTCATCTTCAATCCGCAGCGCCGAGCAGAGCTAGAGCACGTCAGAAACAGAGAGGACAGGGTGTGTGTGTGTTCATCTGAGCCTCATTGGTCCGTCACTGCTCGTCAATGTCAGAATATTTGAGATGACCAATCAAATCAAAGTAGGCGGGCTTTATGTTCACAGACGCTGAGCGCGAATTTTAACAGTGCAACTCGACGCTTCAGTGTACGGTCAAGTGCGAGATAAGATGTAAGTAGCTAAACTTAACGTTTCATATTTGACAGTTTTTTTTAGGTCATAAATGTTAAACGAATGACAAAAAATAATTAGGCAAACTAATATAGTTTTGTCTAATTTCGCCATTTTGAACTGAAAATAGGCCTATGTAACATGTAGCCTACTGTAATAGTTTAGGCTACTGTCATTGTGAGGGGACAAGAAACATGAACAAAGCCGTTTTCATCATGATAGGCACAGGATTAATAATGAATGTGTACATATTGAGAATAAAATACAAATTGTAGCCTTTAGTAAATTAAAAAAGCCAACTTTAGGAGGGGAAGAGACAGGGCAAGATAAAAACAAAGTGAAAAAGAGTGTGATGCTGATGAGGAGAGAAAAATAATCAGCTGCCCACTCATGGTTTTAAAGCTGTTGTTATCGATTTTTTGTTTGTTTGCCTTCACAACATCTTAAAATGCACATCTGTAGTTCAGAGAAATCCAAAATTTTCCCGGGGAAACCCCGAACCCCCCTGACTAACCTACCTCAAATTCGGGACCACAGTGATGATAAAACCATGCCATTGCATGGTAATGAAACTAGTTAGTGAGCAGTAGACCCTAAACTAAAGTGTTACTTTTATTTTTATTTTTTATAAATCTAACCCTCATTGGGGTATGAAACATAAATGAAAATGAAAATAAAAATAAATGATGGGGGGGGCATCATAAAGGAATTATGCTTAGGGCACCAAAATGGCTAGCAGCGGCACTGGTTACCATTGTTGTGCATGCTAAATGTTGAAGTCTGTGTGTGACTCAAGCATGATCAACTGCAGGATATTGTCACAAATGAGGGATTATATCAACCAAATTAAAAGATTCACAAGATGTTTATGATATAAGTATTACCAATATACATTATATACAGTATATATAATTTTAAATGTATTACTTAACTTCCTTTGAAATGGAATAACTTTGATTTCTTGCTGTATCAATAGTGAGAGAGTTACAAAAATAGAAATGTCCATTTAAATAAAAAGTGCCCATCCAAAGGGAACACTGATCAGCATAATGGAGAGTTCAGACAAAAACATTTTAGGAAAATCATCATCAACTTATAAAGTCATCTTATGTGAAGTTCTCTTTTTTTCAGTTATATTGACAATAACATTTAAGATGACTTTGGGAAATGAGTAAATGCAGATAGAGAAGAACTGGAGGAAATGAGTGAAAAGTCTATGAAGAATTGCTCCGCCTCAAAAAATATTTTGCTTGACAAAACTGCAGTCAAACCAATCAATTAATCTTAACTTGGTGTTTCTGAGTAAAAAAGGCATAGTATGTGAATTGTACAGATTAGATTTTTACAATTAAGTTAATACATCTTAGTTAGAATCACTGTTGGATTTTACCAACACTTACCAACACTGTCCAATACTTGAACAGTTTAGTGTAATCCGGCTATTCGTTAGTCAGGACACAGCCTCTGAATTGGGAAAGTAAACCAGCTCTGGCCATGGTCTTGGCTAAGCCGAAAATACATAACACAGCGGCGCCGGGGGTGAAACACCCTCACCATGTCCTCTAGTAAAATTTAAAACATAAAAATGACAATAGCCAATTCTGGCTCCATAGCTGTTTACTCAATTGTAACAAATGGATGGTAGCTGTACTCTCGCACCGTTGCTTGGCGCCAGGAGCGGTAATCGGGAACACCTAGATGCGCAATTAGGAATCCTACAAAGGCTACATAGTGCGTCCTTCAAAAGACGAATAGGCTGCATCCTTCGAAGTCCGCGGCCTTCGAAGGATGCAGCCTTCACATTGGGACACAGCTAGTGAATGAGAAATCTATTTTTTTAAGACACCGGTTACAATATAATCCAATATATTTCTTAAAAGTTGTCCTTATCAGAAGACTTTGAAAAAGTATTTTATTTAGACACACTGACATCAATAATCAGCCTGTGATTCTCAACAATGGTGACAATAATAAAGCATGTTGCAATGCATTCTGGGTGCCACTAATCAAAACTCATTCATAGCTCCCATCATGCATTGCGGTATGAATAAATTGTGATCTGGATTCTCTTAGTAATTTCCTTTCCCTAATTGAATATTCTTTTTGTCACCATTGTTGAGACTCATACACTGATTATTGATGTCTGTGTGTGCCTAAAAGAAAGATTTTGTTTTAACAGAACAACTTTTTAGAAATCCTTTAGATTATTTAATAGATTTTGGATCTTATGATGTAGAATCACAGTGATACTGTAATCAACAATATATATTTAAGTCAGAGATTAGACTCTAAATGAGTTCAGTGATTCAGGTCAAATTATGATTATGTCAAAACATAACCAACACCATCTGATCAACTTTTCTCTTTATTCATTTGGCAGTTACAACTCAGATACAACAGCTTAACAAAACCTAATGTTAACAGTTTAAGGCCCAACTAAAGCAAACACTGATCTCCATAACGGTGTCTTAAAAAAATCTATTTTCTCCCTCAGGTGAAAGGAGATGACTCAATGAATCACTTAATTATCTCATTAACTTTAACACTCTTGGAGTCTGGAGCCATATTTAACACTGGAGTTGTTGCTGTGTACAATATCAAGAGACAGCCTCTGCTAAGCCAATTTATTTATTTATTTTTGGTAAAAGTTGTTGTTTAAAGGTTTTAATGATACCGTAATTATGTAAGGTAGATTTTAACTTATCACTATATTTGAGTAGCCTTGAAATAACCTTGAAATAAAGGATTAAAAGTTTTGGCACAAGGGTACAAATATGTACCTTATGCCAAGGGTACAAAAGCTGTACCCTTGAGCCCAAGTGACAAGCCATTGTACCCCTAAAGGTGCAATTATGTACTTTATTTGGTAACACTTTATTTGAAGGGGTGTGCATAAGACTGACATGACACTGTCATAAACATGACATAACACCTGTCATGAACATGAAGGAGTCTTTATGAATGTTTATGACTGTTGTCATTAAGTGTCATTCGGTAAATTATGACACTTTTAATGCAAAGTTGACATTGTTTAAAACGACTTTGTCATGACAACTTGACATTAACAAAGACAAAAATGTCTTTGTTATGACAACTTGACATTACCCAAGACAAAAATGTCTTGATTATGACAACTTGACATTAACAAAGACAGAACTGTCTTTGTTATGACAACTTGACATTAACCAAGAAATCATAACCTGTCAACCTGTCACAAATATGTCATAACAGGTCTAATTATCAAACTTAAAGCATTTTACAGTGTAATAACCCTTAATGACATCTTTATAACTAGTACAATGTGTTCCACTTTACTTGAGGACAAGTAAAATATTCATGACACAGTTATAATGGTGTCATGACGGCCAAAGTTGTGACAGGTTGACAGGTTATGATTTCTTGGTTAATGTCAAGTTGTCATAATCAAGACATTTTAAACAATGTCAACTTTGCATTAAAAGTGTCATAATTTACCGAATGACACTTAATGACAACAGTCATAAACATTCATAAAGACTCCTTCATGTTCATGACAGGTGTTATGTCATGTTTATGACAGTGTCATGTCAGTCTTATGGACACCCCTTCAAATAAAGTGTTACCCTTTATTTTCTCAGAGTGTATCCAACAAAATTCATATTAATCCAACAAAAACACTTTTACATTGTAACAGATCTGAGGATTGTGTTGCTGGGTAAAACTGGATCTGGGAAGAGCGCAGCAGGAAACACCATATTGAGCAGAGAAGCGTTTACAGCAAAAGCCTCTCTGATGTCGGCTTCAATGAGATGTGAGAAACAAGAAGCAACTGTGAACGGACAAACCATATCAGTTACTGACTGTCCCGGCCTGTATGACACTTCAGTCAATCATATAACCCTTAAGATTTTAATAGAGGAGTGTATCTACTGGTCTGCTCCTGGTCCTCATGTGTTCCTGCTGGTTTTGAGATTAGGTGTAAAGTTTACAGAGGAGGAGAAAAATGTTGTGAAATGGATTGAGGAAAACTTTGGAAAAGATGCTCTAAAGTACACTATCATTCTGTTCACTCACGCTGATGTTCTGAAGGGTAAACCTGTAGAGCAATACATCAGCAAGAGCAAAGATCTTCAGCAGCTGATTCACACATGCTATGGCAGATATCACGCATTTAACAATGAGGACAGAGATAATCGAGATCAGGTCACAGAACTGCTGAAAATTATAGAAAAAATAGTCAGTTTTAATGGAGGGAAGCACTACACTAATGCCATGTATAAAGCAGCTCAAGAGAAGATCAGGAAGGAGCAGATGCTAGCAGAAGTTGGAAAGAGAGGACTGGCAGTAGCAGGAGAAGCAGTGGCAGGAGTTGTAGCTGCAGGGGCCAGAGGAGGCGCTGCTGCGTTTTCTGCAGTGGAAGCAGCAGCCGAAGCAGCAAAGAAGTATTTAGAGGACTAGAAATTAGGCACGTTTCCATTCCAGATTTGTGCAAAACTTTTGAGATTTTTTCTAAATGTCCAAATTTTCTAACCGAATCAGAGTTTTAGAAATTTATTATGATGTAAAATAAATATAGAATTCTCTTGCTGTTTACGTTTTCCTTTCCATTGGAATTGAGTCTTAATGTTATGCAAACATTGACTGGTGTAATGTCACATTGAATGGGAAACCAATTCAACAACTTTATTTGAACCATTTATTTTACTGCAAGTCATAAATAATACATGTTTAAATAAAGTAAAATTCTTCATATTGTTTATTCTCACTCTATACATTTTTGCTTATTTCATACTATCTATCTGTACAAATTAATGGCAATGAAGTAAAGTAAATAAAAGTTAGTTCTTTCCAGTTGCCTTTTTTTTTGTTGTATTTGTCTGTAAAAATAAAAATAAAAATCCTAAGAGCATCAACTTGCATTTGCCTGTTTTGTCATGACAAATTAAATTATTCAACGCCAAGTTCCCACCAACTGTTAGCCTGGATGCCAGCCCGAACCCCGCCCACAACATGTTTTGGTCGGGAAGATCGGTCTGGGGGCTGTTCCATAAAAGCCGCTTAGAAAAGCGGGGATTAAAGTCCAAAACCTGACTTGAATGAGCCGAGCTAAACATTCGCGCTTAAATTGGTTCCATAACAGTAAGTTGAGGATCATGTGATCTTACTAATTTGAGTCAGGTTTAAATAGTCTAGATAATTGCGCGTGCACGCCATTGTTTAAAAGTCCTGAAAAGTCGAGCATGGGTCAATCGATTTACTGTGGGCTACCATGGCAACAAAAGGAAAAGATAGAGCAGCGATGTTCACGGCAACGGAACAGCGTTTGCTATTGGAAACATATGAAGAATTTAAAGATGTCATCACCAAAAAAGGCAATACAGCGGCAATAAATAAAGCAAGAGAGAAAGGTTGGCAGGAAATTGCTGATCGTCTCAATGCGTAAGTAGCGGTGTAAACTATTTAAAATACTTTATCAACATTGAATGTGTGTCACAATACATTGCAAAGTTTGTGTGTGAATAACAGTAACGTTAATTGCTTTCACGCAGCAGCAACTTAAGTGAAGGAAAAAGAACCTGGCAGCAGGTGAAAATAAAATATAAAAATATAGTTCAGAATGGTAAGTAAATCTAATGGTATGTAGATATGTAATCAATGCCAGCTTGAAGTTACAACTATTCAGGTTTTTTTTTTTTTTTTTTGCAGCGACCAAAAAGAAGACTGAGGTTGCTGGCACTGGGGGAGGACCACCACCAGCCAGCTTCACTCCTGCAGAGGAGCTGGCTTTGGAAATTAATAAAGGGAGGCCCGTCCTTGAGGGAATAGAGGGGGGGACATCATCTAAAATGATTTCATGTAGTATAAGGAGTGAGTATATAAAAGGTGTGTGTGTGTTTTATTATCATTATTCCTTCCTGACTAACTGATTACCTCCTTCCTTAGGCATTGTAAGCCTAAGTACATCATAGCAGTAATGTCACGTAGAAGTACTTGTGCTACTGTAATCGTGCATTTTGGTAAAAAAAATAATATTTTTTTCTATCAAGATTCTGTATGCGTTATGGATCCACCAGACATCATGTTGCCTGTGAGTATGAGACCTTTTAAATCAGTCATTTAAGCTAATGAGTTTAACTGAGTTTAATCAGTGGTCACAGGGAGAAGGCCCATCAGTTGAGGAGGATGAGGAGACTGTGTCTGTATGTTCAAGGAGGCCTGAGGTACTCACAGGTTCCATGCTATACTGTATTGAATATTAAAAAGTGTACGTGTGATAAAATTATCATACTGTGTTTTCAGGATGCTGACACTGTTCTAGAGCCCTCTCAGTCTGGGACCACATGTGACAAAGTGAGTATTAAGAAATGAAAACAATGTGACAAGAGTATTCAATGAAATAACTTTAATCTATGTTGCTACAGAACCCAGAAAACATAAAAGGAGTGTATAAACGCTACCTCCTTAAACAAATGGAAGGGATTGATATCGACATCCAGTATAAAAAACTGAAGATGAGGAAGTTGGAGCTGGAAATTCAACAGCTACAGAAAAATGCAAGTAGAACTACCATTAAAAAAAAAAAAAAAAAAAAAAAAAAACACAACAAAAAATCCACAACATTTGTGTTTTCACCCCTAACAGGCAGATTCACTCTGAATAAAGACAAATCACATTAAATACTTTGACTTCTGTGTGTTTGTTCAACTAAGGAGAAAGTTGAGGGGCCAGTGGAAAATTTTAAAGGCTATGGTTTAGACCATATTAAGCAAAATAATTATTTGCATATGTTTCTCGTATAAGTCTGCCTGTTTCGTTTTCTTCCAATACTGCTTCATTGCCCCAGTCTTCCTCTTCAACAATCCTTGGTTGCCTCTCTCTCCTCAGACAAGCAATGTTATGGAGCACTACACAAGCAACTACAATGTCACATGCCCTAGGTGGAGTCACTCTGAGGTGCTTCAGGCACTGAAACCTTGACTTTATCAGCCCAAATGCCATCTCTATACGACCTCTTGTGCGTGCATGGGCAATGTTGTAGCGGTGCTGTGCCTCTGTCTGGGGCTCCTGATAGGGAGTCAAGAGGTAAGGCAGGCATGGGTATCTCTTGTCTCCCAGCAAAACTCCTGAGAATTCTCCTGCATAGACAGAATGAATATATAGATATATAATGTAGTTTTTTTTTCTTTATTCTTTTTAAGACTTTTTGCGATTTAAGTGATTACTAGCATACCTCTTGCTAGTTGCTGGTAGAGAGATGAGGCTCTAAAGATTCTGGAGTCATGCACAGAGCCTGGCCATTTGGCCTCTACATTTGTAATGATGCAATCTGCATCACTAATCATCTAAAATAAATTAAACATGTCAGTCACTACATTTTAATTGCAATGAACTAAACACTGGTGCCCAGCTTAGTACAGAACACTCAGTGCTAGAGCATAGCCTTCAATATCATCTCAGTGGGACCGTACCTGTACATTGATGCTGTGTACTGATTACCTATTCACAAAGTCCCCTTCATGTGGACCAGACGGACACTTAATACGCACATGGGTGCAGTCCAATGCACCGATAACATTTGGGAAACCTAGGAAAATTATTTGTTTGTTTTAAATGTGTCCCATGTAAAACCAACAGTCAAGAAATATTTCCATGTTTTATAGTTATTTGAACTTACCAGCTATTCCATAAAAGGCATGTTTAATGGTACGAATAGCTTTGTGGCCAGGGAATGTGATGAACACATTGAGTAGTCTTTTTAAAGAAAGGTACACAGTTCGTACAGAGCGGCAAACTGATGCTTTGCTGATATTCTCTGCATCTCCAACTGTGTACAAAAATGTTCCACTGGCAAAAAAGCGAAGTGCAATGCACACCGTCTGTGGGACTGTGAGCGCTCTGTTGCGGCGTGTATTATTTGCAATGTGTGGGCTTAGTAATCTACAAATATATGCAATCCCATCTCTTGAGAACCTATATCGCTCATACAGGTAGCTGTCATTAAAAGCCAATGGGTCTGACCTGTCTCTGAAAGTTCTCTCTCTTTGAAATGCTCTCCGCAAGACTATAGCTCCCTCATCCACCACCTCATCAATGAAAGGACACGCCATGGTTAAGTTTGGAAACGAGTTCAGCTCCCTGTTTATATACTTTTAATTAATTACCAAACTCATTAACCAAACTCGCCAATTAAACACACAAGGTTTGAACATTTCTTAGTGTATTTATACCTTATAATTTCTATACAATTTCATGTATTAGTAAAGTACATTTCCTTATTTATTTATTTAAAATTTTTTTTATTAATAGTGGTTAAGTAAAATAAAATGACATCGAAATACCAGCAGGTGAGTATAAATGGTATGCTCGTTAAGCCTAAACTCAGACTTAGCCTGACAGTTAGCCTGCCCCGGACCAGGTTAATTTGCCAGCATAAGTTGCCGGGGTAACTGAGTTTGAACTTTTTTAAGTTTGATTTATGAAACCGAATCTACCAAAAATAAGCCTGACTAACCTAAACAAGCCTGGCTTATACTCTAATCTTGGTTTATGGAACAGCCCCCTGGACTCGATCCATTGAGGAGTAATTATGATCGGTTCAGAAATGGTCGGGCCAATCAAATTGCCAGGGCGGGCTTTATACGATGATGGACAGATGATCTGCAGAATCAGAATCAGAATCAGAAAGAGCTTTATTGCCAAGTGTGCTTGCACACACAAGGAATTTGTTTTGGTACTGAGGCTTCCAGTGCACATATACAAATACAACAAGAAACATAATTTACAACAAGAAACATAATAATAAAAATTTTAAGAATAAAATATAAAATATAAAAATATGAGAATAAAAGTATCACAGTTGGGTTTAGCCAGAATAGACATTTACAGATTTACAGATTATGAACAAATTTACAGTGTTTTGAATATTATAAATAAATAAATCTACATGTAAGTGTCACCTGAGTTGTAAGTTGTTGCATTAAAACAGTGGGGGTATTGCACTTGAAGGCACATGCCTTGGGAGGTGTGTTAACTGTTCAGGAGGGAAATGGCCTGTGGGAAGAAACTGTTCCTGTGCCGAGATGTTCTTGTGGCCAGTGATCTGAGTCTCCGTCTTGACGGTAACAGTTCAAACAGGTGGTGTCCAGGGTGAGTAGAGTCTGGGATGATTTTACCTGCTCTCTTCCTCACTCTGGAAGAGTACAGGTCCTGGAGGATTGGCAGGGGGGCACCAATAATCCTCTCTGCAGTCCGAACCGTCCGCTGTAGTCTGCTGATGTCAGATTTGGTAGCTGAACCAAACCAGACAGTGATGGAAGTGCATAGGACAGACTCAATGATGGCTGAGTAGAACTGAATCAGCAGCTCCTGTGGCAGGTTGAACTTCCTCAGCTGGCGAAGGAAGTACAGTCTCTGCTGGGCCTTTTTCACAATGGAGTCAATGTGATTGTCCCACTTCAGGTCCTGAGAGATGATAGTGCCCAGGAACCTGAATGACTCCACTGCTTCCACAGTGCTGTTCATGATGGTGAGTGGGGGGAGTGCTGGGCTGTTCCTCCTGAAGTCCACGATCATCTCCACTGTTTTGAGCGTGTTCAGCTCAAGGTTGTTATAACTGCACCAGACAGCCAGCTGTTCGACCTCCAGTCTGTAAGCAGACTCGTCACCGTTTCGGATGAGACCGATGACAGTGGTGTCGTCTGCAAATTTCAGGAGCTTGACAGAGGGGTCTTTAGAAGTGCAGTCGTTAGTGTACAGGGAGAAGAGCAGTGGGGAGAGAACGCACCCTTGAGGGGCACCAGTGCTGGTGCTGAGAGTCCTGGATGTGTGCTTCCCCAGTCTCACGAGCTGCTGCCGGTTCGTCAGGAAGCTGGAGATCCACTGACAGATCGAGGATGGAATGGAGAGCTGGGTCAGTTTGGCTGTGAGAAGATCAGGCATGATGGTATTGAAGGCCGAACTGAACTCCACAAAGAGGATCCTTGCATAAGTCCCAGGTCTGTCGAGATGTTGCAGGATATAATGCAGTCCCACGTTGACTGCATCATCCACAGACCTGTTTGCTCTGTAGGCAAACTGAAAGGGATCCAGCAGGGGTCCAGTGATGTCCTTCAGGTGGGCCAACACCAGTCTTTCAAACGACTTCATGACCACAGACGTGAGAGCGACAGGTCTGTAGTCGTTAAGTCCAGTGATTTTGGTTTTTTTGGGGACAGGAATGATAGTGGAGCGTTTGAAGCAGCAGGGAACTTCACACTGGTCCAATGATCTGTTGAAGATCTGCGTGAAGACCGGGGCCAGTTGGTCAGCACAGGCTTTTAAACAAGCAGATGAGATGCCGTCTGGGCCTGAGGCTTTCCTAGTCTTCTGTTTTTTTGAAGACTCGGCTCACGTCCTCCACACAGACCTTAAGCTCAGGTTGGATGGCAGGAGGGGGGAGGAGAGGGGGTGCAGGAGGTGATGGTGGGTGTGTGAAGTGCAGATCAGAGCCGGTGTGTGGTGTGAATGAGGGCTTTTCAAACCTGCAGTAAAATGAGTTTAAATCATCAGCCAGGTGTGGATTGTCCACAGATCGGGGGGATGGTGACTTGTAGTTGGTGATGTTCCTCAGGCCAGTCCAGACTGTTGCCGGGTCGTTGGCTGAAAACTGGTTTTTCAGCTTTTCAGAGTAGGCTCTTTTAGCAACTCTGATCTCCTTTGTCAGTCTGTTTCTGGCCTGGTTATACAAGATCTTATCCCCACTTCTGTAAGCATCCTCTTTGGCATGACGAAGGTGTTTGAGTTTCCCAGTAAACCATGGTTTATCATTGGTGAATGATAAGAATGTCCTGGTAGGAATGCATGTATCCTCACAGAAACTTATATATGATGTTACAGTATCTGTGAGCTCATCCAGATCGGTGGCAGCAGCTTCAAAAACAGTCCAATCAGTGCAGTCGAAGCAGGCCTGTAGATCCTGCGCTGCTTCATTAGTCCATCTTTTTACAGTCCTTATTACAGGTTTAGCTGATTTCAGTTTCTGCCTGTAGGTCGGTATAAGATGAACCAAACAGTGATCAGAGAGCCCCAAAGCTGCTCGTGGGACGGAGTGATACGCATTCTTTATTGTGGTGTAACAGTGGTCCAGTATATTACTGTCTCTTGTGGGACATGTAACATGCTGTCTGTATTTTGGTAGTTCACGCGAAAGATTTGCTTTGTTAAAATCCCCAAGAATGATTAAAAGAGAGTCTGGGTACCTTTGTTCCGTTTCAGCTATTTGTTCAGCCAGCTGTTGTAGTGCCGCGCTCACGCACGCGTCTGGGGGGATGTACACATTCACGAGAATGAGAGAGGAAAACTCCCGTGGCGAGTAGAAAGGTTTGCAATTAATGAAATGGGTCTCTAAGTTAGGAGAGCATATCTAGTTCAGTGTTGTTACATCTGAACACCAATTTTCGTTAATGTAGAAACACAATCCACCACCTCTCGTTTTCCCCGTTAGCTCCGCGATGCGATCCGCTCCAGAGCATATGAGCGGAGTGGAGCGGTGAGAATATCCGCTCCTCGCTCCCGGACCTGTTCACCCCTCCGCTCCCCCGCTCAAAGCCACATCAGGCCGCTCCGCTCATTATCGCTCAGCGCTCAACGCAGTTTGCTTCGCGCTCCACTCAAATCTCCCCCCGCTCGCTTCAAAAAAGGTAAAAAATCTGCATGTATTTCACTTTTAGCTTAGACCACAGCCTTACCTCCCAAAGAACTAAAGAGCACCAACAACATTTTCCAAATATAAATGTTTTATTTCAAATAAAAAATTAGGCCTAGCCTAAAGAAGGAATAAATAGCCTACAAAAAAGTCCTGTAAACTTAAAACGAATAAATAATCTCCTAATAATATAATAAAAATTATATAAACAAAGATATAGATAGAAGTTTTAAAAGTAAATCAACTATTAGGCCAGAATTTTGATAACTGAACTTTCGCGCAACGGGCACAATTTATATTGGCTTATATCCATTGTAGCTACACAGATCCTGAGGTAAAATTAAACTAATAAATGGGCCTAATAATATAAATAAAAATTATATAAAAAAAATATATAGAAAACGTTTTAAAGTATAACCTAAATTAACTATTAGGCCAACATTTTGATAACTGAAATGTTGCAGCGCGCATTAAAATTTAAATAGGCTTATATCAATTGTACAAAACAACTGCTGTAAAATTAAACGAATCAATGCCTAATTATATAAATAAAAATATACAGGCTATAGACCTAAAACAAAGTTTTAAAAGTAAATTACCTATTAGGCCAAAATTCTTATAACTGAACTTTTGCGCAGTGCGCACGTGGATTACAATTTAAATTGGCTTATGTTGTCAAACTAAAAAACTAAATAAAAAAAATGAATTGCTTTCCTTATCTACAGTTCTTTTGAGTTCACCTTAAAGAACACAAGTTTGGACAATGTCAGTCTGAGGCTTCGGGTGGTTTCTTTACAGCAGGCCAGCAGCGGAGAAAACCCTCTCTGCGCTCGCAGACCCACTTGGGCGCTGAACACAATGCAAGCTACTTTACCCAGGCGGGGGAAAAGACTTAGTTTTATATTAATAGTTTTGACTGAAAATAATCTACTGTGTATGATGGATTCTGGGTCAGGTTTGACTGAGCATGCTTCAGACACGAGGTGTGAGCGCTGAGCGAAATTGGAGCGGGAAATAGAGCGACGCTCCATCCTTTTAAAAATGCCGCTCTGCGCTCTGTCCAAGATACGCCCGCTCGCGCTCCCCGCTCGCTCCCGCTCCACTCCGCTCACATGCTCTGATCCGCTCGGAACAGCTGGAAGCCCGGCAGATGTATTGCGTTGTCCGGTATGGTTTCACTCAGCCAGGTTTCAGTGAAGCACAGAGCAGCAGAGCTAGAAAAATCCTTGTTAATCCGGGTGAGGAGGAGAAGTTCGTCCATTTTGTTAGGAAGGGATCGGAGATTCGCAAGATGAATACTGGGGAGTGCAGTGCGCAGGCCGCGCTCGCGGAGTTTGACCAGCGCGCCCGCTCGCTTTCCTCGTTTGCGTTTGAGCGCGCGTTTGAACAACAGCGCTGCCCCTCCGACGAGAATGTCCAGCAAAACGTCTGAATGATCAAAAACTGTATAGAAGTTTTCTGGTGTGTGTTTCCTAATGTCCAGCAGTTCATCTTTGGTGAAACTGATAGGAAAATAATGACTAAACACAGGACAAACGAACAAAAACAACACAATAGCTGGAGAGCTCCACACCGAGGCAGCCATCCACGGCGCCATCTTGAGATCTATATCGTACGTAATCATCACGTCATCAAAGAGCGCTTGGTTTGAACTGGTTTACAACAAAGATGACTGCAGCTGGAGAATTGAGACTTACTATAGATTCTGCTATCGTGTCTGTTGTAGAAGAAATCGACAGCGCATTCATTTTAAAAGACGAACAGAGAACTGCAATCAAGGCATTTGTCGATCGTCAAGATGTGTTTGCCTTCCTTCCTACGGGATTCTGCAAAAGTTTAATTTATCAGCTGGCTCCGATGGTCGCTAAGAAGACGGGACGCAATGAAACCCTGTGGTCTTCACAGACATCAACATACGTCACTTACTGCATTGCTCTGATTGGTTGTAGGTCTATCCAATTGAGTTTTTTCCTGGTTCGGTTAAGACACGCCTCATAATCAAAGCCCTATGGAGCAGTATCTATGAGTATGACGAAGTCAGGCTAACCAACTGTACAACAGCAGCTGAAATTGTGCGCAGGAACCTTTTTACATGAATACAATACATTTACGTATTTGACAGAATGCTTTTATCTATTGCATTCAACATTTCATCAGCTCATACATTGCTTGGGCATGAAACCCATAACCTTGTGCAGCATCTAGCTCTGTTGGAGCTACAGGACCTAAGTGAAGACTTTCTTCAGTGATTTACTTGTAAAGTCTATATTAAAGATGGCAAAAATCCTGTCAAAATAAAAGTAAACCATATACTTACAAACATGTTAAGACACCGATTTATCAAAACTCCTTGAAAATCTAAAGTCCAAAAAGAAAACAAAAGCAAATTAAAAGGATCAGTTTCAAACAGCGAAAAACTGAAATAACTTAAACAGATCAGATCAGAATATGACATTATTAGTGATGACGATGGATGAAAAAATAGATTCAGTTAATTGGAAAAAATGAATATTGTATAATTTGCTGGATGAGTCTGGGGAAGGAGTAATGGGAACGGAGCGGCAGTAGATGTGGATCCTTTTCTTTTCTTAGCAATCATTCCCGTTATGATCCAATGCTGGCTATTAAATTGAAGGAGTTGGACGCGCAGCTTCTTCATTATGGGACTCTTGAATTAGAGGCTGATAATAATTTTAAATTACACAGTTTGTAATTTGTAACACCCAAATAAAGCCAACACCGCTCACCATCATGGTAACTAAACTAAATACATCATCACCATCTAAACCTCTGTTAATTCTCAATAAATCTTCTGTAGACGTGTGACAGAAATAAAGTCAGTCTGGTTAATAATAAGTGAAGCTGGTAATGCTGTTTGTGGAGTTGTTTAATCCTCCTCTGCTGAGATCTTCACAGATTTAATCTCTTATTTTATCTTCAGTCTTTCATGTGTCTCAAGTCAGTTATTTACCTTAAATCTAAGTTAAATTTACTAAACAAAATAAGTTAATTTCTGTGAATGTATTTATGTGAACTCAATGACTGCTCAGCAGAATAAATATTGAAATGAAGTGTTATTTTATGTGTTTTGCACATAATTATATAGGGAAGATCTGTTAGTGCTTAATGATGTGTTGGGATGTTTCTGTGGGTCACCATTGTGCTGAAGAGTAGAGCCTGTTACCATTTATTTTGTTACATTACCTTCTTTAAAATGATTTTATACCAACCCCCCATTTTATTCAAAACAGTAAGCAAGTTGAAAAATATTAACAAATACATAAAACATTGGGTTAAAAAATAAAACAGTCTGTGTATGTGTGTGGTAATCAATCTCACAATTGTCATACACTGTCCCATTTTATTCAATCTTTGTGGTTCTAATAAAAGTAAATGTGTACTTCTAGGTTTTGATTTACATTTAGGGGATTTTTTTTAATAAATGTAAAATATATACTACAAAATAATCGTATTAAGCTGATTCAGTGCAGTAATTTAACATCTGTTAACCTGGTCGCAAATCAATTATTACCCAGAAGTGATTTTTTTTTCATCTATTCAATTCAGATTTATTTGTATAGCAGTTTTCACAATACACATAATTTCAAAGCAGCTTTACAGAAAATGAATGAGTCCACATTAGAATTTACAGTGATAAAACATGTCCAAATAATATCCATATTTCAAAATATCATGTACTGTATACATTTAGGCAGAAACAAGCAGCTCATTAAAGCAATTATTACAAGTTGTGATCATAATGATTACAATCTATGAAAATTGGTGCATGTTGATTCAGAGTTGGTGTCATCTGAAGTCTTTGCAGGAGTTGAGCATCTGAAGTCTTCATAAGAGACTGGACCCAGACTGGAGCTGATGTAATCTTCTCAGGGTTTTGTCCTGTAACCCCATATATTTGTACACAGAGGTGTACAACTGCTCCCCAAGTTTATGTTTATGAATGTTATATTTATATCTATGTAACATATCTATACCCATTTAATCAGTTTTTAAGTTCTATAAAATAAAAACATACTTTTGTGGCATCAAATAAAAATTTTATTCCTTTCTGTGTAAAGCACTTTGACTTAGTGTATGAAATAAACCTTGTCTTTTTTAAATATGCATTGGTTTAATGCTTTGCTGATAAATGTTTGTTAAACATTTGGATAAAAAGACTTTAATAACCAAAGTTCCAAAATGATAATGACAGTGAAATAAACTTAAAACCTGGAACAGATTTTCAATCTATTTCAAGGCTAATCTGCTAATATTTTCACTTTACTTTTTGCTTTTCCTTACTACTACCACCACCACTGCTACGCCACAGACTACTCCTAAAGTAATTGCAGGTTTCCTCCAGTTACGCCTTCGCTGGACATCATTAAACATCTCATTAGTGTAGTGCTTTCCTCCGTTTTTAAGCACCATTTCATCCATCTTATCCAGCAGCTCGTTTACTTGATCCTGATTCTCTTTGTCGTTATTGTTGAACGCATGATATCTGCCACCACAGCTCATAACAAACCTCCGTACATCCGGACTCTCTTCTATATGCTCTTTCAGTGGTTTACGCAGGGAATCAGCGTAAGTGAACAGAACGATGGTGTGAAGAGCAGCTTCTTCTCCAAAGTTCTCCTGAATCCATTTCACGGCGTTCTTCTTTTCGTCCGTGAATCTCTCATCCAGTCTGATGACCAGCAGGAACACATGAGGACCAGGAGCAGATATTCTCATGCACTTGTTAATTTCTGCCTTCATTTTTTTTCCACAATACATGTCTGTTGATGTATCTTGGAGGCCCGGGGTGTCGATTATCGAGATACTCCTGTTACCTTTTGTTGTCATTTTTTTCTCCGATTGTATTGTAACCGACTCTGGATTAAAATCCACTTTAAACGCATCTCTGCCCAGGATGGTGTTTCCTGTTGCACTCTTTCCAGCTCCAGTCACACCCAACAAAACAATCCTCAGATCTCCTGAAGATAAAAAGACAAATGGTTTCAAAAATAACACACACACACACACACACACACACACACACACACACACACACACACACACACACACACACACACACACGTCTGGTCCGCTATCTTTGAGGGGACTCTCCATAAGCATAATAATTTTTATACTGTACAAACTGTATATTCTATCCCTTACACTAACCTGACTCCTAAACCTGTCCATCACACACAACTTTCTGTATTTTTAAATTGTCAAAAAACATCATTAGTGTGATTTATACACTGTTTTCCTCACGGGGACCAGAAAATGTCCCACAAGGACAAGGATTTCAGATATTGCTTTGTGTCTTTGTGTCCCCATAATGTAGGGTTTACCAGACGCGCACACACACACACACACACACACACACACACACACACACACACACACACACACACACACATGTCTGGTTCGCTATCTTTGTGGGGACTCTCCATAGGCGTAATGGTTTTTATACTGTACAAACTATGTATTCTGTCCCCTTACACACACACACACACACACACACACTGCCCCTATCCCTAAACCTACCCATCACAGGAGACATTCTGCATTTTTACATTTTCAAAAAACATTACTTAGTGTGATTTATACGCTGTTTTCCTCGTGGGGACCGCTGGCTGTAAGTGAACAATGTAGGTGATTTCAGGTTTTACTATACTTGTGGGGACATTTGGTCCCCACAATGTAATATAAACACGACCACACACACACACACACACACACACACACACACACACACACACACACACACACACACACACAGTTAATTATACACTCACCGGCCACTTTATTAGGTACCCCATGCTAGTAACGGGTTGGACCCCCTTTTGCCTTCAGAACTGCCTCAATTCTTCGTGGCATAGATTCAACAAGGTGCTGGAAGCATTCCTCAGGGAGTTTGGTCCATATTGACATGATGGCATCACACAGTTGCCGCAGATTTGTCGGCTGCACATCCATGATGCGAATCTCCCGTTCCACCACATCCCAAAGATGCTCTATTGGATTGAGATCTGGTGACTGTGGAGACCATTTGAGTACAGCGAACTCATTGTCATGTTCAAGAAACCAGTCTGAGATGATTCCAGCTTTATGACATGGCGCATTATCCTGCTGAAAGTAGCCATCAGAAGTTGGGTACATTGTGGTCATAAAGGGATGGACATGGTCAGCAACAATACTCAGGTAGGCTGTGGCGTTGCAACGATGCTCAATTGGTACCAAGGGGCCCAAAGAGTGCCAAGAAAATATTCCCCACACCATGACACCACCACCACCAGCCTGAACCGTTGATACAAGGCAGGATGGATCCATGCTTTCATGTTGTAGACGCCAAATTCTGACCCTATCATCCGAATGTCGCAGCAGAAATCGAGACTCATCAGACCAGGCAACGTTTTTCCAATCTTCTATTGTCCAATTTCGATGAGCTTGTGCAAATTGTAGCCTCAGTTTCCTGTTCTTAGCTGAAAGGAGTGGCACCCGGTGTGGTCTTCTGCTGCTGTAGCCCATCTGCCTCAAAGTTCGACGTACTGTGCGTTCAGAGATGCTCTTCTGCCCACCTTGGTTGTAACGGGTGGTTATTTGAGTCACTGTTGCCCTTCTATCAGCTCGAACCAGTCTGGCCATTCTCCTCTGACCTCTGGCATCAACAAGGCATTTCCGCCCACAGAACTGCCGCTCACTGGATGTTTTTTATTTTTCGGACCATTCTCTGTAAACCCTAGAGATGGTTGTGCGTGAAAATCCCAGTAGATTAGCAGTTTCTGCACTCAAAAAAATGATATGTTGGCTTTACTTAACTTTTCTTTGTAAACAGGTTCCACCGGTTCCACATAACTATGTTTCGTTAAACAAACATAATATGTTCATGTAACTTCAACATCATGGAATTTGGTCATTTTAAGCGACCCAATTAAACTCTGAGCTAATGAGTTAATTAAGTGATTTATTGAGTGATGATTGAGCATTATTGAAGACACCTGATGTTAACAAGCAGAATCACTGAAGGAGAAAACCGGAATGTTTAAGTCACCATTATGGAGATAAGTGTGTGTTTTAGTTGGGCTCTTGACCATTAACTCATCAACTTTAGAGTTTGTTTGGCTGCTGTACGTGAGTTATAGCAGCCGGATGAACAATGAACAAAGGTGATCTGATGGTGTTGGTTGTGTTTTAACATAATCATTATTTAACAATCATTTGACCTGAATCACTGAACTTATATTGAACCCAATTTCTAAGTTAAGTTTACCTTACGGATTATAGCAGCACTGTCATTGTAGAACATACTATTTTGAGCCTTTTTAATGAAATTCAAATGATCAAATCAATACATATAAAAGAAACTTCTTAAAAAATATCTTGACTAGGCACACACAGACATCAAGAATCAGCCTGTGAATCTCAACAATGGTGACAATTATAAAGCATGTTGCAGTGCATTCTGGGTGCCACCAATCAAAACTCATTCATGGCTCCCATCATGCATTGCTGCATGAATAAATAATGAGCTTATGATCTGTTTGTCACCATTGCTGAGATTCACAGGCTGATTCTTGATGTCTGTGTGTGCCTACACAAAGTATTTTTTAAGAAGTTTCTTTTTTTATTTATTGATTTGATCATTTAAATTTAATTGAAAAGGCTAAAAATAATATGTTCTTCAATGACAGTGCTGCTATAATCTGTAAGGTAAACTTAACTCAGAAATTGAGTTAAATATAAGTTCAGTGATTCAGGTCAAATGATTGTGAAACAATGATTATGTTAAAACACAACCAACACCATCAGATCACCATTGTTCATTGTTCATCCGGCTGCTATAACTCACGTATAACAGCCAAACAAACTCTAAAGTTAATGAGTTAATGGTCAAGAGCCCAACTAAAACACACACTTATCTCCATAATGGTGACTTAAACATTCCGGTTTTCTCCTTCAGTGATTCTGCTTGTTAACATCAGGTGTCTTCAATAATGCTCAATCATCACTCAATTAATCACTTAATTAACTCATTAGCTCAGAGTTTAATTGGGTCGCTTAAAATGACCAAATTCCATGATGTTGAAGTTACATGAACATATTATGTTTGTTTAACGAAACATAGTTATGTGGAACCGGTGGAACCTGTTTACAAAAGAAAGTTAAGTAAAGCCAACATATCATTTTTTTGAGTGTGAAATACTCAGACCAGCCCTTCTGGCACCAACAATCATGCCACGTTCAAAGTCACTCAAATCACCTTTCTTCCCCATACTGATGCTCGGTTTGAACTGCAGGAGATTGTCTTGACCATGTCTACATGCCTAAATGCACTGAGTTGCCACCATGTGATTGGCTGCTTAGAAATTAAGTGTTAACGAGCAGTTGGACAGGTGTACCTAATAAAGTGGCCGGTGAGTGTACAAAATTTGTTATGGTAGAGAATGAGATTCAGTAAACAATGGACCAGTAAACAACCACTTGAACAATCTTGTAATGGCAAGTTTCGTAAGTGCCAAGTGGTTTAGCAAGTACCAATAGAAAAAAAACAAACATGTAGGCTGGTTATGTTTTAGTACAATTTCTTTTACCATTATGGTTTCTTTCTTTTAATTATTTTCCACATGCTTACACAGCATAATTTATTAATTATTCCTTTATCAAGCCGAGTAATAAACTGATTTCTTGTTCAGTTTTTTTTTCCAAATCTTGTTTCTTTTTATTGTATTTATATTGTATTGTGTTTATTTATGTTTGATCTTTCATATTCTCATTGGTTTTAAATTTGATTCTTAAATTTGTTATAGCTGTATATCAGCTTTATCAAATTAAGTAACTAATTTCTCAAATTATTTCATTCTCACATGGCCATACCATCATTTTCCAATTTTTTCTTTTTCATTTTTTAAAATTGAATAGCTTTGTTTAGATATAAATACAGTCAATACTCTAATTTTGTTGTTAGGTGATCAAATATTGTAAGAATGTCCAGAATAAGATTAATTTTCTTCTTGATTAACCGCATCAGATTAATCAGGTGATTTACAGACCTGTAATTGGTGGTGCCATTTCTGTGGAAATCCTCTTTTTCTGATTCAGATGCTCAGTGATCGCTTTTACTTGATCTTGATCTGGATCTTGATCTGGATCTGGATGAATCAATGACGAATGGAAAGGACAGACTGAAACTGCTCCGGTTATTTGACTCCACGTATTTGAATGATCACATGACTGCAGCGTGCAAATGTTTGCTTGAACTTTTCAGAGATATTGTAGCTATTAATATCATTTTCTAAAATAATAATACAATAAAATCTCTTTGTCTCTCTAAATGGAAAGTTTTAATTTATTTTGATGCTTCTTAGACAATTTATTTGTTTAACATGTTAGTCAGTACATTTAAAAAGTTTCACTTGGTACATACATCTTTTGTAGAGCATTTGAAAGAAGGAATGGACAAGCTAAATATAACTCAGATAATGGCAATGTTTCTGAACTGGAATATGTTCATCATTAGATGTAGCAATTTTCTGCTAATTATAAGGTGATTTTGGTTTTTATAAAATTACTTACAAGCATACAGTCATTGAGTGTGTGTGTGTGTGTGTGTAGGTTTGGATCCTATTTCCAGAATACAGTCACATATTTGTTATATTGTTGTATTTGTAATAATGCTTGGCCTTCATGGTGTAATTATATTGCATCCTAAAAGCTGTCAAATATCCCCACCTATTGTTCAAGTCAACTATCTACAGGGCTCTTAAGTTTTGAAGACAGGCAAGAGTGACATTCAACCCCACGGGGTCAAAGGGGGCGGGATGGACGGGTCGCGGGAATGGGGGTGTTTCATTAATAATATTATTATTAGTGTTTTTGTTGTTGTTATTAATAATTGCTGAATACAAATTTGAATGTTAACCATGTCTGCATGTCCATTTAAAATCTATTTCAGTAACAATAAAAATACATCACGGAGCAGTATTCTGGATGAATGTCTCATATATGCCATAAACATAGAATTGGTTGTATTATTTAGGAAAATTGGTCTTCATGAACATTGTAATCAACCTTTTGGGGATTTAATGTGCAATGTACTTTGATCTCTTGCACACTCAGTTTTGGAGTCAATGCAAGTAAAAGTTGTTGCCTGTGCTGGTTGACTTCAGTGCCGGCTGTCTCTGGGCCAGCATCCTCTAACCTGGCTTTTTTAGGACATAGACTATGCAATACACTTTAATTTAGTTAGTGCTAATAAAATGTGTACGCCTATTTGGAGAGAGAGATGTTTATAATGTGACAATATGTCAGTCATCGTGTGATAACGAGAATATGTCCAGGCCTAGACGACTTGTTCTGAGAAGGTGTTGTCAGTGAACAGGCTGTAAAACTGTTACAGACCCTCATGAAAAACTGATGCTAATTATCTGGGAAACATTCTCTAACATAGCAGTCCAGTTGTCATTGTTTGTGTCAAAAAAGTTGTGAATTTGTTGTAACATTAAAACAGGAGATCATGACTTACTCTGTGCTCAAGTGATGCTCGGAGATCCAGTCAGTGTTTTCTCTGTGGGTGAACGAAACTTTCGGAAGATGTTGTGCAGAATCACGTGAACAATTCCAGCATATGCTTTTTTTCATTGGTTGTTGCATTAAATCTTACCCAGATACAATAGTGCTATTTTCTGATTGGCTATTGTGTAGCCCCCTTTTTTTTTTTGTATTGGCTGGTAAGTGGCAGGCTCGACTAAAGAATTCCTGGGGAGACGCGCGTCACACGCTTGATTCCAATTTCCTGCCGGTTCTATAGTGAGAGACATTTTGGGCGCTGCAGCATACGACAATTCACCATGACGTCGCCACAGTAATAGACGCTCTTCCGGGTGGCAAAAACTGAAGCGTTCCTATGGCAACCCTAGTAAATTGCTTGGAAGGGAGACCCACCGACGCCACCGTCGACAGTAAAAATTTAATACAAATAAAAAAATTAATTAAATATAATGCGGGTTTTTTTATCACAATAACAACTGTGTTTAATTATATAAGTAAAAAATATAACAAATATGTTATATAGTAGCCCTACACATAATTAGCTAAATACTCTCTAGCTCTTTTTTCTAGCCAAAATAACGTGCTATATAGCCTATCATGGTACCATCCTGAGGTAAATGTTATGTGACATAATTGTTCTCCAGCTGTTATATTGACCTCTTTGCTCTGTTGAAAAACACTGATTGGTCGATATTATACGAGGATTAAGGAATATACATTTTGGTAAGTTGCGTGAGAAAATGGATGTGGGGCGTGAGAGTGTGTGAAAAGTGACAATAGCCCTCTTTACTTCAGGCTGTGACTCGCAATGAGTCTGATCTTCAAAAGAGACAAATTTACTAGTAATATTAGTCTCGAATTTCCCCGGCTGAAGATAAATACACTGCTATGATTTTGTAGATGGACCGTTTTGAGAATACACGAAGCAGAGTTGAAGGGCAAGCAGGGTTGGCAGAAGAAATGTAAACGTTGATGAATCATATAATTTAGGGGATCATTAAGATTTCCAACTTTTGACGACACGACGTCCACTCGCTATAACCTCCTCACCCACGGGGAATCGATAAACCCCTACACCTTTAGCTGTGTATCAGACAGCGCAACCCCAAAGACAACGCGTTTTCATCATCGTTGCAACTTTTATCAACAACAATGTTTTTAACTATGTAATTGTTACAGTAGCCGGCTGGATCTCTTCAGTTATGGCGCTTTTCCACTACACAGTACCAGCTCGCCTCGGCTCGGCTCGACTCGACTCGACTCGCCTTTGTTTGGTTTTCCATTGTGTAAAAGTTGTACCTGTACCCATAGATATCTATATAAAGGCTCGATGTCTCGTCCGCGCTGCTGGCCAATGGTAGTCGACGTCAGCACCCTTGCGGCCATCTTGTCACAGGCAGCTCGCCCACTCGTAACATTGTGTTTATGGTGCATGTAATTTTTAAATAACCATAACTTGCTAAATTTTCTACCGATTTTCAAACGGGTTGGTTCGTTGTAAACGTCAGAGATGTAGTTATGACACTGCACACTTATGGATAATTATGTATTAATTATGTAAACATTCATTATATGCTAGTATTATAGCCACGTTAATAACGTTAGTAAGAAACCAAACCGTTTGTAAATCCGTCCAGATTTCAGCGAGATAAGAGTATTTGTGTTTGTGCAGATAACTCACCTTACATTAAACCCTGCCTGTGACAAGATGGCCGCCGGTGATGACGATAGAGACTCTGCCGTAAGACATCTAGCCTTTATATAGATATCTATGCCTGTACCTGCTTTCAGGTACTTTTTTTCGTACCACCTCCGGCGAGGTTCTAAGCGAGCTGAGGCGAGACTAAAATGTGACGTGTAAACACAGCAGACTGCTGATTGGTCAGAGAGAATCGTCACTATTCACTGCGTCATCATTGCACGCGTCAGACGGAGTATCCTGAATAACCCCGCTATTTTTAAATAGTTTGGCCAGATTGCGTGATATCCCCATTACTACTATTTTTATGGCACCTCGGAAGAATACGCCGTGGTCAAACGAGGAGTGTGTGTCGCGACTCGCGGCTCGCGCAGAAGATTACGTCACGGAAGTTTCCTGCAGCGTCGCTATGACGACCAGGTACTATTGTGGAGGTACTATCTGCAATGGAAAACGGAGCGAAAAGCGAGCCGAGTCGAGTCGAGCCGAGTTGAGCTGGTACTGGTAATGGAAAAGCGCCATTAGTCAGTAAGCCGCTCGTTCTTTAGTTCTTTATTTGAACTAATCATGTCATTTATTTAAATTATTTATGTAGAGTGTGAAATAAAACCGGCGTCTCTAACCATGATTACTATATAAAGACACTTTACATTTATTGAAATGCATTAAATTAAATGAAAACAAAAAAATCAAACAGTTGGAAATTTTGATAGGGGATTGTTTTACTCATACTAATTGATGTTAAACTAAATAAACGTTTTCATATGTGTCTCTCACTCTGTTTGCAAGTGTAACTGTGTTACCAGTGTTGGGAAAGTTCACTTTCTACATGAACTAGTTCAAAGCTCAGTTCACACATTTTAAAATGAACTAGTTCAGTTCATAGTTCACAATTAAAAAAATTAACTAGTTCATAGTTCTTTTTTTTTTCCATAAATTTGTTGCGAGCTATTTTTTTTTATTATTGCCACAGCCCACAACAACAGACAGCAATTATTTTATCGGCGGGCAAAGTTTGCTCAGAAATGTAAGATTTTTCCCATCCTCACGACCTTGTCATAAAACTCGTTTAAATGATCATACTGTAACGAGTGGAAATAAGGTGTGGCCCCTTTAAGAGCTGCGCGCACGCCCTGTTAAACTGTCTACTACACTCTATATCTGTATGGTATTGTACCGTGCGCCTCGATGTTTGCGGGTAATGGTGCTCATTTTATTTGATCTGTTTGTTTTGTTTGGTAACGCGGTGGACGGAGCGTGGGACAAACAGTTTCCCCAAGTTTGATTGGGGAAATAAAGCGCGAGCTGTTGTGATATGGCAATCGCCTCCGTGAGTTTGTCTGGCCTAGTGGCTTCGGCTTTGAGCTATCCCGGCGTTACAATACGACGCATCCAGTCCTCGCTGCTTTGTCGACTACATGCTGCTTTTTGTTTTGATGACGCATGCGGCGGTGCAACACTGGTGGCTGGTGGTGCCAGATTGGGTGGTTTTTTTTCGCCATATACTAAGGACTGTTTATGGTGTGTTTTAGCCGGGTTTTGCCTGGAAGGCTTTATAGAAATATGGCACCCAATTGAATGAAGTTAAACTGAGAGAGCGTTCGTTCACAGACACCAGAATGAACGAGTTCACAGTAACGTTCATCAGGCATTAATACAGTACGTTCAGTTCACGTTCACCTAAAATATGAACGAGTTCATAAACTATCGTTCAATGAACGCGTTCAGGCACAACACTGTGTGTTACTATGGTTAACAATAGTAGAGGATTAATTTCAAACTGTAATCAAACTGACTGGAACTACCTGTGCATTAAACGGTTTTACTGCACACCTTCCAGACAATCAGTATCGAGTATTTAAACAGCCCGTGGTATAAATTATAAATAGTTTTTTCGCGTGAGAAATACAATATGTGGCGGGAGGGCGTGACAAAAGACTGAAATGAGTGACTGTCACGCTCAATGCGTGACACTTGAGAGCCCTGTATCTATACCTTATAGACAAATTTGACCTGAGTACTAGAAAATATTTTAATTAAAACCAAAAGCACCCTTATAGGGATATAAATTAAAAATTTGTAAGGCAGCAGACTTAGTAGGCAGGTAATTAGCAAAACAAGACTGGCAAGTCTGACATGCCAATGCACTTTTATGTCTGGATGTCCGTTCTCTGAGACAGTAATATGTGTTTGGAATGTAATAAGAGTGTTAAATATCAGCATTAAACTTTTATTTACCACATATAAAATGGTTGTGATATATAGTATGTTAAAAAAACACCAATTCACATAAAAAGCCAAGAGTCAAAGTGACCAACAAAAAGAAACACTGATCATCATAATGGTGACAAATCATTTTCAATACATCATCACCATCTAAACCTCTGTTAATTCTCAATAAGAACTTCTGTAGAGGTCTGACAGAAATAAAGTCAGTCTGGTTAGTAATAAGTGAAGCTGGTAATGCTGTTTGTAGAGTTGTTTAATCCTCCTCTGCTGAGATCTTCACAGATTTAATGTCGTCTTTTCTCTTCAGTTTAAAGGGCACCTATTAGGGATTTTTGAACTAGAATTTTTTTGTGTGTGGCTGCTGTGACAGTGTGTTTGTCAAACACATGAGCTGTAATAGTAATAGTTCAAGTTACAATCATTGTTCAATTCTGACCAACACAACTTCATACACAGAGTTTGGTTCTATCCATCTCTACTCTCTCAATCCACAAGCTCAATGTGACATCTCCTCCTACTGGCAGAAAGAGCTCAATGTACAGTTTCAGGATGAGCTCAATTACTCTTTTCTAGATTTCCTGATGAAAAGACACTGATGGTGATTCTGGAACAGTTTGTTCTTTAGTGTGTTTCTTCTGGTGAGTCTGAAAACTACCTAAATAAGCGAATCTCTCGTCACAGATGGAGCAGCGGTAAGGCTTCTCTCCTGTATGGACTCTCTCATGAGTCTTCAGGACGTCTGATCGAGCAAACGTCTTGTCACACTGAGAACACTTATACGGTCTTTCTCCTGTATGAATCCGCTGGTGATTTTTAAAGGTACCATGTTTACTGAAACTCTTCCCACAAACGCCACAGTGATACGGTCTTTCTCCAGTGTGAACTCTCAGATGAAGTCCAAATTGAGCCTGATTAAAGAAGCTCTTCCCGCAGTAGGAGCACAGGTACGGTTTCTCTCCGGTGTGAGTCCTCTCATGGCAAATCAGCTGAGATTTTTGACGGAATCGTTTATCACAGTGTTCACACTGATACGGCTTCTCCTCAGAGTGTATTTTCTGGTGTGACTTTAGACAGGTTGAGTTTGTGAAGGTTTTCCCACATTCGCTGCACTTGTACGGCCTCTCGTTGGTGTGAATGCGCACGTGCTTCTTCAGATGGGATCCGTGGTTGTAACTCTTCTCGCAGTGAGGACACTTGTATGGCCTTTCACCCGTGTGGATTCGCTTATGAACCTTAAAGGAACACTCCGACTTTTTGGGACTTTAGCCTATTCATCTTATCCCCCAGAGTTAGATAAGTCCATACATACCTTTTTCATCTCCGTGCGTGCTATAAGTCAGTTTGACGCACCCACCGCTAGCCTAGCTTAGCACAAAGACTGGATATAAATGGTTACAGCTAGCATGCTAATCCAAAAAAGTGACAAAATAATGCAAACATTTTCCTATTTACATGTTGTGATTTGTATAGTCACAGAGTGTACAAAAAACAAAGTCATATGAGACACAGACATATTTTAAACGTATAAATACTGGGAACAATATTCTCTGAAGGCGAAGCACTGCTACTTGGGCGGAGTGATAACCGCAGCACCTGAGACGCGCCGTGGTGAGGAGCAGAGAGTTCGTTCAGAGTTTGCGTAACCGAGTCAGCAGTTTATAAATAGTAAAAGCGTACTTTACAATCATGGGTTTTCGCTGTATTGTAAAGAGCTGCGACAATAAACAGGGGAGACCAGGTAATACCATGATGTTTCACAGAATTCCAACTAAAAAAGCTGAACGGATGAAGAAATGGCTACTTGCTCTGGATATTGATCCAAACACACCTAAAGAAATTATCAAGGGACATCATATTTGCTCGTTACATTTCACGGAGGACGACTATTTCGAAAAAATGGAATTTGCCACAAGGACCATGAAACGTGTGCTGAAGGATACGTCAGTCCCATCAATATCACATAGAGGACAAAGTGTAGCGGCTCCGGTAAGTGTTCCGTTATATTTCTAGATGTTTAGCCTAACGTTACTGTAACAGTGCCATTAGCTAACTTAGATCTAATGTAACGTTAGTGACACTATTATATGAATAGGGTGGTAACTATTGCAGTTGTTTACAGGCTCCATGTATCCCCTGTAGCTGCTAATGTTAGTATTGTTGCCTCGAATGCGCTCTGTCGTCCCAGCAGAGGTAAACTAGTAGCCTTCAACTTTCTAATGAATCGGAGGGGGTAGGGACAGTTTGCTTCTTTTTTTTTTTTTTTTTTGGGACGTATCCTTCAGCACACGTTTCATGGTCCTTGTGGCAAATTCCATTTTTTCGAAATAGTCGTCCTCCGTGAAATGTAACGAGCAAACATGATGTCCCTTGATAATTTCTTTAGGTGTGTTTGGATCAATATCCAGAGCAAGTAACTTAGCCATTTCTTCATCCGTTCAGCATTTTTAGTTGGAATTCTGTGAAACATCATGGTCTCCCCTGTTTATTGTCGCAGCTCTTTACAATACAGCGAAAACCCATGATTGTAAAGTACGCTTTTACTATTTATAAACTGCTGACTCGGTTACGCAAACTCTGAACGAACTCTCTGCTCCTCACCACGGCGCGTCTCAGGTGCTGCGGTTATCACTCCGCCCAAGTAGCAGTGCTTCGCCTTCAGAGAATATAGTTCCCAGTATTTATACGTTTAAAATATGTCTGTGTCTCATATGACTTTGTTTTTTGTACACTCTGTGACTATACAAATCACAACATGTAAATAGGAAAATGTTTGCATTATTTTGTCACTTTTTTGGATTAGTATGCTAGCTGTAACCATTTATATCCAGTCTTTGTGCTAAGCTAGGCTAGCGGTGGGTGCGTCAAACTGACTTATAGCACGCACGGAGATGAAAAAGGTATGTATGGACTTATCTAACTCTGGGGGATAAGATGAATAGGCTAAAGTCCCAAAAAGTCGGAGTGTTCCTTTAAGATTCCCTTTGGTGAGGAAATACTTGTTGCACTCGATGCAGTGGAAAGTCTTTTCGCCAGTGTGGATTCTCTTATGACTTGAAATAACTTGTTTGTTGCGGAAATACTTGTTGCACTCGCTGCAGTTGAAAGTCTTTTCGCTGTGTGTCTTTATATGAACTGTCATATTAGATGGAGTGGTGAAAACCTCCTTCTTGTGCTCTTTTGAATGAAGTCTCTTCTCGTCTAAGGTAGGGAAGCTGATGTTGCATCTCTTGCAGGAGAAGCTTTTCTGTTCTGTGTGTTTTCTCTCATGTCTTGCTAAATGTCCCTGTGAACTCAATGTTTTCCCACAGGTTACGCAGGAGAAACTCTTGACCTTCATCTGATCTTTTGATGTCGAGGTTGTTTCTTCATCAGTAGATGAACCGTCATTCACATCTGAAAAGAAAAAAGGTATTAAAATGTCGGTAACACTATTGTAAGACTGGAAAAACTGGTTGAAGAGATCGACCTGACCACTGGTCTATGAGACAAGAGGATCTTGCTGGAAATGAACATTTGACCTCCCCCTCATGCAGTCTCACCTCATCTAAACACTTCATTCTCTCTCTCATGCACATCTCAAACTCACACAATAATAGATATGGTTTAATGTGAATGATTATCATTGAGTATAATACATGTTTAGTATCATTTGAAAAAGTGTCAGGGTGACTGGTACAAATGTCTCATTCCCAAAGAGTAAAACACAAGGTAATAAGGTTTTCAGAAGTTTAGAGAAACTGGCACACAAAAGAAGACAGGCAAATGGTCCTCCTACCCCCCAAGAGTTGTAAGCTGTGAATGCACATTTACCATGTGAAAGAGGTTCTGGCTATTTAATGAAATGCAGCGAGAGATCGGGACTTCGGTCCTCAGATCAGCTGTGAGGGAGAGCGGCCGAGACTCTCAGATCATGTCTTTCTTAACGTCGGGTTTGTATCTCTTCTCTTTATTCTAGAGCCACGGTTGTCAAACTGGGGTACGCGTACCCCCAGGGGTACGTGGACTGATTTCAGGGGGTACGCGAAAAAAGATCTAAGGGACTGTTCGTTTTGTACTTAAGGGGTTTTGAGATCTGTAGTCAAAAAAGACTTGACCCTCCCTTCGCCAGCAATAATTTTTTCTATGACCCTCCAAAATGATTGTGAAAAAAAGGCATGACCCTCCCCGATAATTTATTGATGACTTCTGTAGCTACTGGTTTCCGCTTGGCAAAGATCTTCAGATAGCCATTGTTTTTTTTACAACCATGACAAACGACTAAACTCCTGCTTTCTCATCTTACTAGGGCTGTAACGATAGACCAAACCTACAATTCGGTTCATATCACGATTTTAGATCTGAAAAAAAATCATGTTTTCGGTGCTGATGCAGTGTAACATGCAAGGGTGACGCTGCCAATAAAGTATCTAAAAGCTGCCACAAAGAACCGGCATAATGATTATGAATATGTCAAATATAGCAAGGAGACATTTTAATTGTTTATTAATAAACAAGTGTTTGTCAGTGTCGGCTGGAAAGATGGAGTTGGCGATGTTGACTCACGATCTTCGCAGTAGTGAACGGGCCAGAGAGAAATGCACATTTCATACGGATTACATAAGCAGAGAGTCTGATTTCTTTCGTTTTGAATTGTTCTGTTAAAAAGTAGACATTTCAAGCTTTCTATATATTTCTCAGGTCTGTGAGGCAAGTACATTATACACTGTGTTTCAGTTCATTTATGAGACGAGAGTCCAGTTCACTTTAAAGAAAGGCTTTGTGCTTTCTGTTCGAGGTCTCTGTGAAAGTTTTAAAGTCGCTTTCAGAGCGGTCCTGTCCATAACGGAGAACTGTCACGTCCGTAACATTGTTTTTTTCCTCATAAATGCGAACACAAATTAAATAAAAATAATATTTTATGTTCTGTGGAGGCCGACCCTCATCCGGTGGGTAGTATTACTTTTGTTTTGCGCAGTGTAGTTCATTGAATTACAAAAATACTTTGTCACCTAAAAGTTAAAGATTTTTTGTCACACGTCACATGTGCATTTCCCTCATATTAAATATAAAACGCATGTGTAGACTGATATTTTTCTAATGTCTGGAGCTTTATTAAAGGTGGGGTATGTGATTTGCAAAACAGCTGGCAGATTTAGAAAATACACAACTCAAATGGTCCTCCCTTCTTTCCTCCAACGCTGGCCCTGATTCGCTCGAGGGGGAGGGGCGTACGGTACGACCGTTTGATTGACGGACTTACTGTCCAATGATTTTAGGTGGTCTTGGAAATGATTGGTTGGAGTTTTTCGAGTCCTGCCCATTCCACAGATGATTAAATTGCTTAATTTTCATTTCAGTGCTTCTAACTCAGTGGCTGTAAGTGGGTTATGAATAGGATTTCAAGTGATTTTGAAAAAATTGACAAAAAAAAAGAATCACATACCCCACCTTTAAGGGAGTATGGATATATAAACAGACGTTTCAGTATTAAATGCATTTTCTGAACATTTATATTTAGAATTTTGACTGCAAATGCCACGTCCATCAGCTGCAGTACTGGCGCCTCAGTCCCAATAGCCTACTGTAAAACTCAACGTACATTCACACAACATGTGGTGGGGGAAAAAAATAGATTCTGTTCAGTTTCGCGATATTTTGCGCACGCAATTATATCGATACAGTAGAGCAAAGTATCGCAATATTTAATTATAAAATTATCTGTTTTACTTTCGGGGTTTATCCATTGGTTTTCTCGGAGTTTACTCTAATAATTTACATTCGCGTATTACATCCACAAGGAATCACTTGTTGCGGTCCTTTGTTGTCGTAGCCTTGAAATCTAGACGCACCCTAGCGGCAGCAAAAATTATTTCGCAGCCAGTGTGGTCTAGCAACTCTCCATAGACGTTTTAGCTGAAAAAACCAAACTCTGGTCAGGCCAATCACATCGTTTATAGAGTCGGCGGGCGGGATTAACATAGAATGATGACAGAGTTGTGACGATTCACTGCTACTTGAAAACAAAGAATGGCTGGCGAACAGCTGTCTTTCGATTCGGCTTTGGCCGCGACTCTGGAGTATTTTAAGTTAAACTTTTCTTTAAAACATGAACAAAGAACGGCACTTGAGTCATTTAAAAAAAAGGACGATTTAAAAGACGTCATCTTCTTCATTGCTCTGGTTGGTTGTAGCGTGATCCTATTGCGTGCAGAGGGAATTTAAAAGACAACCGTTTATCCCGCCCCTCGTATTGAGCCCTGTCAATGGAGAGTTCCCAGACCTAACATCTTGATGTAGGTCTGGCATGCCAGGCTATTGTTGTCGTGCATTCAACAGGAAATTCAAATGAAAAAGTAGATGCCAAGTATAAGTTTAGAGTTACATGGTAGTGTATAAGGTAGAGTTACACTCACATGACACTGCACTTATTCGCAATCACAAAAGTTCATTATTTGCTCGTGCTTTAAAGGTTGTATCAGTGATTTCAGGCCCAAAAAATGCCGAAACACAAATGATCACATTCATCTAATCTTTCCTAACGATCCGCTAGCTGCCCGCCCCATAAGCAGGCTGTCAAAAAAACGCGTCTCTGTAGGCAGCCTAGGCTCTGAGATCTGCACACAAAAACAAATGGGTACAACCACCACTCAAAACCAAAATAAACAGTTTTTCAACCAATCACCGACAGGGGCGGGTGTTGCTCCGACTTCGCGTCCAGCCGTGAACGAGCTCAAAACCTCACAACACCCGCCCCTGTCGGTGATTGGTTGAAACACTGTTTATTTTGGTTTTGAGTGGTGGTGCACCGGCCAGCTTCGGGAAGCGCCTTTCATTTGCTTGTGGGTGTTTGCTGTAATAGTGATATTGCATTGTACTTGCACTACTGCTTTATTTTAATACCGCGTAGCATATTTTGCAAGTAACTTCGTCACCCTTTCTGTCGAAATGGTCCCACATAGTAGCTTCTTCTTGCTCGCTTCATTTAGCTTGCTCAGGGAGAATATGTCTGTTGGCGCGTGTGGTTGCGCATGTCGACGCGCCCAGTGAGCTAACAAATATTGGCTACATATACTATGTTTTTTTAACCATGAAGCAAAAAATAAAAAATTTGTCAATTTTTACTTTCGGTTAACAGTTAAACGGTCAATATGAGCATCCCTAATTGCATTTAATCAAAAATGCCATGAGAAAAGACGGAACACGCAGGAAAACTTCCCCGTATCACTGGAAACCATCATTGGACCAATATAGACGGGCTTACACTATACAATAAGGTTACATTAATTCCAATAATTCTACAGCGGAAGCTAGCGGAAAATATGTTGTTTGTGTTTAAACGCACTTTCCTATGATTACTTGCATTCAACAAAGTATTTATTAATGGATTGAGTGAACTTTATTGTAAAGTGTACACTATTTCAACATAAACTGATGTGTTACTAACATTTGTAGACTCTTTATTAACACGACTAACATTTATTTAAAATTGCGTCATCGTACACCTTAAAGCAGCACTCAGTAGGAATTCCGTTTTTGTCAAACAGCGACCCCTAGAGTCGCTGTGGAGTACTTGTACTGTCGTGAATAGCACTCACGCAGAGATGTCTCTGCACTCACGGCCTTATCCCCTTAATAAGGTATGGCCCCTTTAAGAGCTGTGCGCGCCCTGTTTAACTGTTGGCAGTCTGTATTGTATGTGCGCCTCGAACACCACATGTATACGGCGCCGGGTTATTTCTGTTTGATGCTCATTTTATCAGAATTTTATCAGATCTGGTTTTTGCCGTAAAGCAATTCGTTACATCGCGAGACCTGATATCACGTGACACTTCCTGATGCTGCGGCCGGCGGGCCGCCGGCTCAAAGTTGCAAGTGTGATTTTGCGGCACACAGGCACCAGGGCGGTGCGAAACGACCACCATTCAACACGAAATCAGTAATATAAACATTACAATGACTCCAAAGCTGTTCTGTTAAGGTAAAAAAGTTACTTAGTTCACCTTTAAGTGAGGCAGATCAATAATATTGTTGAATATTAAAAATGTTAGAAATATTAGAAATGTTCATCCTTAGTGTGTGTCAACTGCTACATAGTACAGTAAGTTAACCTTACAAAACCGTAAAGCTATTCACAAGCATTGTTCATGGTTAGTTCATGTTAACTAATTGTGCTGTTTACGTGAATAGATGCATTAGTATGTGTGAGTTAACATTAATAAAGATTAACTAATGCTGAACAGAGGCGTTTTCATGGTTAGTTCATGTTAACTAATGCATTAACTAATGTAACCTTATTGTGAAGTGTTACCAAAAAGTCTAACTTAAAATGAGCACAAATAAATGTAATGAATCCTGCACTTACCATCATGCAATTCTATAATATGTGTCTATATTTTTCTATAACTTCTAGAGCTTAAAAATGAAAGATAGATGTGAAATTGTGATGCAGCTCATGATACAGTGTTTTCAACACATCGGTTCACAGTAACTAATGTCTGCACCTGCTGATTTAGGAGCACAACTAAATGTTTACCCACATTCTTACTATGATTTGCCATAACAAAAGATAATAAATGGAAGATACATACCTGAAGGAATAAAATCACCATCGTCATCATTTCGATTATTCTCATCCTCAACATAATATCCTTCATCCTCCTCCTCTTGATCTTCATCCTCCTCCTCCTGTTGTTGTTGCTCTGCTGTGGTTTCTTCTCCTCGTCTCTCTATCAGGTTCCTGCAGTCCTCCAGTTTGACGGAGCACATCTTCATCTGCTGTTCTCCAGCGTTACAGTCAGAGGTTTGATCAGCGGATCCATGATCCTGAGCGTCAGTATAACACAGTAAAGTGAGGCTGAGCTCTGAGTCCTGTGTGTCTCTGGATCTCCAGACTGAATCCTGAGCTTCTGTCCCATCAGTCACACACACTGAAACCTTCTCCAGATCCTGACAAACACATCATAGATCAACACAAATAAACAACAACCTGTGGATATTAGCCTCATTACTCAGCAGTTCTCTATCTCTAGTGGGTATATTGGTGGTTTGTTTGCATATTTTGCTGCTGTATTAATCTGAGATGTGCATAAGAAGTGAGAAGCGAACACAACTGTGGTTTGACTGAGCTGAAGGATGAAATGATGAGCTGCTCAAACCTCTCTGTTGGGTTTGTCTCCTCTTTCTCTCAGCTTTGCCTCCAGTGACGCCACCTCTTTCTTCAGCTGACAGATTTCAGTGATGAAATCCTCAATATCCAGCATGGACAGATCCGTTCCTACTGATTTACAGCAGATCACATCCATCTGTGCTGTCATGGTCAACATCTGAAGACAAACACATCATTATTACAAGATGCATTTATAATGATGAACTCACACTGATTTAAACTCAAAATGACTAACAAAATAAGAAAATGATTGCATTTTCTGATCATATTAATATACCGGTAGATATTAATTCCATATAGATTACATAGTACATGTTTAAATTCGTTATCAAAAACTGCTGGATTTAAACACAGAATTAAACATGTCATTGTACTCGTTTCTAAGTATCAAGTGTCCAGCATTGAAAATTAAACGTGTTAACTGGTTTTATTACAAATATCAGTTAAAACACTGTAGTAAACAACGGTAAATGAATCCTCTTGATGGAAAAACGTTTTTTTTCTTCAGTTTTTTTTTTTTTCGTTTGTTTTTTGGCAGCTAACTTCTCTTTAATGTGCAGGCTGATAGTTTTATTTGTTTGGCATATTGGTCTCATGTAAACAAAAAACTCAGTCTATAGTTTTTAGACTGAGTCTTTTAGCAGTAATACTATAAAAGCATGGCAGAACCACATCAGGGCAATGCATTATTTACCACAGTTCATGTTTAGAGAGCTGAACTGATTCAGACACAGAAATGCAATAATACACGATACGGATCCGTTAGGAAATTAAGTGGTGCCGTGACCATGACAAATCAAGAACATAAATAACAGCTAAAACTTACAGCGTGGACATCAATTGAACAATTTTACTTTTACCATAGAAATACATAAACATGGTGTTCTGGTGGTATTTTCACGTTCGTAGCTGCACCAAAGGAATTCAAGCTTGGTTTTGATTGAGAAAATGATGGAGAAAGTTTGCTGTGGACACGGTCTCTACTGACCAGCGTTTCTTCCTGAAACCTGTAGGAGTCGCTGTGACGCTCTTCAGTGCGCCGGTAAAACCACTGAAGAAGAGGAAGCCTTGCGAGCTGAGACTGAGGTGTGTTTTTAACTGTGTGTGAGATTTTCTGCCTAAAGTGTTTTAATGTGCTTTAAATTAACTACTTCTTCGCATTTATCATTAATTTTTTTTTTAAATTAGCCGTGATTTTACCACATTAACCATAGTTTAGCCTGGGTATTTGTAAATAATAGTATTGTAGTTGTAAACACACATTTCTTTGCTGTAAATATTTTACCTGACATGGTGGCACAAATGCTCTGAAACACATGAAAATGAATAGCTCTTTCTTGATTAAATAAAATAAATGGAAAAAAGGGTGCAATTGCCTCACAATCATCCTTGAGCACTTAAACACTTAAAACATGTTTATCAGTGTTATGAAATCCAGGAACTCATAGATACTATTTTGAGGCTTTTTAATAGGTCAAGTTCAATCAATCTCTCAAGTTTAAGATACAATCATTGTTCAATTCTGTCCAACACAACTTCATATACAGAGTTTGGTTCAATCCATCTCTACTCTCAGATTTACTGATGAAAAGACATTATGTTGCGGTTACCAGGAGAGAGATTAAGGCCCTGTTTACAGGAGAATGATTCCGGGTGAAAACGTAAAAATATTTTATCAGATGTGCCTTTCGTTTACACGGCGACTGTTTTTGGGGCTTAAAAAACGCAAAAAAACACACAAAAAAAACACCCTCCAGAGTGGAAATCTTAAAAACGCTCCACCGTCGCGTTCCCGTGTAAAGGGTGAAAACGCAAATCTGCTCTCGTCGTGTACGTAAATATCAGCAGTATGTCTTATTACTCGCATAAGCGCTTTAGACTTAAGTGGAAACCGTATGTTCGTTTGGCATATACTTGCGCACGCGCACACACACACACACACACACTTGCTACGGCTCATTCTCTCTTCCAACAGTCATTTTGTAAATTGATCGTGCAAAACCAATGTGTTGGTAATATAGTCTCCACATAGACTATCTAGTCCAAATTCTTCTAATATTCCATAGACAGTCTGAAAAAGGGAGTTGTTCATCCATTTGACTGGCTAACATCCTTTTACTGTTTTGGATGGCATAGCATATATATAAAACATTAGTCATTCTTTTCTCCGGTGTTGAGTGGAGCGTTTTATTTGTCTCAAATTATATGTGGCAGCCTGGCAGACTGTATGGAATATTACAATAGTAATAGATTTGTAATTGGTAATATGTTTTGTAATATTCATCTGCCACACCTGCTGATATCCAGAGAGAGACTCTACCCAGCACACCATGCTTAATTGTGTAAGGTATATTCTTCCCTTATTTTGGTTTATTACAGGGCTTAAGATCATTCCACCAGCAAGGAACAGTGAATGAAAATCTTCTGGAGAGTGATTCTGTGCTTCTCTGTGCGTCTTCACTCATTGACCAATCGTAGGTCTCTGGAAGGGATGTAGACTCGTAGAAGCGAGTGGAAGTAGGAGTAGCTGAGCCTGTGGTCGATCTGTAAGGAAACGTCAATGCCTTGAACTTGATGTGAGTGGTAGTCAGTGCAGAGAGATGAACAGAGGAGTGACGTGGGCCCTTTTGGGCTCGTTGAACACAAGACGGGCTGCAGCATTCTGGATCATTTGTAGGGGTTTAGTTGCACATGATGGAAGTCCAGCATTGTAGTAATCAAGAAATAACCAGGGCCTGGACGAGAAGTTGTGTTGCATGCTCAGTTAGGAAAGGCCTGATCTTCCTGATGTTGTGCAGTGCAAACCTGCATGACCGAGCGGTCTTAGCAATGTGGTCTGTGAAGGTCAGCTGGTTATCAAATATTACTCCAAGATTACTGACCGATCTTGATGAGGTGATTGATGATGAATCTAGCTGGATAGTGAAGTCGTGCTGTAGAGACGGATTGACAGGGAGGACGAGAAGCTCAGTCTTTGCCGCTGTTGTTGTGCCGCGGTTGAGCTGCAGGTGATGTTCCTTCATCCATGCCGAGATGTCCGCCAGAGAGCTTGATATCCGTGCAGCTACTGTGGGATCATCTGATTAAAATGTGAGAGGTAGAGCTGGGTATCGTCAGCATAGCAATGGTAAGAGAAACCATGTGCCTGTATGATGGGTCCCAGTGATGTGGTGTAAATGGAGAAGAGGAGCGGTCCCAGCACTGAACCCTGAGGAACCTCTGTGGTCAGTTGATGTGCTTTGGATACCTCGCCTCTACATGCAACCCAGAAGGACCTACCTGTGAGATAGGACTCAAACCAGCGGAGAGGAGTACCTGTGATGCCCAGTGATGAGAGGGTGGACAGAAGGATCTGATGATCCAGTGTCGAAAGCAGAAGACAGATCCAGATCCGCAGGGCTTCTGTGACCGACAGCAATGCAGTCTCGGTTGAATGCTCTTTGTTAAAGCCAGATTGGTTGAAACCCAGCTGGTTGTTCTGAGATGATAATAGGTTGAAAGCAACTCGATCAAGTGCTTTCGCAATGAATGGTATGAGACAGACAGGTCTGTAACTCTATACAAGTGACGAGTTTAATGTGGTGGCACAAAGGCTCTGGGAAAACACTTGAAATTGAAAATTAGTAACATTGTGTGAAAAGAACACCAAGGCTCTCCTGTGATGAAACAAAAATTATTTTTTTAATGAAATTAAATGAAAATCCAACAAGGGAACAAAGGGTGCAACTGCCAATCATCCTTGAGCCACTTTGTTACACTCGAAACATTTAGCAGCATTCTGAAATCCAGGCACTCATTCTAATTTGACGTCAAGTTCAATCTCTCAAGTTTAAGATACGATCATTGTTCAATTCTGTCCAACACAACTTCATATACAGAGTTTGGTTCAATCCATCTCTACTCTCTCAATGTGACACTGCCTCCTACTGGCAGAAAGAGCTCAATGTACAGTTTCAGGATGAGCTCAATGAATCTTTTCTAGATTTCCTGATGAAAAGACACTATGGTGATTCTGGAGCAGTTTGTTCTTTAGTGTGTTTCTTCTGGTGAGTCTGAAAACTACCTAAATAAGTGAATCTCTCGTCACAGATGGAGCAGCGGTAAGGCTTCTCTCCTGTATGAACTCGCTCATGAGTCTTCAGGATGTCCGATCGAGCGAAAGTCTTGTCACACTGAGAACACTTGAACGATCTTTCTCCTGTATGAATCCGCTGGTGATTTTTAAAGGTACCATGTTTACCGAAACTCTTCCCACAAACGCCACAGTGATACGGTCTTTCTCCAGTGTGAACTCTCAGATGAAGTCCAAATTGAGCCTGATTAAAGAAGCTCTTCCCGCAGTAGGAGCACAGGTACGGTTTCTCTCCGGTGTGAGTCCTCTCATGGCAAATCAAATTAGGTTTTTGACGGAATCGTTTATCACAGTGTGAACACTGATACGGCTTCTCCTCAGAGTGTATTTTCTGGTGTGACTTTAGATAGCTTGAGTTTGTGAAGGTTTTCCCACATTCGCTGCACTTGTACGGCCTCTCATTGGTGTGAACGCGCACATGCTTCTTCAGATGGGATCCATTCATGAATCCTCTATCGCAGTGAGGACACTTGTACGGCCTTTCACCCGTGTGGATTCGCTTATGAGTATCAAGATTCCCTTTGGTGCTGAAATACTTGTTGCACTCGCTGCAGTGGAAAGTCTTTTCGCTGTGTGTCTTTATATGAACTGTCATACTAGATGGAGTGGTGAAAAAATCCTTTCCGCACTGTTCACAGTGAAATAATTCTTGTGAAACTCCAAACTTCTTCTTGTGCTCTTTTGAATGAAGTCTCTTCTCGTCTAAGGTAGGGAAGCTGATGTTGCATCTCTTGCAGGAGAAGCTTTTCTGTTCTGTGTGTTTTCTCTCATGTCTCGCTAAATGTCCCTGTGAGCTCAATGTTTTCCCACAGGTTACGCAGGACAAACTCTTGACCTTCATCTGATCTTTTGATGTCGAGGTTGTTTCTTCATCAGTAGATGAACCGCCATTCACATCTGAAAAGAAAAAAACGTATTAAAATGTCTAACTTAAAATGAATAAATAGATTTAATGAATCATACACTCACGTCATGAAATTTTATAATATCTTTCTATATTTTTCTATAACTTCTAGAGCTTAAAAATTGATCCAAGATAAATGTGAAATTGTGATGCAGCTCATGATACAGTGTTTTCAACACATCGGTTCACCGTAAATAATGTCTGCACCTGCTGATTTAGGAACAAATTTTTACCCAAATTCTTACTATGATTTGTGATTTGCCATAATAAATGCACAGCAAAATCCCCAGTGTTAAATGAACACTGCTCAGTGTTTATATGAGTCCACACTTAGGGCACGTTTACACGACAACGATATGCTTAAAACTGAGAAGTTTTTCCTTAGAGGTTTCCACGTACATACGACACCATCGTGTCAAAACGATCCACATTCACACGGATCCGCGAAAACGATTGAAAACGCTGTATTCTGCTGCCACGCCACTAAATGGCGATAAACACTATAGACTAAACACGTAATACGCATCTGTGTGACATCATCGTCTGCAGAGATTCGCGTTTTTGCTGTTTACACGGAGACAGTTTTCAAAAACTTGCACTTTGAAACCCGTTTTCAAAAGTTGCGTTTTCAGGCCCCAAAACACCGTTGTCGTGCAAATGAACGGCCAAAACGCACAAAAAGTTTTACGATTTGAAAACGGTGTTGTGTAAACAGCCTCTCAGAGTGTTAAAGTTAATGAGATAATTAAGTTATTAATTGAGTGATGATTAAACATCATTGAAGACACCTGATGTTAAAGTAACACTATGTAGTTTTTCAACCTTCATAATATATTTCCAAGACCCTTGTGATGGTACATCGACTTACAATAGGTTGAATGACACGTCTGCCATAGCCTGACGGTGTCTGTATCGCTTTTACTGTCACTATGTAACTTCGGGTTTCGGGTAGGAACCGGAGCACAAAAAAAGAACTACAAAATTCGACTGCTTTACGTCAAGCGTTACAATAGTCATTATTTTGTTTTTCTTCGTTTCTGATGTCGCAATACATCATACTTTCATGAAATCATGCAACATACTCTACCTTGTCTCAGTTGTCTGTGGCCATCGTTCATTCCAAAGCCGGTGCTGGATAAACAACGAGCGTGCGTGCGACAGTAGGCGGCGGTAGGATACATTATTTACGACAGTGGTAATGGACAATTCCGCTTCCAACCAGTAGGGCGACCGCAGAGGAAAAGTTACTTGGTGTTGCTTTAACAAGCAGAATCACTGAAGGAGAAGCAGCACAAATTTTAGGCTCTTGCCTAAATTTGCCTTTTAAATTTTTTTTAGCCCTGGCACACACAGACATCAATAATCAGTGTATGAATCTCAGCAATGGTGACAAACAGCAAATTCAGATAAACAGATCAACTCTGAACATTAGAAAACAAGCTACTAAAAAGTCACATGAAAATAGCAGAAATAAAATAAGAATAAAAGGAAATTACTAAGACAATTAAGCTTATTATTTATCCATGCAGCAATGCATAGGCTAATGGGAGCCATTAATGAGTTTTGATTGGTGGCACCCAGAATGCACTGCAACATGCTTTATAATTGTCACCATTGTTGAGATTTACTGGCTGATTCTTGATGTCTGTGTGTCTCAATAAAAAAAAAAGGTTTAGGTATCATTACATTATAATTGCTAATACATGTGTTATGCTGTACAGGACAGTGCTGCTATAATCAATAAAGTAAACTTAACTCAAAAATAAGTACACTGCATTGACAAGACAGACACTGGATTGGTCTATTGCTGCTGATCGATTGCTCCTGCCTGCCTCGCTGCCTGCTGTGTGTTTGTTTGATTTGAGGCTGTAAGCTCCGTCTAAGCCTCGTATTAGCTTTGCATTTCTTTCTGTTTTGAACCATCATTTACTATCATTTCTAGTTGTTTATATTACTAAATACAGCTTACCCAACATCTCAGATTAACCTTACATCGCTAGCTTCTGTTATTGTTAGCACAACACGCTAGTAACTCGCTAGCCTGTTAATGCGCCACCCGTGCGTCCAGTTATTTATTTATTTATTTATTTTCTCTTGTGCGCCCGCACCTTTGAGTTAATAAAAGCCCAGGTGAGTAAGAATAAGTCAACAAACATGGTGAGTAATGTCTTGTCCTGTTATTGTCACCTGTGTCACGTGTCATATGTTTAGTAGTGTTGGGCGATATGCTCTATTTTCATATCGTCCTATCGTTAGCCTGTGAGATCGTCGATACACGATATTATGAGGGGGCGGGGCTTATTTATTTGATTATATTTACTCATTAATTTGCTTGTTTAATTACTTTTTTTTCTATTTTGCTAGCAAAGGTGGAGCGTTCATAGTCTAAATCAGGTTATTTCCCGGTATAGTGAGGTAAAAAAAAAAAATAAAAAAAAAATCCTACTCATTCGTGTATCTGACTCCGAGTATTCAAAAATGTTAGCGGGAAATTTATGGACGCATATTATCCTCATGCCGTTACAGATGCTGCATTTTGACTGTAGCCTAGCCTACTTCTGAGATGAAAACACGCTTTTATAATTTCTTGGGTGAAGAAAGTGTTTGCGATATATTTCCTCCTACTGCTCTCTGTCTGGATGCATATACATTCACAGTAAGGATGCTTTCCTGTCATATAGCCTATCACATATAGGCACTTAAGCCCAATATATATATATATATATATGCCCAAAGAACGTGGGTTAATGTGTTTATAATGCCAGGAGAAATCAGAGCAATGGCCAAAAATCAATGAAACATATCAACATCTAAACAATGTAAGGAAATTACATTGAAATAAATATGTTTTAATTTAATGCATAAAGTGCTTATTTGGTCCAGAAACAGTATAAATTGTCTAAATGAGACCATAAATGATGTTGAAAATATGTCCACAATGGCCACATTTGAACTAGTTTAACCTTGTACGAAGGGTCCATGAACGTCTATATCAGACGTCCAGAACACGTCAACAATAAGACGTCATAAAAACTTTCATTCTGGCTCCTCATTGGACGTCTTTTGGACATCATATTGTTTAGTGGGAATTTTTTTTATAGCTTTTTCTCCTATAGTGATTCTGCTTGTTAACATCAGGTGTCTTCAATAATGTTTAATCATCACTCAAATAATCACTTAATTATCTCATTAACTTTAACACTGCTTCAGTTTTACTTATAACACTTTGAGCATTTAACACTGGGTGGAAGAAACATACCTGAAGGAATAAAATCATCATTTCGATTATTCTCATGCTCATTTTCTTCATCCTCAACATCATTTCCTTCATCATCCTCATTCTGATCTTCCTCCTCCTGTTGTTGTTCCTCTGCTGTGGTTTCTTCTCCTCGTCTCTCTATCAGGTTCCTGCAGTCCTCCAGTTTGACGGAGCACATCTTCATCTGCTGTTCTCCAGCGTTACAGTCAGAGGTTTGATCAGCGGATCCATGATCCTGAGCGTCAGTATAACACAGTAAAGTGAGGCTGAGCTCTGAGTCCTGTGTGTCTCTGGATCTCCAGACTGAATCCTGAGCTTCTGTCCCATCAGTCACACACACTGAAACCTTCTCCAGATCCTGACAAACACATCATAGATCAACACAAATAAACAACAACCTGTGGATATTAGCCTCATTACTCAGCAGTTCTCTATCTCTAGTGGGTATATTGGTGGTTTGTTTGCATATTTTGCTGCTGTATTAATCTGAGATGTGCATAAGAAGTGAGAAGCGAACACAACTGTGGTTTGACTGAGCTGAAGGATGAAATGATGAGCTGCTCAAACCTCTCTGTTGGGTTTGTCTCCTCTTTCTCTCAGCTTTGCCTCCAGTGACGCCACCTCTTTCTTCAGCTGACAGATTTCAGTGATGAAATCCTCAATATCCAGCATGGACAGATCCGTTCCTACTGATTTACAGCAGATCACATCCATCTGTGCTCTCATGGTCAACATCTGAAGAAAAACACAACATCATTATTACAAGAAGCATTTATAATGAACTCACACAGATTTAACAGAATAAGAAAATTATTGCATTCTCTGATAATATTAATATACCGGTAGATATTAATTCCAGATATAAATAAACATAGTATATGTTTAAATTTGTTATTGTAAGGATATCATTACACTATCATTATCTAAAACTGCTGGATTTAAACACAGAATAAACATGATAATGTCATACTTCTTGTGTCTAATTTCTAAGTGTCAACTGTCCAGCAATTGAACATTAAACGTGTTAACTCCGGTTTAATTACAAATATCAGTTAAAACACTGTAGTAAACAACGGTAAGTGTGTTTACAACTACAATATTATTATTTATTATTACAAATATCCAGGCTAAACTATGGTCAATGTGGTAAAAATCACGGCTACTTAGTTTTTTTTTAAAATGATAAATGCGAAGAAGTAGTTAATTTAAAGCACATTAAAACACTTTAGGCAGAAAATAACCACACAAACAGTTAAAAACACACCTCAGTCTCAGCGCGACAGGCTTCCTCTTCTTCAGTGGTTTTACCGGCGCACTGAAGAGCGTCACAGAGACTCCTACAGGTTTCAGTAAGAAACGCGGGTCAGTACTTTCTCCCTCGTTTTCTTAATCAAAAACAAGCTTGAATTCCTGTGGTGCAGCTACGAACGTGAAAATACCGCCAGAACAGTCAGCTATAACACCATGTAATTGTTCAACTTATGTCCACGATGTAAGTGTTTTAGCTGTTATTTTTGTTCTTGAGAGGTGGGTAATCCAGGGACCAATTAAAGAGTAAAAGTCCTGCCATATGTTTATTCCACCCATAAACTCAGTCAGCTGATTTCACTAATTAGTCTGAAGGAGCAAATCCAGGTGATTGGAACAAAATACTGAGGAGGACTTTTACTTTCTGAACCTGGACTTTACACCTCTGGCCACATGTCAGCCAAGAGCAAAGAAATAAACCAGAACTGGACCTTATTGTAGCCAAAAAATCTGTGTATATTAAATATGGAGTTATTTCAGCGGATTAAACAACTCCACAAACAGCATTACTTGTTACTAACCAGACTGACTTTATTTCTGTCACACGTCTACAGAAGTTTTATTTAGAATTAACAGAGGTTTAACTCTAATGTGTTTCATTTGAAATGACCATAACAGCAATTAGTGTTTCCATTAGTTGGGCTCTTAACTCTTATTACTTCTATTGTCTTTTTGGCTCCCGTGACAGTGTTTATCAAAAACATTTGAAGCAACAAATAAAGCTAAAGTGAATTGAGAACAGGTGATGATGATTACCTGGTGATGGTTTTATAATCATCATGAAAAATACTAATTTATTGAGATTTTTATAATCCAACAATAATGTTGTTCCACTAATATTTTCACATCACAAACCCTTTGTTACTGCAACATGAGATCCAACAACAACGTATGAATCTCACCAATGGTGACAATCACAAATATTTAGATAAACAGATGAATTCAGAACATCACTGAAAAGCTACTGAGTCACAACAAAAACAACAGCAAAAAATAGAATCAAACTAAATTATAGGACAATTCATCTGCATAATATATGCATGTTGAAATGCATGCTGGGGGTGTTTTGTACTATGCTGGTACTGCATGCATGCATTGCAGCAAAGTACTTTTGATTGTCACCATTGTTGAGATTCATCTAGTCTAAATTCTACTAATATTTCATAGACAGTCTGAAACTGGGAGTTGTTCATCCGTTTGACTGGCTAACATCCTTTTACTGGTTTGGATGGCATAACATATTAGTTAAAAAAATTAGTCATTTTTTCCTTCGGTGTTGAGTGGAGCATTTTATTTGTTTCAAATTATATGTGGCTGCCTGGCAGACTGTACGGAATATTAAAATAATAATAGATTTGTAATTGGTAATATGTTTTGTAATATTTTTATTTATTTATTCCCTAACCCCTGCCACACCTGATGTCCAGAGAGAGACTCCACCCAGCACACCTTGCTTAATTATGCAAGGTATATTGTTCCCTTATTTTGGTTTATTACAGGGCTTAAGATCATTCCACCAGCAAGGAACAGTGAATGAAAATCTTCTGGAGAGTGATTCCGTGCTTCTCTGTGCGTCTTCACTCATTGACAAATCGTAGGTCTCTGGAAGGGATGTAGACTCGTAGAAGCGAGTGGAAGTAGGAGGAGCTGAGCCTGTGGTCGATCTGTAAGGAAACGTCAATGCCTTGAACTTGATGTGAGTTGTAGTCAGTGCAGAGAGATGAACAGAGGAGTGACGTGGGCCCTTTTGGGCTTGTTTAACACAAGACGGGCTGCAGCAATCTGGATCATTTGTAGGGGTTTAGTTGCACATGATGGAAGTCCAGCATTGTAGTAATCAAGAAATAACCAGGGCCTGGACGAGAAGTTGTGTTGCATGCTCAGTTAGGAAAGGCCTGATCTTCCTGATGTTGTACAGTGCAAACCTGCATGACCGAGCGGTCTTAGCAATGTGGTCTGTGAAGGTCAGCTGGTTATCAAATATTACTCCAAGATTACTGACTGATCTTGATGAGGTGATTGATGATGAATCTAGCTGGATAGTGAAGTCGTGCTGTAGAGACGAATTGACAGGGAAGACGAGAAGCTCAGTCTTTGCCGCTGTTGTTGTGCCGCGGTTGAGCTGCAGGTGATGTTCCTTCATCCATGCCGAGATGTCCGCCAGAGAGCTTGATATCCGTGCACCTACTGTGGGATCATCTGATTAAAATGTGAGAGGTAGAGCTGGGTATCGTCAGCATAGCAATGGTAAGAGAAACCATGTGCCTGTATGATGGGTCCCATTGATGTGGTGTAAATGGAGAAGAGGAGCGGTCCCAGCACTGAACCCTGAGGAACCCCTGTGGTCAGTTGATGTGCTTTGGATACCTCGCCTCTCCATGCGACCCTGAAGGACCTACCTGTGAGATAGGACTCAAACCAGTGGAGAGGAGTACCTGTGATGCCCAGTGATGAGAGGGTGGACAGAAGGATCTGATGATCCAGTGTCAAAAGCAGAAGACAGATCCAGGAGAATGAGAACTGAGGATTAGGAATCAGCTTTCGCGATCCCCAGGGCTTCTGTGACCGACAGCAATGCAGTCTCGGTTGAATGCCCTTTCTTGAAGCCAGATTGGTTGACATCCAGCTGGTTGTTCTAAGATGATAATAGGTTGAAAGCAACTCGTTCAAGTGCTTTCGCTATGAATGGTAGGAGAGAAACAGGTCTGTAACTCTATACAAGTGACGAGTTTAATGTGGTTGCACAAAGGCTCTCTGGGAAAACACTCCCAAAGGCTCCCAGAAAACAATGTTACTAAAAAAAATTGTAACATTGTGTGAAAAGAACACCATGGCTCTTTCATGATGAAACAAAAATACATTTTGGTCCCACTTTATATTAAGTGGCTTTAAGTACTTACATTGAAGTTACTACTTTGATACAATGGACTTATTATGTACATACATGTTTTTACATTGTACTTATATTTTTAAAATACCTGCATGTAATTACAACTGTAATTAATTGATGTAATTACATTTGTAATTACACAGTTGACCCTTCCCTTACACCTTAACCCACCCTTAAATCGACCCATACCACCACACCTGTCCCTAACCTTACCCGTATCACATCTCAATAGCAGCAAAAGTGTTTTACAATACAACCTGAACACAATAAGTACATTGTACTTATTTTTCTATGTAAGTACATAGTACTTAAAGCCACTTAATATAAAGTAGGACCTACATTTTTAAATGAAATGAAAACCACCCAACAATGGAACAAAGGGTGCAACTGCCTTATAATCATCCTTGAGCCATTTTGTAACACTCGAAACATGTTTAACAGCATTCTGAAATCCAGTCACTCGTACTATTTTTAACGTCAAGTTCAATCTCTCAAGTTTAAGATACAATCATTGTTCAATTCTGTCCAACACAACTTCATATACAGAGTTTTGTTCTATCCATCTCTACTCTCTCAATGTGACACTGCCTCCTACTGGCTGAAAGGCTCAATGTACAGTTTCAGGATGAGCTCAATTAATCTTTTATCCAGATTTACGGATGAAAAGACACTATGATGATTCTGGAGCAGTTTGTTCTTTAGTGTGTTTCTTCTGGTGAGTCTGAAAACTACCTAAATAAGCGAATCTCTCGTCACAGATGGAGCAGCGGTAAGGCTTCTCTCCTGTATGGACTCGCTCATGAGTCTTCAGGACGTCTGATCGAGCAAACGTCTTGTCACACTGAGAACACTTGAATGATCTTTCTCCTGTATGAATCCGCTGGTGATTTTTAAAGGTACCATGTTTACCGAAACTCTTCCCACAAACGCCACAGTGATACGGTCTTTCTCCAGTGTGAACTCTCATATGAAGTCCAAAATGACCCGGACTAAAGAAGCTCTTCCCGCAGTAGGAGCACAGGTACGGTTTCTCTCCGGTGTGAGTCCTCTCATGGCAAATCAAATTCGATTTTTGACGGAATCGTTTATCACAGTGTGAACACTGATACGGTTTCTCCTCAGAGTGCATTTTCTGGTGTGACTTTAGAGAACTTGAGTTTGTGAAGGTTTTCCCACATTCACTGCACTTGTACGGCCTCTCGTTGGTGTGAATGCGCACATGCTTCTTCAGACTGGATCCATACATGAATCTTCTATCGCAGTGAGGACACTTGTACGGCCTTTCACCCGTGTGGATTCTCTTATGAACCTTAAGATTCCCTTTGGTGAGGAAATACTTGTTGCACTCGATGCAGTGGAAAGTCTTTTCACCAGTGTGCATTCTCTTATGACTTGAAAGTTGTTGTCTGTTGCGGAAATACTTGTCGCACTCACTGCAGTGGAAAGTCTTTTCACTGTGTGTCTTTATATGAACTGTCATATTAGATGGAGTGGTGAAAAAATCCTTCCCGCATTGTTCACAGTGAAACTCTTTCTTCTTCTTGTGCTCTTTTGAATGAAGTCTCTTCTCGTCTAAGGTAGGAAAGCTGATGTTGCATCTCTTGCAGGAGAAGCTTTTCTGTTCTGTGTGTTTTCTCTCATGTCTCGCTAAATGTCCCTGTGAGCTCAATGTTTTCCCACAGGTTACGCAGGAGAAACTCTTGACCTTCATCTGATCTTTTGATGTCGAGGTTGTTTCTTCATCAGTAGATGAACCGCCATTCACATCTGAAAAGAAAAAAGGTATTAAAAATGTCTAACTTAAAATTAACACAAATAGATTTAATGAACGAGAACATGGCGCTCCCTTGTGTGCGACAGAGCGTAGCTATCGGAGTCGGGTTTTATTTGAATTTTGTATTGATAGTGTCGTTACTGTCCTTTCATGTGAGGTATGTTAGAGCTCATGTTAAGGATGATCGAGTGACTCTGTTATAGAGTTATAGAGGTAATTTTGAAACAAATGTTCTCAACTCCTTCCCGGAGCTACATCTCCATGCTGGAGTGACGCGGTGGCGGTCATCCTCGTCAAACAATTAAAGCTGCCGTCGGCAACTTTTTTTTTTATCATATTCAGCGAATTCGACACTATATTCCGACAGAACAACATAAATAAAGTGGTTTATATTTAATAAAAACAGAGCTTATTAGGAGGGTATTCGTTGATAGTGGGGAGGGGCATGAGAGTTGTAAACATTCAAAAATTTTCCTAAGTCCACTCAATCAGCCAGAGTTGCCGACAGCAGCTTTAAGTACAGTGTATATTCCTCTCGCGGCTAACGAGTATAATGCACTTAAAGAACTCCACGATATGATCAGTAGGCACGAAAACTCATATCCAGATGCTGCTATGGTGATCTTAGGAGATTTTAATCATTGTGACTTTAGAAAAACTATTCCCAGATTTCATCAGTTTGTTAACTTCCCCACTAGGGGAAATAGCACTTTGGATAAATGCTACAGCAATATTAGAAGTGCTTATACTGCGGTCTCCAAGCCGCATTTTGGGAAATGGGATCACCTTGCTATTCTGCTTCAGCCCATTTACATCAGGAGGCTTAAAGCAGACCCAGACACAGTTGGAACTGTGAATATGTGGACTGATAACGCTTTGGTGGAACTGCAGGGATGTTTGGAGGCCACAGATATTAACATTTTTAGGGAAGCCACAGACAATATGCATGAATATACAGATATTGTAAGCAGTTATATTGACTGGTATACTTCCATTTGCATCCCCTCCAGAACTATTAGAGTCACTGGTGGAAACTAGGTGGTGGACTGACAGCTATAAGTCCTTAGGACTTCATATCTCAGAAAACCTCAGCTGGGCTAAAAACACTGTGGCAACAGGAAAAAGAGCTCAGCAGAGGCTGCATTTCATCAGAGTATAGAAGAAGGCCGGACTTCAATGTCAACCCCTAACCCATGTTGAAAGTAGCCTCACCAGTGGTTTCACAGTGTGGTATGGTAACACCACCCTGGCTGAGAGGAAATCACTGCAACAGGTCATAAAAACTGCAGAGAGGGTTATCGGCTCTAACCTCCCCTCCATGGATACTATATACACCGAGCGCTGTAGAAGGACAGCACAGAGCATCCTTAAGGACAAACACCACCCAGCTTATGCTCTGTTTAAATGGGTGGACACAGGCTATAACCTGAGACACCGCACGCCTATGAGCATTAGTACCCACAAGGCCCGTCTGTTTAATAGCTTCTTTCCAGTCACTGTTAACAGAGGTGGCTAATCCAGGAGCCAAAGAGTAAAAGTCTTGCCATATGTTTATTCCACCCATAAACTCAGTCAGCTGATTTCACTAATTGGTTCTCTCTCCTGTCTGAATTAGCAAATCCAGGTGATTGGAACGAAATACTGAGGAGGACTTTTACTTTCTGAACCTGGACTTTACACCTCTGGCCACATGTCAGCCAAGAGTAAAGAAATAAACCAGAACTGGACCTTATCGTAGCCAAACAATCTGTGTAAATTAAATTTGGAGTAATTTCAGCCACAGTCTTAGATGAAATCCACTGAAGAGAAAAGAAGATATTAAATCTGTGAAGATCTCAGCAGAGGAGGATTAAACAACTCCACAAACAGCATTACCAGCTTCACTTATTACTAACCAGACTGACTTTATTTCTGTCAGACGTCTACAGAAGTTTTACTGAGAATTAACATAGGTTTAACTCTGTTTCATTTGAAGTCACAATAACAGTGATTAGGGTTTCCATTAGTTGGGGTCTTAACTCTTATGATATATTTAGTCTGTTTTGGCTGTTAAGACAGTGTGTGTGTCAAACACATTTGCAGCAGCAGAGAAAGCTAAAGTGAAATGAGATCAGGTGATAATGGTATCCTTTTTCCACCATGAAAAAGCCTGATTTATGGAGGTTTTTATAATCCAACAATAAAGATGTTCCACTAATATATTCACATCACAAACCCTGTGTTACTGCAGTATGAGATCCGGCAATATAACAATCAGTTTAAATTTCTTAACAAACATGAAATAAAAAAAAATAACCTAAGCTGACACACAGATATCAACAATCAGCGTATAAATCTCAACAATGGTGACAATCACAAATATTTAGATAAACAGATTAATTCCAAACATCACTGAAAAGCTACTAATTCACAACAAAATCAGCAGCAAAAAAAAAAAAGGACCAAATATTTAGAATCAAACAATTCAGCTGCATAATTTATTCCGGTTGCAATGCATGCTGGGAGTTTTGGTACCCAGCATGCATTGCAGCAGAGTACTTTTGATTGTCACCATTGTTGAGATTCATACGCTGATTGTTGCTGTCTGTGTGTCATCATAAACAGCTTTTTTCGTGCTCATGTTTGTTAAAATCTTCTAACTTATTGTTATAATATTGCTGGATCTCATGCTGCAGTAACACAGGGTTTGTTTAAAAAATATATATTAATGTGTCAACATAATTGTTAGATTAAAATATCTCAGTGAATCAAGTCTAATTCAAGACGATTATTAAACCATCAACAGGAAACCATCATCACCTGATCTCATTCACTTTAGCTTTCTCTGCTGCTGTAAATGTGTTTGACACACACTGTAACAGGAGCCATTAAAGACATAAGATATAATAAGAGTTAAGAGCCAAACTAATGAAAACACTGATCACTGTTACGGTGATTCAAAGGAAACCTCAGAGTTAAATCAGGCTTTTTTATGATGATTATAAAACCATTACCAGGTAACCATCATCACCTGATCTCATTTCACTTTACCTTTCTTTGCTGCTGCAGATGTGTTTGACACACACACTGTCAAAGCTGCCAAAAAATGACAAAAGATATAATAAGAGTTAAGAGCCCAACTGATGGAAACACTGATCACTGTTATGGTGTGTAATAGTAAAGAAGTAAATTAAGTGAAGCTGGTAATGCTGTTTGTGGAGTTGTTTAATCCTCCTCTGCTGAGATCTTCACAGATTTAATGTCTTTTCTCTTCAGTGGATTTCATCTGACTGTGTCTGAAAATGACTCCATATTTAATAGGGGTGTAACGATACACAAAACTGACCGTTCGGTTCTTCCCACGGTTTTGACGTCTCGGTTCGGTTCGGTGGGCGGGGTTTAGAAAGCCAAAATTGCTTCTTTTTTTTTTTAAACAGTGGTTTAATGAAAAAATTCTTTGTCTTTAAATTAATTCAGATACAATTAAACGTTTCCTCAAGGATTAAAAAAAATCTGCTAATGCTGTAAAATATATAGAGAGAATCCGCACATTACTATAACATTAAAGGTTAACAACTTAGCCTTAATTCAGATGCTATTTATTTTTTAGATATAATAATCAACACCCAACACATTGTATGAAAACATGTAAACTGAACATAAGGCAGTTTTTGCATTAACTTATATTTTACTCTAATTCGTTATTGAAATAGAATAATTTCACAGTTGCTGTCATTTTCATTAAAGCTATTTTAAACATACATTAAATAATCAAGATATAATTAACAGGTTAAGTCAAATATAATATATAGGCTAATATAGTGTCTTTATTTAGTGTAATAGTTCATTTCTCTAGGAACCAACAAGTTGTGGACACTGGATGACTTCTGCTGAGGTAAATATAATGCTACTGTAACTTTATGTGACAAACTAAGCTGTTTTACTGACGTTGTTCCGCTGCTGAAACACTGATTGAGCGATTACACGTGTTATGATGCCTTTCAATACAGTATCTTTCAACATACCTTCAGTGTCCATTCATGTTTATTCTGTAACTGAGGAAGAGATTGCGCGTTTACTCATGCTCCGCGCTGCCGCTTTAAATTAGGAGCCTATACAGTGATTTGTCACTCCACATCAAAGAGCGCCAAAACGCCATTTATTGTTTGAATTTCGTGATCAAATAGTCCGAATTTGAAAGATTACACCTTGCTTGTTATCGAAAGTAACAAAACACGGAGCTTGCTATTATATGGTGTTAATGGTGGTTAGGCAACAAAACTGAATTTGTTGTGTACACATAAGACATGAGGTCCAATGAGCCAGGGTGGAGCCGGGGTAGCAGGGGGCGGGGCTTGTTCGGTACGCCATTAGAGTATTGCGATACGAACCGAGGGTTCTGTATCGTGGTTTTTCGGTTCGGTTCGAATATCGTTACACCCCTAATATTTTTGTATAAAATATATTTTGTAGGATTTGGATCACTTTGATCCAAAAAATCTGGATTAAACTGATCCCATCAGAAGGGTGGATTCAGCGTGGATTTCATGCCCAAAATGTAATGAAAACTTTAAAAATGTATCAAATAATACTATATTTGGATCATGCAGTATCTTACAAGATATCCTATTTATTCATAAGGTTTTAATTTTATGTGTTCATCCGTCAGGCTACAGTGATTAGGTAGGCTTTAACGTATTCAGCCTTTCAGTCTAGGCCTACAGCAAAGTAGGAGTTTGGCCTCATAAAATAATCCCCCAAACAGTTGTCAAATTTTACCAAAAACAATACATTTTATTCTGTCACTAATTGATATATATATAGTATTTGACATTAAGTCTTTTTTTTTTAATTCAATACATCTATATTTGAAACTTGTAATAAATATCCTCAATGTACAGTGTTTGTGTTGTAGATGAGCGGACTGCTGGAAGAGGATGGGGAGGGGTTTTTCTTGTTTTTAGTTTTTTTTAAATGTGTGTGTTTTCATTTCAAATAAAAATAAACTTATATTGACCGCACACTGGCTATTCTACTTGTTGCTCTTTACATATCTATAGTTCTACATTGTGATTTCCTATCCTGTTTGAGCACTTGTTATCCAGATTTGGTGATCCTGAAAAGTTCTTATCCGGATCAGATTGATCCAATCCGATGTTGCTTTGAAAAACTGGCTCAAAAGTAAGCTGGATGACGTGATCACGGATCGCAAAAAAAAAAAAGGATTACTAAATCCGGATAAATTTTATCTGGATTAAACCTTTTGAAAAACCGGGCCCAGGATTTGCTAATTCAGACAGGAGAGAGAACTAATTAGTGAAATCAGCTGACTGAGTTTATGGGTGGAATAAACATATGGCAGGACTTTTACTCTTTGGCTCCTGGATTATCCACCTCTGACTGTTAGGCTAGTGGCACAGGACATTAAGGAGGGCAAAAAGTACCCTACTCCATGTTTTTAACATTATAATGATTAGTGCAATAGTATTTTATTCTATTTAGAGTTTTTCTTTTGTACATGCAATATTATTATTATTTATTATTATGTGTATTTATTTAAGAAAGATTATTTATATACAGTTTTTGCAGTTTCTGCATTTTAAAAATGTGTGATGTGTGTGTGTATATGTTGATATATATATATATTTTCTTTTTTTAATTTAAAACCTGACTCTGAGAAACGCACAAGAATTCCAGCGTACCTGTACTGAAACGTACCTGTGCAAATGGCAATAAAACTTTTAACTTTGAATCATGCACTTACATCATGAAATTTTATAATATCTGTCTGTATTTTTCTAGAACTTCTAGAGCTTAAAAATGTATAGATCATTTAAGATAAATGTGTGAATGAATGAATTTAAGATAAATGTGAAATTGTGATGCAGCTCATGATACAGTGTTTTCAACACATCGGTTCACAGTAACTAATGTCTGGACCTGCTGATTTAGGAACTAAATTTTTACCCAAATTCTTACTATGATTTGTGATTTGCCATAATAAACACAGCAAAATCCCCAGTGTTAAATGAACACTGCTCAGTGTTTATATGAGTCCACACTTAGGGCACGTTTAAACGACACCGATATGCTTAAAACTGAGGTGTTTTTCCTTTGAGATTTCCACGTACAGACGACACCATTGTCAAAACGATCCCCATTCACACAGATCCGCGAAAACGATTGAAACCGCTGTATTCTGCTGCCAGGTCACTAGATGGCGATAAACACTATAGACTGAACACATAATACGCATCTGTGTGACATCATCATCTGCAGAGATTCGTGTTTTTGCTGTTTATACAGAGACCGTTTTCAAAAACTTGCACTTTGAAACCCGTTTTCAAAAGTTGCGTTTTCAGGCCCCAAAACGTTAAAGTTAATGAGATAATTAAGTTATTAATTGAGTGATGATTAAACATCATTGAATACACTTGATGTTAACAAGCAGAATCACTGAAGGAGAAGCACAAATTTTTGGCTCTCGCCCCTTAAATTTGAAACTTTAGATTTCGTTGGTTATATTTTAATTAGTGCTGTCAAACGATTAAAATATTTAGGCTAAGCATGATTAATCGCATTAATGTCATAGTTAACTCGCGATTAATTAGGGATGCACCGATACCGATAGCGGTATCGGGCCCGATAATGAGCTCATGTACATGTACTCGTACTCGTAAAAATGCCCCGATACCAACAACCGATACCAGGCAGCATGTGTACAGTGTCAGAAATTATAATGGGGATAAAAAAAAGAAGGCTGTATATGAAGTAAATGTATCTTATCAGTGGAATATTAAACAGAATATATTAATGCGTCGCCTATATAACTGTGGTGCGCGAGCTGATAAGAGAAAAACGCGCAGTGGATTGAGCGCGCTACGACACAGACGCGCGGGCTGGTCGAGCGCATCCCTTTTTCACAGACGTCAGTGGAAAGTTTGTAGTTCAGTCGGATGTCAATGGCAAATAAAGTAAAACGAGGCATGTAGCTTATTAATAACGTTAACTGACCAGAGAGAGAGAGAGAGAGAGAGAGAGAGAGAGCACTTCTGCGGATCGTTCACTCAGCACGTGTTATTTGGATTAAAACTAAATCGTATATGTAAGTAAAACATGAACTGTTACCTTATTTATGTTTAACAAGTGGTTTCCTACATTATTACAGGACATTTGCAGGTCAAGAATTTCCATGAACTTCAAATATCCACAGCGCGCGCCCCGAAAACCACCAGACAGCGCACGAATACTGAATGGAAGTCTTTCACGTATTGGGCTTGTACGGATGAATTCACACAAAACTATGTAAAAACACCTGTCTTGGCGAGTATCCTAGTAAAAGTCTACTAAACGTAGACAGTATAATTCAAATGGCGTCCGTGCGTTTGGTCTTAAAGGAGCAGCAGTTTAATAAATCTGCTGCTGTGTTTTAATGTTAATCAAACAAAGGACAAATAAATGACTCTCTGCTCTTGGCTAAATAGGCTACCTCTTTCAACTTTACAAAAAGATCCATCTACATTTAATTTATACAGTAATGAATATGCAGTGCATGAAATATATATTTGATGAACAAATTAAGTTTGAAATTAATAAACAACTAATATGATTGATATTATTTTGGTTTCTCTACCAATACATTTAAAAAATACAAATGCATGAATTGAAAATTAATTGAAAAGTAAAAATACAGGTATCGGTATCGGCGAGTACCAAAAATGAAAGTATCGGGATCGGACTCGGCCTGGAAAAAGTGGTATCGGTGCATCCCTACGATTAATCCACATTTTTATCTAATTCTAAATATCTCTTGATTTCTTCTTGTCCCATTATTTTTTCTCATTTTAATGCTCTTATCAACATGGAAAAGTGGATCGGCTTGCTTTGTGCAAATGTTTTTTTTTATCGAAAACAACATTGGCATATACTGTTTTCAATTTCACACTAGCATTCTCACTTGGAGCAAATCATCACTCAGACAATGTAATACTGTCCACCAATAAAAGGGTGAAAGAAACACTAACGAGGTACTGATATTGACGAGGGGCCTTTTCTCGTTGTTCTTCTGGCTGTTATAACTTAAAATTTGTGCTTTTTCTCCTTCAGTGATTCTGCTTGTTAACATCAGGTGTCTTCAATAATGTTTAATTATCACTCAAATAATCACTTAATTATCTCATTAACTTTAACACTGCTTCAGTGTTACTAATAACACTCATATAATGTGGACTCATATAAACTCTGAGCATTTAACACTGGGGATTTTACTGTGTGGAAGAAACATACCTGAAGGAATAAAATCATCATCGTCATCATTGTGATTATTCTCATCCTCATTTTCTTCATCCTCAACATCATTTCTTTCCTCCTCCTCATTCTGATCTTCATCTTCATCTTCATCCTCCTCCTCCTGTTGTTGCTCTGCTGTGGTTTCTTCTCCTCGTCTCTCTATCAGGTTCCTGCAGTCCTCCAGTTTGACGGAGCACATCTTCATCTGCTGTTCTCCAGCGTTACAGTCAGAGGTTTGATCAGCGGATCCATGATCCTGAGCGTCAGTATAACACAGTAAAGTGAGGCTGAGCTCTGAGTCCTGTGTGTCTCTGGATCTCCAGACTGAATCCTGAGCTTCTGTCCCATCAGTCACACACACTGAAACCTTCTCCAGATCCTGACAAACACATCATAGATCAACACAAATAAACAACAACCTGTTGATATTAGCCTCATTACTCAGCAGTTATCTCTAGTGGGTATATTGGTGGTTTGTTTACATATTTTGCTGCTGTATTAATCTGAGATGAGCATAAGAAGTGAGAAGCGAACACAACTGTAGTTTGATTGAGCTGAAGGATGAAATGATGAGCTGCTCAAACCTCTCTGTTGGGTTTGTCTCCTCTTTCTCTCAGCTTTGCCTCCAGTGACGCCACCTCTTTCTTCAGCTGACAGATTTCAGTGATGAAATCCTCAATATCCAGCATGGACAGATCCGTTCCTACTGATTTACAGCAGATCACATCCATCTGTGCTCTCATGGTCAACATCTGAAGACAAACATCATCATTGTTACAAGATGCATAATGAACTCACACTGATTTAACAGAATAAGAAAATTATTGCAGTTTCTGATAATATTAATATACCGGTAGATAATTCCAGATAGCTATAAATAAACATATGTTGAGGTGTGAATGTTTAAATTCGTTATCGTAAGGATATCATTATATTATCATTATCTAAAACTGCTGGATTTAAACGCAGAATTAATAAACATGATAATGTCATACTTGTACTCGTTTCTAAGCGTCAAGTGTCCAGCATTGAACATTAAACGTGTTAAACAGTGTTGAACAGTAAACTATGGTTTTATTACAAATATCACAGTTAAAACACTGTAGTAAACAACGGTAAATCTGTGTTTACAACTAACGTTACAATAACGTTACTATTATTTATTATTACAAATACCCAGGCTAAACTATGATTAATGTGGTAAAAGCACGGCTAATTCGTAATTCGTTTTTATGATAAATGCGAAGAAGTTCTTCATTTAAAGGACATTAAAACACTTTAGACAGAAAATCAAAACACACCTCAGTCTCAGCGCGACAGGCTTCCTCTTCTTCAGTGGTTTTACCGGCGCACTGAAGAGCGTCACAGCGACTCCTACAGGTTTCAGGAAGAAACGCTGGCCAAAAACAAGCTTGAATTCCTGTGGTGCAGCTACGAACGTGAAAATACCGCCAGCACACCATGTTTATGTATTTCTATGGTAAAAGTAAAATTGTTCAATTTATGTCCACGATGTAAGTAGGTTTTAGCTGTTATTTTTGTTCTTGATTTGTCATGGTCACGGCACCACTTGATTTCCTAACGAATCCGTATCGTGTATTATTGCATTTCTGTGTCTGAATCAGTTCAGCTCTTTAAACATGAACTGTGGTAAGTAATGAATTGCCCTGATGTGGTTCTGCCATGCTTTTAGAGTTAGTATTACTGCTAAAAGAAGCTGTAGCTGATTTTTTTTGTTTACATGAGACCAAAATGGCAAACAAATAAAACTATCAGTCTGCACATTAAAGAGAGGTTAGCTGCCACAAAAAAAAAGAAAGAAAAGAAAACAAAAAGGTTTTCCATCCAGAGGATTCATCTCTTTGCGGTAAATATTTTACCCGATATGGTCTTGCACAATTGCTCTGAAACACATGAAAATGAATAGCTCTTTCTTGATTAAATAAAACTTAGACAAATAAAAACCATCCAACAATGGATAAAATGGTGCAATTGCCTCACAATCATCCTTGAGCCACTTTCAACACTTAAAACATGTTTATCAGTGTTATGAAATCCAGGAACTCATAGATACTATTTTGTGTCTTTTTATTAGGTCAGGTTAGTTACCCTCTAATAGGTAATAAAAATATCTAATAGTTATATTTACACTACCGGTCAAAAGTTTGGGGTCAGTACGATTTTTTATGTTTTTAAATGAAGTCTCTTCTGCTCACCAAGGCTGCAATTATTTGATAAAAAATGCAAAAAAACCCAGTAATATTGTGAAATATTATTACAATTTAAAACAGCGGTTTTCTATGTGAATATATAGTGAAGTGTAATTTATTCCTGTGATCAAAGCTGAATTTACAGCATCATTACTCCAGTCTTCAATGTCACATTTTTTAAATTATTATAATATGAAATTATTATAATATGATGCTCAAGAAACATTTATGATTATTATCCATGTTGAAAACAGTTTTTTACATTTTTATTTCAGGATTCTTTGATGAATAGAAAGTTCAAAAGAACAGCATTATAATCTTTTCTAACATTATAAATGTCTTTACTGTATAACTTTTGATCAATTTAACTCATCCTTGATGAATAAAAGTATTTTCTAATTTCTTTCCCCCAAAAATAAAAAATAAATTCTTACTGACCCCAAACTTTTGAATGGTAGTGATTAATGTTACTAAAGCTTTCCATTTCAGATCAATGCTGTTCTTTTGAACTTTCTATTCATCAAAGAATCCTGAAATAAAAATGTAAAAAACTGTTTTGTTTTGCTGCTCTAAAAGAGTCGGTGTGTATCTGGACTGGTCAGCCGGCACCCTGTCCTTCTACAGCGTCTCTGACACACACACACATTCAACACCACATTCACTGAACCCCTCTATGCTGGATTCAGGGTGTATGATGCCTCAGTGTCTCTGTGTCAGATTAAATGACCAGCTGTGAGAAACAACTGAAACAAATACAGTAGGGATACCTAGAGATTGGCATGGTTTTATTTCAGTTAGCCTAATAAAAGCCAGAAAATGTACTTTTGACTCATATGGATGAAAGACTACAACTCCCAGAATGCACTTGCTTCGCTGCCCTAGGAGGCCACGCCTACCGGTAACAGAGCGCAGTAGTTAAACAACAAGGCTAGACAACTAGTGAGTCTCCGTGACGAGTCGGCCCGGGATTTTGAGGTCGCCCAAAATGTCTAGAATTCGGCTTTTGCGTTCTACAGTCGCCATTCATCATGTTTACTGTGTCGAGCAGGACGAGACTGAGGGCCGCGGGAGAACAACACGAGGCCGGTGGCGTGATTACTGATGAGCGACTCCTGTGAGACGCACCGGTCTCGTATCTCTCACGGAGGAGCGGGAATTTTCTTAGCAATGTTAAAACGCACATCAACTGATCACTTGTTAAGCGTTCATGTAAACACTACATTCAGATTCACCAATCGGAATGAAGTCAGTTAGATTGAAACAAAAGGTGTGCATGTAAACAATGAACGTCATCGGAGGATTTTTTCCAGACAAAAAATACATAAATCTCTCATCTCAGGGGGATATGAGGGAGGAAAGCACAGCAATTAAAAAATAATGCAGGTTTTCTACTGATACAAAGCTTAATGCTAAATCCTGAAGTATCCCTTTAAAAGTTAAAGTTTAGAGTTTAGGGAACTTGAAAAAATTGATTCAACCATAATCAATTATTTTAATCTCAAACATACAACCTCTAGTGGCGTTTTTTTTTACCAAAATGTGATGTCATCGCTGAATGTGCACTCAGACGCTTTCCCTTCACACAGAAACCCAGACGTTCGCAGGGCATTTGGATTCAACAGCAGGTCAATTCAAGTTCACTTTTATTTCGAAGGCTACAAAAAATGCAAGTATTCAGCTGTTTATAATAATGTTGCAGACTGGTCTAATTATATTTGGTATCGGCTACATTCACATCATCCGTCCACAAGAAAGCTTAGTCCTGCATTGTTTGCTTGATACTAGGGTTGGGCCGATGGACGATATCATCATCTATCGTGATGGCTGACAGACATCCCGATGTTTAACCGGCATCGCGACTGCTGCTTCCATAGACACTATTGTGTATTTTACAAACTATAAGTGTATTGTTTTGCTATAAATTATATGTATTTAAATGTCTGAAACCTAAAATAAATATTATGTGGTTAAAAACAAATGAACAGTGTTGACAAGCGCTGAGCGTTTCCGTCTTTGGCTCAGCCACAGCGCAGTGATGGCAGTGATGTCACGTCACTGTACATTCGCTCCTTAGTGCTCAGCTGCTGCAGAGCCGGCCGAAATCACAATGGCTGATGAGATATAGAGGAAAATATCTAGTGGTTAATGTTATTTAGCTCTTAAAGCTCTCAAGATCTCAGCAGAGGAGGATTAAACAGCTCCACAGACAGCATTATTGTCCTTTAGTGATTCTGCTTGTTAACAGCAGGTGTTCATCACTTATGGTTAATAATCACTTAATTTCTTGACGGCAATGTATCTACTTTTAGTGTACTCAACTGAAATAATTTCAGAGTACTCATAACTATAGTTTGTAAAACATACAATGGTGTCATCTCGGCTCAACATTGCGATGGACGATGATATCGTCTTTCGGCCCAACCCTAAATTAATCTTTTATCCAGATTTCCTGATGAGAAGACACTATGATGATTCTGGAGCAGTTTGTTCTTTAGTGTGTTTCTTCTGGTGAGTCTGAAAACTACCCAAATAAGCGGATCTCTCGTCACAGATGGAGCAGCGGTAAGGCTTCTCTCCTGTATGGACTCTCTCATGAGTCTTTAGGACGTCTGATCGAGCGAAAGTCTTGTCACACTGAGAACACTTATACGGTCTTTCTCCTGTATGAATCCGCTGGTGATTTTTTAAGGTACACTGTTTACCGAAACTCTTCCCACAAACGGCACAGTGATACGGTCTTTCTCCAGTGTGAACTCTCCGATGAAATATAAAACTAGTCGGACTAAAGAAGCTCTTCCCGCAGTAGGAGCACAGGTACGGTTTCTCTCCGGTGTGAGTCCTCTCATGGCAAATCAAATTAAGTTTGTGACGGAATCGTTTATCACAGTGTGAACACTGATACGGGTTCCCCTCAGAGTGTATTTTCTGGTGTGACTTTAGAGAACTTGAGTTTGTGAAGGTTTTCCCACATTCGCTGCACTGATACGGCCTCTCGTTGGTGTGAACGCGCACATGCTTCTTCAGATGGGGTTTGTGGTTGAAACTCTTCTCGCAGTGAGGACACTTGTACGGCCTTTCACCCGTGTGGATTCGCTTGTGAGCATCAAGATTCCCTTTGGTGCTGAAATACTTGTCGCACTCACTGCAGTGGAAAGTCTTTTCGCTGTGTGTCTTTATATGAACTGTCATATTAGATGGAGTGGTGAAAAAATCCTTCCCGCACTGTTCACAGTGAAACTCTTTCTTCTTCTTGTGGTCTTTTGAATGAAGTCTCTTCTCGTCTAAGGTAGGAAAGCTGATGTTGCATCTCTTGCATGTCAAGTCTTTCTGTTCTGTGTGTTTTCTCTCATGTCTCGCTAAATTTCCCTGTGAGCTCAATGTTTTCCCACAGGTTACGCAGGACAAACTCTTGACCTTCAGCTGATCTTTTGATGTCGAGGTTGTTTCTTCATCAGTAGATGAATCGCCATTCACATCTGAAAAAAGAAAATGGTATTAAAATGTCTAACTTAAAAATGAACAAATAGATTTAATGAATCATGCACTTAACGTCATGAAATGTTATAATATCCGTCTATATTTTTCTATAACTTCTAGAGCTTAAAAATTGATCAAGATAGATGTGAAATTGTGATGCAGCTCATGATACAGTGTTTTCAACACATCGGTTCACAGTAACTAATGTCTGCACCTGCTGATTTAGGAACACAACTACATTTTTACACAAATTCTTACTATGATTTGCCATAACAAAAGATAATAAATGCACAGCAAAATCTCCAGAGTTAAATTAACACTGCTCAGTGTTTATATGAGTCCACACTTAGGGCACGTTTACACGACACCGATATGCTTAAAACTGAGGTGTTTTTCCTTTGAGATTTCCACGTACAGACGACGGCATTGTCAAAACGATCCACATTCACACGGATCTGCAAAAACGATTGAAAACGCTGTATTCTGCTGCCAGGCCAATTAGATGGCGATAAAACACTGTAGAATGAACACGTAATACGCGTGTGCATGATGTCATCATCTGCAGAGATTCGCGTTTTTGCTTTTTACACAGAGACCCGTTTTCAAAAACGTGCACTTTGAAACCCGTTTTAAAAAGTTGTGTTTTCAGGCCCCAAAATGCCGGTGTCGTGTAAATGAACGGCCAAAACAAATAAAAAGTTTAACGTTATGTTAATGTTAACGTCTGTTATGAGCAGAGTCCAGGGGTCAGAAAATAAAAGTCCTGCCATATGTTTATTCCACTCATAAACTCAGTCAGCTGATTTCACTAATTGGTTCTCTCTCCTGTCTGAATTAGCAAATCCAGGTGATTGGAACAAAATACTGAGGAGGACTTTTACTTTCTGAACCTGGACTTTACACCTCTGCATAGCAATGCCACATCAGCCAAAAGTAAATAAATAAACCAGAACTGGACCTTATCTGAGCCACAAAATCTGTGTATATTAAAGCTGCCGTCTGCAACTTTTTTTGGATCATATTCAGCGAATTCGAGACTATATTCCGACAGAACAACATAAATAAAGTGGTTTTAGAAAAAAAACAGAGCTTCTAACTCCACCTGGAGCGTGTTATTTGTTTTGCAAAAATCCACCGCTCCCGGTTCATTGTGTCCAATCAGCGCAGGGGGGTGTGAGATATGACTGTCAATCACAAGTCGTGCATGCAGTCGTCAATCACATGCGTGTGCCTGAAGTTCGCGCAGTAGTGAAGAGTGATGGCGCACTGACAAGCACGAACTCGGTGGGAGGGTATTCGTTGATAGTGGGGAGGGGCATGAGAGTTGTAAACATTCAACATTTTGCCTAAGTCCACTCAATCAGCCAGAGTTGCCGACGGCAGCTTTAAATATGGAGTCATCTCAGCCTTAATAAACCTGTTAACAAGCAGAATCACTGAAGGAAAGAAGAGAACAGAAAAAGAGACGAGCAGAAACACAAGAACTACAACTGACTTCAGACACAGCCTTAGATGAAATCCACTGAAGAGAAAAGAAGACATTAAATCTGTGAAGATCTCAGCAGAGGATGATTAAACAACTCCACAAACAGCATTACCAGCTTCACTTATTACTGACCAGACTGACTTTATTTCTGTCACACGTCTACAGAAGTTTTATTGAGAATTAACAGAGGTTTAACTTTACCAAGTTTACTACTTTAGTAAAGTTACTACAACTTTACTAAGTTACCATTACAGTGATTAGCGTTTCAATTAGTTGGGCTCTTAACTCTTATTATGTTTTTTGAGCTCTTAACTCATATTAAGTTTTTTTGTCTTTTTGACCGCTGTGACAGTGTGTTGGTCAAACACATTTACAGCAGAAGAGAAAACTACAGTGAATCAGGTCAGGTAATGATGGTAACCTGTTGAAGGCTTTATAATCATAATGATATTGCCTGAATCACTGATGTAATTTGTATAATACATTTGTGTTGTTCCATTAATATATTCATATCACAAACCCTGTGTTACTGCAGCATGAAATCCAGCAGTATTTACATATCAATTAAAATATATTTGTACCTACAGTGTGACACATACGGTTATCAACAATCAGCATATGTGTCTCAACAATGGTGACAATCAAAAATATTCAGATAAACTGATCAACTCTGAACATCACAAATTAAATTTGTAGAATGAAAAAAAATATACGACAATTCAGCTGCATAATTTATTCATGTTGCAATGCATGCTGGGAGTTTTATACTATGCTGGAACCCAGCATGCATTGCAGCAAGGTACTTTTGATTGTCACCATTGTTGAGATTCATACGCTGATTATTGATGTTTGTCATCGTAGATTAATGTTTAATGCTCAAGTTTGTAAAATTCTTCAAACAATTTTTTATAGTACTGCTGTATCTCATACTGCAGTAATACAGGTTTTGTGATGTGAAAAAAATAATAGAACACAATTGTTAGATTATAAAACCATCACCTGATATCATTTCACTTTAGCTTTCTTTGCTGCTGCAAATGTGTTTAACAAACACACTGTCACAGCAGCAGGAAAAAAAGACAAACGATATAATAAGAGTTAAGAGCCCAACTAATGGAAACACTAATCACTGTTATGGTGACTTAAAATGAAACAGTTAAACCTCTGTTAATTCTCAATAAAACTTCTGTAGACGTCTGACAGAAATAAAGTCAGTCTGGTAAGTAATAAGTGAAGCTGGTAATGCTGTTTGTGGAGTTGTTTAATCCTCCTCTGCTGAGATCTTCACAGATTTAATGTCTTTTCTCTTCAGTGGATTTCATCTAAGACTGTGTCTGAAGTCAGTTGTAGTTCTTGTGTTTCTGCTCGTCTCTGTTTCTGTTCTCTACTGTCCTTCAGTGATTCTGCTTGTTAACAGGCTTATTAAGGCTGAGATGACTCCATATTTAATATACACAGATTTTGTGGCTCAGATAAGGTCCAGTTCTGGTTTATTTCTTTACTCTTGGCTGACATGTGGCCAGAGGTGTTTCCAGGTTCAGAAAGTAAAAGTCCTCCTCAGTATTTTGTTTCAATCTCCTGGATTTGCTAATTCAGACAGGAGAGAGAACTAATTAGTGAAATCAGCTGACTGAGTTTATGGGTGGAATAAACATATGGCAAGACTTTTACTCTTTGGCCCCTGGACTATACACCTCTGGTTATGAGTCAAACTAAAGCAGTGAGACGTTAATGAGATAATCAAGTGATTAATTGAGTGATGATTAGTGATGAGTCGTTCATGAACGATCCGTTCATTGCGTCTGTCACATGACAAATGAACGATAGACTCGGAAGGTAAAGTAATTATTTATGTTCCCTATAAATTATTTTTGACTGCATTATAATGATTTCTTAATTCAGAATATGATAAAGACTGCATAGGTGGATGTCTTCGGGGAATTTGCCTGTTAAAAGTATAACATTTAAAGCCCCTTAAATGAACGAAATGACTAGAAAAAAGATTTGTTCATTTTGATGAACGAGATCGAACAAGAGAGTCAGTAACATGATCTGAACTTCCCATCACTAGTGAAGATTGAGCATTATTGAAGACACCTGATGTTAACAAGGAGAATCACTGAAGGAGAAAATCAAATGGTTTAAATCACCATTATGATGATCGGTGTTTGCTTTACATGGGCTCTTGACCCTTACATTTATAACTATTGATTTTGTTGGTCACATTTTAACAATCAATTTTTTCCCTGGCACACACAGACATTAAGAATCAGTGTATGAATCTCAGCAATAAACAGCATATTCAGATAAACAGATCAAATCTGAACATTAGAAAACAAGCTTCTAAAAAGTCACATGAAAACAACTCAAATAAAATAAAGAATAAAGGAAATTACTAAGACAATTAAGCTCATTATTTATTCATGCAGAAATGCATAGGCTAATGGGAGCCATGAATGAGTTTTGATTTGTGGCACCCAGAATGCACTGCAACATGCTTTATTATTGTCACCATTGTTGAGAATCACAGGCTGATTCTTGATGTCTGTGTGTCTAAATAAAGAAAATGGTTTTGGTATCATTACACAGTCCCTCCAGGATTTCGCGATCGCAACTATTAACCGCAACTTTGACCAATCATCGCGCCGCGGTCTCCTGCAAAGCGTCGTCATATGTCAGCAAACTCACTTGTTTTGTTCAGAAGACGCAGCAGATGTGGGCTGCCAACGTCTCACATTTAGGCTACAAAAATAAGAGAAAAGCCCAGTGTTGCCAACTTAGCGCCTTTGTCGCTATTTTTAGCGACTTTGCAGACCCCTTCAGTGACATTTTTTTTTAAAAGCGACTAGAGAGAAATCTAGCGACTTTTTGGACAAACCTCAGTAACCAAATGTGTCCAGCACAATCCTGTGAGCGCGAGGTTTGCGTTCTCCCTGCCGTCACACTGTCTCTGCGTCCCTGTTCAGTGAACGGCTGAGAGGAGCAGCAGCGGCCGCTGACAGACGGGAATGAGCAGTGTTGTTTCCACTGACTTATCTGCTTCTCTTTTGTTTTATATTTAAAGAATTGAGTTTGACCCTTTTATTTTCCTTTCTTTTCTTGTGTTTATCACTTGTAATACTCACTATCCCAGTGCATTAGTTCACCCAGTTCCCGAACTCTCTCAATTCAGATAATTTTACACATAAAAAATAGCTACTCGTTCTATTGACTGACAAAAAAATTAAGGAAATGAGAACAACTTTATTGGATATTCGGCTATATTATATTATATTATAATACTTTATTAAACTTTTGATTTTTCCACCATTTAACTTTTGTGGCTATTCCTAAGAAAACTGTATTTTGCACTTTATAAGTATTGGCATCTTTCAACATAAATGCTGCTTAATGTTTGTGAGGTTCTGCACATTTACATTTTTGCAGGTGCAGATCTTGTTTAAAAAAAAGCTTAGTTTGTTAGATTTTGCTGTGTCTTTAAATCGTTTGTTTTGCCTTTTTATAAGGTTACTCAAGGTTAGTTAGTGGGTTTGTTCTCATTAACGTGTGTTACAAAGAGAGCACGTTTGTCTCTGAAGTAAATTCTGGACTACAATAGAGGAGATGGTGTACAGTGTTTTCTGTGGGACATAAGTCCCTTTGGGGTGGACTTTGGGCTTTTTTCACTTAGTAAACCTATAACATGCACAAAAAAGATATATAACACAATAAAGGAAAGGGAAAAAGCCAAAAAGCATCATATGAGCACTTTAAGTAAAAATATCTACCTTTGCCATTTGAACCTATAAAAACAAATGCAGAAGAACATCGCAACTTTTTAGAAAAGCGGCCGCAACATCAGGCATTTTAGGCCGCAACAATCACAGAAAAGGCCCACGAAATCCTGGAGGGACTGATTACATTATAATTGCTAATACATGTGTTATGCTGTACAGCAGTGTTTCCCAACCCTGTCCTGGCGCCCCACAAACACTGCACACTTTCTTTGTCTCCCTAATCAAACACACCCGATTCAACTTTATTATTATGATTATGAGCTAATGAGTTGAATCAGGTGTGTTTGATTAGGGAGACAAAGAAAACGTTGGCGATGGGGCGCCAGGACAGGGTTGGGAACCACTGCTGTACAGGACAGTGCTGCTATGATCAATAAAGTAAACTTACTCCAAAATTAGGCTCTAAATGAGTGATTCAAGTAAAAATAAAAGATTGTTAAAACAACCAACACCATTATATCACCTTTTCTCTTTGTTCCTCTGGCTGTTATATCTCAGTTCCAGCAGCCAAACACAATCTAAAGTTAAAAATGTAAGGGCCAAGAGACAAAAATGTGTGCCTTTTCCCTTTCAGTGATTCTGCTTGTTAACATCAGGTGTCTTCAATAATGTTTAATTATCACTCAAATCACTTAATTATCACTGCTTCAGTTTTACTTACAACACTCTGAGAGTGGACTCATATAAACACTGAGCATTTAACACTGGGGATTTTACTGTGTGGAAGAAACATACCTGAAGGAATAAAATCACCATCGTCATCATTTCGATTATTCTCATCCTCATTTTCTTCATCCTCAACATCATTTCCTTCATCATCCTCATTCTGATCTTCATCCTCCTCTTGATCTTCCTCCTCCTGTTGTTGTTGTTGCTCTGCTGTGGTTTCTTCTCCTCGTCTCTCTATCAGGTTCCTGCAGTCCTCCAGTTTGACGGAGCACATCTTCATCTGCTGTTCTCCAGCGTTACAGTCAGAGGTTTGATCAGCGGATCCATGATCCTGAGCGTCAGTATAACACAGTAAAGTGAGGCTGAGCTCTGAGTCCTGTGTGTCTCTGGATCTCCAGACTGAATCCTGAGCTTCTGTCCCATCAGTCACACACACTGAAACCTCCAGATCCTGACAAACACATCACAGATCAACACAAATAAACAACAACCTGTGGATATTAGCCTCATTACTCAGCAGTTATCTCTAGTGGGTATATTGGTGGTTTGTTTGCATATTTTGCTTCTGTCTTAATCTGAGATGAGCATAAGAAGTGAGAAGCGAACACAACTGTGGTTTGATTGAGCTGAAGGATGAAATGATGAGCTGCTCAAACCTCTCTGTTGGGTTTGTCTCCTCTTTCTCTCAGCTTTGCCTCCAGTGACGCCACCTCTTTCTTCAGCTGACAGATTTCAGTGATGAAATCCTCAATATCCAGCATGGACAGATCCGTTCCTACTGATTTACAGCAGATCACATCCATCTGTGCTGTCATGGTCAACATCTGAAGACAGACACAACATCATTATTACATGACACATTTAATGAACTCACACTGATTAAAACTCAAAATGACGAACAGAATAAGAAAACTATTGTATTTTCTGATAATATTAATATACCAGTAGATCAGATATAATTGAGTAATTTCAGATATAAATAAACATAGGTTTAGGTGTGTTTATGCTTAAATTCATTATCGCAAGAATATCATTATCCATTCGTTATCTAAAACGTCTGGATTTAAACGCAGATTTCAGAAATTAAACATGATAATGTGATACTTGTACTCATTTCTAAGCGTCATTTAAGTGTCCAGCATTGAAAATGAAACGTGTTGACTATGGTTTTATTACAAATTTCACTGTAGTAAGCAACGGTAAATGTGTGTTTAACTACAAATATACTATTATTTATTATTAAACCCAAGCTAAACTATGGTTACCGTGATAAAATCACGGCTAATTCGTTTTTTAATGATAAATGCGAGTAAGTAGTTTATTTAAAGCTCATTAAAACACCACAGACAGAAAATCCCCAACCACACAAACAAACACACCTCAGTCTCAGCGCGACAGGCTTCCTCTTCTTCAGTGGTTTTACCGTCTTTACTCTGAAGAGCGTCACAGCGACTCCTACAGGTTTCAGGAAGAAACGCTGGTCAGTAGATACCGTGTCCACAGCAAAAATATACATACACGCACGCACGCACGCACGCACACACGCACACACACACACAATACGTGTATATTTATAGTTATATTTAAATGACCTTTTAATGCTGTTCACTTTATTTAAACAATTCATTTTGATGTAACACCATATTATTCAAATGTGATGTTCATGTTCAATTGACTTGAAACGGTTACTCTTTGATATTTTCATTTGAGAAATAACTTGTTTCAATCTAGTGACCCAATTAAACAGGACTTTCACTTACCATTGGCTGAATTGGGAGAGTAAATGTATGCAGTTGTTTTTTTTTTTTAGCAAGATGAGCAAATGGTGAAACGTTTATTAAGTTGGTATTTAAAAGTCTCTGTAACTTCAGTGGTTTTGGGGTCAGCGTTGTGGTGAAGTGTCGAGCACGTGCTTGGGTTGAGGACCTGCTCACAACAATTATAATTAAATTTAATAACAAAACAACCACTATTGTAGTAGTCTAAATACAACAGGTCCATGGGGTCACATGATCTCTGTTAGCACTTGCAGGGTTCTCAAGATTTATCAAATATATGCTGATGTGAAGCAGAACACACTTGGTTTTCTCACCTCATATCTTTTTTTAAATGTTTTAATCACGTGACATTCATAGTGTGAAAACCCCAACACCGGTCACATCCTGATCATTCTTAGTTTGTTAACTGATCTTGATTGTTGGTGAAACGGGTAAGAGCATGGTTAACCAATAATTTATTCTCAGATATGTTGTGTGTGTGTTGGGGATGTTGGGGCTAGTTGTCACATGGCTGTATCTCAGTAACTATAAGGTTTAAAGTCAAATATCAAGATGGTTTTGTATATTCTATTTAAAAAAATCCAATTTAAAATTCCAGCATTATGTCTTGTAACATCTGTACAAATCAGCAAAAACAGCGATAATCAATAATTTAAACAACTATTATGTCCAAGACTCGAGAAATATTTACAGAACTTAAAGTGTAATAGTCCTGGTGTGTGCGGATGAAGACAGATTTTCAAGATAAATGATTTATGTATTTAACATGATTTTTTTCCACCTCAGTGAATAAATATAGTTGTGGTTTAAACTTTTAAAATCTTTATCTGCTGATAAGATGTGGTTTGTAATGGATGGAATGTATTATAGATGTTGGTGTCACTGCAGGGCTTTTACTTTTGCTTAAAACACAATCACCAGAAAGACTACGCTTGACCACCAACTTTTCCACGGATAGCATAAAATCATAATTTAAAAATAAATGTGGTAGGACAGCCACGAATGATAAAATGTGTTTAATTTATTTTAGGCTAATGGTAAACCCTCCCCACAGGCTCAGTGTTGTAGATGGCGCTTGATTTTCTCTGGCCAAAGAGGAAGTTAACAGCGTGTGTGAAGCATCCTAGAAAAGACTTTCCTAAATACTAACAGAAATTAAAGACTTTGCCTTCAGATAAACCTTATATTTTGTTCTACTTCTACACTCTAAAAAGATGTGTTAAAAATTATATTTACACATGTAGGGTGTGTGCTCAGGGACAACACATGTTGTGTAGATTTTAACACATGTAGCCTGATGCAGTTCGAGGACCCAACTGTTAGTGGTGGGCAGATCGAGGTTTTGTGAAACACTGAAACAGTTGAATAAAATGTGCCATATTGTGCCGAGGCTTCGAAACAATCCGACACCCGTCTCCACGGTGACCCCTAGTGGTCAGAACAGTGTAAATGCAACAAAAACCCAGGCCAAACATGCATAAAAAAACGTCTCAGGTTACGACTGTAACCTATGTTCCCTGAGAACAGGGAATGAGACACTGCCATGGGGAACGCCTTCGCGTGAACCGGTGTCTGAAACGCTTTTCTAATCACGGCAATCCTATTGGCCGGCGACAGCCTATGACATCATCACTAGTGCGACCCGGAAGTATATAAGGGGAGCCTGGAGAACATGTCAACAGCTTATCGTCTGAAAGAACAGTTCAGTTCTGCAGGCATCCCAAGGCATGGTGACGAAATGCAGTGTCTAGTTCTCTATTCTGCCAGAACAGGGGAGTGCATGCCTAATTATGGCTCTGACAAAAACATCAAAAACCGGCAGTTTCACTGAAATGCCAAAAACACTCCCCCTTCGGGTCACATACAGGCTGTCAGTGACAGTATTCCCTACGGCCACTGCCCAAGCTATAAGCCTCAAAGAGGCCTCTATACAATGGAGGCCTACCAAGGCTGCTCAAAGGCTCTGGAACCAACAACTTCCGTGGAAGGGGTTCCTTTAAGGGAATATGGGCAGGGGCTCCAAGGAGTCCCGTCCAGTCACTTTCTGAGGGGGACATGAAATCAACCCCACCCTCCACCAGGAAGGCTGACCTGGTCTAATTAATGACCTAGTTTTTCCAACAACCTGTCTGTTTCCTGAACAGAGTCTCTACATATTTTGCCTCACCTGTGTAGACATCCGTTAGGGAGAACTGCAGATAGTGGCAGTAAACACTCACAGACCGGATCATAGAGATGGGTATCCTGGAGAGTAGAACTATTGTTGGCCCATGTGGAGGCTGGGCACTCTGCAATGAACCCTAATAGGAGAGTGCCTCCAGCTCTAAGGTTTACATTGCCAACAGGCAGTGTACTCAGCAGAAGTGCTATCAACCCTTTAAAGTAAGGGGAGTACTGGTGAGTAGGACTCAGCATAGCGCTTTCTAACCCTTGCAAACGAGGGGAGTGACTCTACTTGATCCTGGATCTACACAGTTCTCCAGAGCCCTGTGGAGGCTGGGCACTCTGAAAGGGACCCTAATAAGGGGAGCAGCTCGAGCTCTAAGGTTTACATTGGCAGAGGCACAGGCAGTGTACTCAGCAGAAGTGCTATCGACCCTTAGAGGAAGGGGAGTACAATCTTACGCTAGCAGACTATCGGGGAGGCCTACTGTAAGGCCTACAGCTTCGAAAGTCACAGGCGTCAGCCCAGGCAGTGCTTTGGCTCCAAGGGAGCGTACTCAACCATCCCAGGTGGGAGGGAGTAGCCAATCTGTCTCTACCTGAGCCTGGGTGGTGAAGGCTAATATCATACGAGCTATGGGTAGCTAAGTACTCTAATAAAGACCCTAACAAGGGGAGTACTATCAGCATGACCCTGAGGAATGTATCAGGGTCGAGGCCAATTATCTTGTATTTCTTACAGGACAGATTTACATTCTCTACTAAACCAAAGGAAATGGAGGCCACAATAAGTGGCCAACGACATTCAACCTTATGACTTCATTTATTCAAGGGGCTCAGCGGAAAAAAATCATATTTCAAATGTAAAGTCTAGGTGGATAAATCGCTACCATACTCAGCTCTGAAGGGCAGAGGCCTGAGCGTACTGCTTCTTAGAGGATGAGGATGTTATTTTAACAACACATCCTCATCTCGCAGCTTACTCTCGCAAGTCTCTGAAGAGCATGAGAGATTAACATTAAAAGTAAAATATAAATTTTTCCCAAATATCATCTAATAAGATTATCATGTGTAAATGTGTTCTTTTATCAATTGTCAGGGTTTGTTTCGTTTGTTCTATGAATGGCTCAGCTAAACAGGCCACTAAGACTATTAACTACCTAATTTTTAATTATACTAATGTCTAATTAATATGTCTACAAATTTATAAAACTGATCAGAGATCAGGTAAAACCCACAGACACTTGTTCACTGGTTCTCAGTGACTCCTCATGATGTTGACAGAGATCATCGCCCCCAGCGGGTGGTTTCGAAACACAATCCGGAAATTGATTCGGAACAAAAGATTCGTAAAAGCTTCAAAGCTTCATGAAGCAGTGTTTTGAAATTGCCATCCCATGGAGGCAGGTAAGTGTTGCACCGCACACTCAGACCCCACTTCAGACGGCTATGCCTTCCAGTCGGGTCCCTGTCTTCCATCTCCCTGCCCCACCGCGGGTACGTACTGTATGTGGTGCCCCTGGTTCCCCTGGCTTGGTTTCTGGGAGCCTGGCTAGCACTTCCCAACCCGCCCAGCTGGGTCATCCTTCAGACTCGGCTATACGATTCAGTTTGTCGGTTTTAAAACCAGCAACAGTTAACCACCGCCTGGTGTCCTTTCACTTTAGCTTTCTTGGCTAAAAAAGACAAAAGATATAATAAGATTTAAGAGCCCAACTAATATGGGAACATTGATCACTGTTATTGTGACTTCATATGAAACACATTAGAGTTAAACCTCTGTTAATTCTCAATAAAACTTCTGTCGACGTCTGACAGAAATAAAGTCAGTCTGGTTAGTAATAAGTGAAGCTGGTAATGCTGTTTGTGGAGGCCGTAACAATGTTGCTATGTGGGGGTGCGTCTCTTTTTTATTTATGAATCCTCGTTTCCTTTCCTCACATCTTAGCGTCATAAGTCATTAGTAATTTGATGGCAAGAATTACAAAAGAAACAAGAAAGTATTTACAAATATAACAGTACAGTACAATGAGAGATTAATACAACTTCAATATAATAAAAATGAGCCACTGTGCTTTTGTTGTAGGTGTTACGCTGATGTCAGTCAGAAGAATGGCTCCTCTTTCTATGATCTTTCTGCTCGTGATTCCCGGTGAGTAGCTTCAACACTTTAGAAACTCCCAAAGGATTTTGTCATTTGCGTACAGATGTTTTTCCAGTATCTTTGATGCACAAGCTAAAGCTAATTTGTTCAGAATGAATTCTGTGTTTCAGGGGTTTCTAGTGGTGATTGGGGTGTGAGTTACAGTCCTTCACACATCTGTGCACTAAAGGACTCAACAGTGATAATGAGAGGCACTTATACATACCCTACTGGACATCAGATCATGAAAGCGTTCTGGACCAAACGCTCTGTACAAGGTGTCGAGCCTTCAGATCTGTCTGAGGATCCTGAATACAGTCAGAGGCTTCAGTATCTGGGAGATAAACAGCAGAACTGCACCGTCAGACTGAGTCATGTGACACTGAAGGATTCACACATGTACTGTTTCAGATTCATCACTGATAAACCTGGTGGAAAATGGACTGGTTATCCAGGAGTGACTCTTACTGTCACAGGTGACTTTGATGAGGTTTATCTCTTCTTCTGTGCATTATGTTGAATAATAATCAGTGTGTGCCAGCAGCACTAGATATAATGTGTGTGTTGTGTTCAGATCTTCATGTCGAGTCTCCTGAGAGAGTGACAGAGGGAGATTCAGTCAATCTGACATGTAAAAGCAGCTGCGCTCTGACTGACGGAGCAACATTCATCTGGTACAGAAACTCACAGAAGATATTAACTGAGAGAAGAGACAGAAACAAACTCATCCTCAACCCAGTCAGAAGAGAGGATTCAGGCGGCTATAGCTGTGCTGTAGACGGACACACACACATCTCTCCTGAGGTTCAGCTCAATGTCACGTGTGAGTATGAATTCAGTCAAATGTTATATATATATATTAATCAATAAAGATGTTGAGTGTCTATTTACATTAAGTACAAGCCACTGCCACAATCACACAGCCGGGCTAATTACAATTGAGGGATATTACAATTTGCATGACTGATCCAAGTTTTAATCCTTTTCCCGATTTCATTCCTCTCTTTATTCTCATCACAAATAAGCTTAGAGAAGCATTTAAAAAAAAAAATTTAAAACAAATAAATGCCAGTTATAAAATAGGTCTAACATGCGAGTAGCTCAAATCAAAGACAGTTTGCCACTTAAGCACACATTTACAGATATATTTACACTTATTGCAAATAAACGCCATTAAGAATTCAAACAGTGTGATGACATGGTTTCATAAAACAATCTACAGTATACTGTAGTACAAACTGTTTTAAATTTCCAAAAAATTACTTAAAGGATTAGTTCACTTTAAAAAAAACTTTTGCTAATAATTTACTCACCCTCATGTCATCCAAGATATCCATGTCTTTCTTTCTTCAGTTGAAAAGAAATTAAGGTTTTTGATGAAAACATTCCTGGATTTTTCTCCATATAATGGTCTTCAATGGGTACCAAACGGTTCAAGGTAAAAAATGACAGTTTCAGTGCAGCTTCAAAGGGCTTTAAACGACACCAGACGATGAATAAGGGTCTTAGACAAATCATCTGTCATTTCAAAAAGAAATAAAAAAGTTTGAGTTTTATAAGCACAAATGCTTGCCTTGCTCTGTTCTGTGATGCGCGTTTTTGCTACGTCACGTAATACGCAATTACATTGAAAAGGTCACGCTTCTGTCCTGACGAAAATTTTCTTTTAGCCTTTTTAATATTAGAACACCCAGGATACGCACACGAAATGGGCATTTAAACAATAAACTGACACGAAGACATTTGAATATGTGTATACCCAGCAAACATTGGTCCGACGGCAACGTCGTGTCCCTGGCCAAAAATAGTTGCGGCAAGGACGGCATAAATCGGTAAAAATATGTAACACAGAACATTTCCTAAAAATGCATTCAGATACATTTGTACATGTCTACAGTTGCATGTATAGTTGTTATTTTAACGTTTAGCTACGTGTAGTTCAATATAGTGTATCGGGTGAGAGGACGTCACCTGGCGACGTCTTTTGCACATGCATTTATAGTACATCATGACCCTCTATGAAATCCTTGTGAAATATGCAAAAGCTGTGCTTAATCCTTGCATGGTTAATATACTGCAATAATTCATTTTATTGACCACGTAGTTTTTAAGAGGTTGTGAAGACGTCCACTGGCGTCCTGTACACGTCTAGTCTATGGAGCTATTAATATGACAAAATGATTTGAATTTGAATTTGTAAATTTGAATTATTTGAAAGTGTAATCTAACAAAACTGAATTTTAAATAGTTCTGAATTTGAATTTTTTTGGAACGAATATTGAACATCTGAAATTTAACAAACTGAAAGGTTTTTATGGCTGAATTTTATAGACATATTTTCAAACAGCTAGTTTTTGTGTTCTGAATTCAAATACTGCAAATATTCAGTTTAAAAAAATACGGATTCAAGTTTTCAAGATGAAGAAATTCGGAACTTCAAATTCAGTTTTCTAAAATTCAGTTTCAAAATTTCAATTTAAAAAAATTCAGATCTTACAGAAAGTAGGTCACAGGGAAGAGTAGATGATCTCAGAAAAGTCGAACAGAGTATTTTGGCCACCTATTGCAGAAGTTTTCCAGCGAACGTGGTGGTGGTTCAAGAGGTTGCCACTCTCTGACAACGGTCTCTGGTGTTTGTTTTAAAGTATATTTTAGGCCTACGTCATATTTTTGTTTTCAGTCTAGAGCGGACGCGAGCGGTGCCACCAGGGTGCGACGCGACCCGTGGAATCCCCAACAGCACACGGATTCCCCATCCTATTTCTGACCTAGTCCCAGCTCCTGGCAGTCGCTTCAAGCACTGTGTTTCAGAGCGCTCACGTCCGTAACATTGTTTTTTCCTCATATGCGAACTGAAATGAATATCAGTTCATGGTTTGTGTGTGTAGGCTATATAAGAGAGAAAGAGAAAATGCCAGTATTTCATTGAGACTTGATCAACTGCTTAATTGATCTTGTAGTATTAATTTTTACATGCAGTTACATTGTCGATTAAAAACAAGAAAGTGGCTGGTAAAAACATTGAGTGGTAGTAGATTTTGAAATCCACCAGCCACAGTGACCGGTGGACAAAAAAGTTAATTTCCATCCCTGTTTTGTTGCGTCGCGCCGCTCGCGTCCGGTCTGTAGCCTGCGTTCTAATCAATTTTACACAAAATATACTTTAAAACAAACACCAGAGACCACTTAGACAAATGTCTCACGTGCTGAGAAAGTTAACCTAGCTTTAAACGCAAAATCATTCATGTTTAAGAATCCTTAAATTACTTAAACTTAAGAATCACTACAAAATCAAGCCCCGCCCTACATTTTTTTCACGTTTACAGACAGAGATGTAATTTTCATTAATTGCATACATCATGTTTTATTCATATTTGGCTCATTTACTGCATGATATGCTAAACGAGCCCTGAACAGCAACGCAACGCAAAAAAAATCTAGCGTTACGATAATTAAGTCAAAACATTACGAGAATACAGTCTTCGTTAAAGTTGCGTGTGTGCTTTCACATTGCCGCAGGCATTCATAACGGTACGCGTTCAATGGCGCAGAGCGAGTTTCCAATTCATTAGTGTGTGTGTGTGTATAAAGAAATGCGTCCGTGAAGTCGAACTGCATAGGACATAAACTGTACCTTTTTACTTTTATCTCGGCTTTCAACAAAAGGAAATTCAACAGGTGCTAATCTACCATCATGCTTTACCATGGCGTTGCCTATCGTCAGCCAACGCCATCTGGGCCGAGAATACTTAACAGCAGTCTACCGTACTGTCTCCCTCTTCACCGTAAATAGGCTACGTTCTGGATATATGTATCCAGTTTATTTGTATCCAATTATTTGGCCGGATACCGTGATTTCCTCAGATAGATTGGGTGTAAACATGAAACCGCTATATAAATGCCTCATTCATTGATTCAAAAATATATCTTTACAGGTAGCCTAAAGTCTCCGGCGCAGTATATTTTGTAACATCCTAAAACAAATGGTAGGCTAATGTCATAGATTAGCACCTGTATAATTCCTTTTGTTGAAAGCCCAGCTAAAAGTAAAAAGATACTTAGCTATGTCCGACAGGGCCGTGCAGAGAGTTCCACAAGGGCAGGGGCTCAAATGTAAAAAAGGGGCATCCATATATATATATATATATATATATATTAGAGGTGGGCATAGATTAATTTTTTTAATCTAGATTAATCTAGATTAATTTTGAAATTAATCTAGATTAATCTAGATTAAAATGGCTCATTTGAATTCTCCCGAAGGCATTCAGAATATGTGTGCTACCCAAATAATGACTAAAAGTAAGTCTTTGAGAATAGTTCGCCTCGCATAGGGATGTGCATTTCTGCCAAAAATGCCATTCGACAATCGAGGAGCAAAAGTCGAATATCGTTAAAAAACAAAACAAAAAAAACGCAATGACAGAAAGGGAGGCCAATTTCATCTTTAGCGATTTGTCATCAAACAAACTGTTTATTAATTGAACAAGTAACATGTTTTCGTCGTTTTTTTTTTTTTTTTTTTAACATAGTAGGCTAATTGGAAGAAGAAAAAAAACAATACGCACGACGGTCCGTTTTTGCATCGCCAATGCTCGTTAGATCAAAAAATAATGCCATCATATGTCATAATGATTTTATGTGAACCTGCCTTTTTACTGCAATAGCCTCCTTTTTAAACAAATTAGTTTCAATCAAAGTAAACTATTTGTGTGATTATGTCACTGCGCAATACACACACATTACGGGTGTTCATTCATAAACTGTGGACAATGCTAGCTTATTTAACCTGTTAACCAGTGCGCCGACTCTGAATCGTTTTTTTTTTTTTTTGTAGCCTATAAATTAATGTATGTCCAAACACCGGATAATGTCATACTCTTTAGTAGTGATATAGTGGCGTAATAATCTGTTTGGTTGAAAAATGTATTACCTGAATGAAATGAAATCGAATGTATCGTCCTGTGGAATCATTCATTCACAGACAGTTTACGAAGACGTTCAACTAATAAAGATCTTCATCGCTGGCAAAGATATGATGCATTTGGAGATTTGCTTTCACTAGACTAAACTGTAGATCCACGGCCACTTCATCCAACGCTCTTGATGTTCTTAAATCTTCCTGTTACTTACGACTCCTCGAGTGTGAATTGAAAGCGCTTCAGACGATTCAGTCAGTGCGTGAGGAACTGAACAGATCAACTGATTCGCGAACCGATTTAGATAGATCTGACAACTTGTTTGATGACGTCTTTGAACAGAATCGACTCAAAAGAGTGATTCATTTGTAAATGAGCATTGCTCATGCCCATACAAAGGATACAGCACACTTGGAATAAACTCATTTAACAACGTATTGCATTAAAATAAAGTAACGAGAGGAACGTCGCTGAAAATATAGCCTTGCGGACAATCTGCCAAGATGTGCAAACCATCAGTGGTACCACGGTTACCTTCCACATATCTCCTGCAACTCATACCAACGTACCAAAGTAAAAGTACACCTTGTGTCCCTGACAGGAAAATACCCTGCTGCGCGATCTGTGACAGTAGGCGCGGCGTCAATTACCGGTATATACTATGTCATACTACTACACACTAGAATTGCGCGAAAATATAACGATATCCGAAAAAGCTATTTATGATCCCAACCCAACTTAGATTAACGGCGATATTTTTTTTTATCGCCCGATAAGAGTCTCACGTTAACGCAGCACGTTAACGCCGATAACGGCCCAGCACTAATATATATATATATATGCATTTTATATATATATATATAAGTTTGTAAACATTGCTATTTTTAATGTTATAGAAAGTATCTTATTGAAAAATTTATCAAGGCTACATTTTTTTCAAAAAAAATGTAGCCTTGATAAATTTTTCAATAAGATACTTTCTATAACATTAAAAATAGCAATATTTACAAACTTATATATATATATAAAATGCATATATATATATATATATATATATATATATATGGATGCCCCTTTTTTACATTTGAGCCCCTGCCCTTGTGGAACTCTCTGCACGGCCCTGCCTATAGGTGGCCAAAATACTCTGTTCGACTTTTCTGAGATCATCTACTCTTCCCTGTGACCTACTTTCTGTAAGATCTGAATTTTTTTTAATTGAATTTTTGAAACTGAATTTTAGAAAACTGAATTTGAAGTTCCGAATTTCTTCATCTTGAAAACTTGAATCCGTATTTTTTTAAACTGAATATTTGCAGTATTTGAATTCAGAACACAAAAACTAGCTGTTTGAAAATATATGTCTATAAAATTCAGCCATAAAAACCTTTCAGTTTGTTAAATTTCAGATGTTCAATATTCGTTCCAAAAAAATTCAAATTCAGAACTATTTAAAATTCAGTTTTGTTAGATTACACTTTCAAATAATTAAAATTTACAAATTCAAATTCAAATCATTTTGTCATATTAATAGCTCCATACTAGTCAGGCTGTGAATAAATACACGCCAACTGACGTCTTCTGCACGTCTAGTCTAGCAAGACAGAAAAAAACTATCAGGAATGATCTTTATGAAATACACGCTTTGTATACAAAGTAAATATATTTACTTTATTTTGTTTTTATAAATTATAATCACCAAGTGCCCAGTGTGGTGATTGCAAAGCCACTGCATTTTAGTCATTATTTTAACCTGTTGTACTTGATGTATTCGTTGTTATTTTTATGGAATGTATGCATACATGTAAAACAGAAATATACCCGGTCACCATTTATTTCTGAGTTGGATGTAATTGCCCAAACCATAAACTGCGCTGCCAAGATGTAGTGATAAAAGATCTCGCGATCCTACAAAATCCCGCGATAGGATAGATTATCTCGCGAGATGTTAACGCGTTCTGCAGAACTTTGAACAACAACAACCACGAGGAGAGAGGGAGTTGTATCGATATTATTAAAATAATATCATTTTAAGTTGGGTAAGTACATTTTGGATTATTACAGATTAACGTGCTTAAGGTTTACTTGTTTGACATGAATGAACCGAAAGAAATGATGCCCACATTGTCAACTGAAAATTACTGAGTTTGGCCAAAGAACGTATATTGACAAGAAGTGAAAGCCAATAGAACGTTCCATTGCAACACCAGCGCCCAGCAGCAGCGCTATGCGTCCGCCATTTTGGGGTGAAAGCGACTCTGCAGTCATATATTATACCTATATTTAGTCCAGTGCAGAGGTCATTTTTAGGTTGAAATAATTAGGTGATTATTTTAACTCACAACAGTTAACGTTATAGCAGTTAAAAAGAAGTTGCCACATAACTTGAGACAGGGAAGTTCAAGGATTTAATTAATTATATTACTCTCCACATGACAGGTAAGAATAAAGTGATATCAGTTCATAAAGTTATAATAACGTTAGACCGTTTCCCAGGAGGTACACATAACGTTACAAAAATAAGTTATCAATGAAATAAATGAATTCAGCAAATAAATGTAATTGAACTAAAATGTAAGTTGGACAATAAATATACAGTATAACAGCAATAGAATAGCTTTACAGTAAACTTTTTTTTTTTTTTTTTGCAGTACTATATTAATGACCGTTAAACCAAGACTATGTAAACAAAAAAACACAGCCACTGTCCAAAGTGGCAATTAAAGTTATAGGATGACGGACACAGCAATGCATCATGTTCTATAAGATCATCATGTTTGTAGCATGATCCAAGGGATTAAAACGTACAAAATATATTTCAGGCCTAGTGGAGTTGGTAACTAATAATAGTAGTACATGTGTAAAGTTGCATACAATGGAAATACTCACTAATGCAAGACAAAACTACCTCAAAAAACTGTTATCTGTGCTGTTGTCCAGTAACTCCAGTTGGAATTTTCACCCCAAAATGGCGGCCGCGCTACCGAAGCGCCACCTAGTGGCTGTTACCAAAAAAGCATCGGAGTTTCGCCTCTTGTTCTTCTATACTCTTTGGTTTGGCTAAAATGAGCTAGTAGGCTAAAAGTTACTTTGAACGTATACGGGTATACCAGTCCAGTATAAAGTATGTTTAATGATACAGTCAAAGTTATTACTGTAACTTATTAATTTAGCCTTGTGAGAGTTTATTTCAGAAAGTAAATTATCTGAAATAGAATGAAATGTTTAGCTGGATTTCAGTAACTGCTTAAAAAATAAAAGCAGAACATCTTTTATACAATAAAATAAAATGTAATGCATGTTGATTACATTTTTCTATGCATGTTGATTACTTTTTTCTAATGTTTCATTCATGATTCATTCACCTTGTTTCATGTCTTTTTTTAATTTAGCTGTAGACCATAAAAATATTTTGAAAATAAGTGCATATCATTTACCTCAAATTTTTAATTGTATTTATTTTAAAAAGAACTATATTCTCTTCCCTTAGATGCTGTGGAGATGTTGAGCCCAAACGCTACAGACTCTGAGACTGATCCAGCAATGGCAGAACACCTGAAACACCTCCAGGAAGAGCTGGGACAGTGGATACAAACACTGTGTTTAATGTGTTTAAAGGGATAGTTCACCCAAAAATTAAAATGGTTATAATTTATTTAACCTCATGTTTCAAACCTGTATACCTTTCTATGTTATGCTAAACACAAAGGTGTTTGGAAGAATGTTTGTAACCAAGCAGATGTCGCTTCCCATTAACTACCATAATATATATTTTTTTCCAATAATGGTAGTCAATGGTTTCTCTATTTGCTTGGTTACAAACATTCTTCAAAATATCATCTTTTGTGTTCAGCAGAAGAAAGAAACTCATACAGGCTTGGATCATGAGGGTGAGTAAATGACAGAATTTTCATTTTTGGGTTAACTATCCCTCTATATAATAATTCAGTATTTTGTAGAGATGCACCGATTGATCGGCTGGTGACCGGAGTTGGCCGATTTTCACGTGATCGGCCATGACTGGTGATCGGCCGGTCAGTCTGACATATGCCAATTTTATGCCAGTCAAATGCACTCTGGCGCCCCATGATTAACATCGCGCAACATCAGCATCACACGAAACGCACATGTAGGAATCCTCGTGAATTACGTCCGTTCAGACCGCAAGCGCATATTTTTTGCCTTGTGCATGTTAATCAATGAGTGTGTTCACACCGGGAGCGGGAGCAGCGCGGGAGCATCGAGCAGGAGCGTCGCGTGAGCAGCAGTGAAACGTTTCTACGCCGAGTCTATTTCTGCACTCCTCACGCTCAAATAAAGTGAAAGCACACTTTTGATGGACAAAATAGCCTAAATATGATTTCACACAAAAAATGCACAGAATTAACGTGTTTTATCAAGAACTGGAGTAGGCTATGTCAGAAAAGAAACGTAGACTCAAAATATATATAGAAAATGAACCCATTTAAACTTGTTTTTATTATTCAGTTTTTACAAGTGATTGTAATAGGCCTGTGTTTGTGTGTTTTGAGAAAAATCTTTATACTGCAAGGCTATATCTATTAAATGTATTATTTATATATTATTGTATTGCCATTACCTGTTTTCATACAGATGTTTAGTTTGCTAAATATATATCTAAAAATATTATTGGATATGATGTGAAAAGGAAACGGTTCTTCCATAACACTGCACTTTAGATGTGTGTGAATTTCCCACATCAGGGGTAATTTATATAGTTCTATTTTATAGCGATTATCTATGTCAAACTTAATAAAAATCGGAATCGGCCTAAAACATAGTAATCGGTGCATCTCTAGTATTTTGTAATTGGTATTTTAGTTTGGTTAAATGTTAAACATTGAAAAAAAAATTAGGAGAGATTTTGGCTGTTCAAGATCAATAAAATGTTGTGCTAAATCAGAACATGCTTCTGTTTTGCTTATGTCCACAAATAATGTGTTCTTGTTTGTGATGTACACGTGATTAAAACGTTTTATTGACGTTCAGGTCTGACTGGACCAATTTTGGACCTTTTTAGAACCTTTGTCCAAGACTTGATTGCCTTTCGCGATGTTACGCAATAGGTGTGTGATTATTTTATATGCAGGCTTATGCCTACACTTATGCATAAACACACCTTATAAACATCCAGAAGAAGACTAATTCTGACGTCCAGGGACGCGCTAAAGAGACGTGGAATTCACGGCCAGAAGAGACGTGGAATTCACGGCCAGAAAAGACGTTGAATTCACGGCCAGATGACGTCAAAGACGTCGGTTCAACTTCCATTTTGGAACTATTTTTCAACCATGACTGGACGTGTCGGACGGACGTCTTTTCAACGGTCATTACACGTCCAAATGTTTGCTGGGTACACAGCAAAATCCCCAGTGTTAAATTAACACTGCTCAGTGTTTATATGAGTTCATACTCTACAGAGTGTTAAATTAATACTGCTCAGTGTTTATATGAGTCCACACCCTACAGAGTGTTAAACTAACACTGCTCAGTGTTTATATGAGTCCATACTCTACAGCAGTGTTTCCCAACCCTGTTCCTGGCGGCACACCAACACTGCACGTCTTCTTTGTCTCCCTAATCAAACACACCTGATTCAACTCATCAGCTCATTAACCCATGTGATTATGAGCTGATGAGTTGAATCAGGTGTGTTTGATTAGGGAGACAAAGAAGACGTGCAGTGTTGGTGTGCCGCTAGGAACAGGGTTGGGAAACACTGCTCTACAGAGTGTTAAAGTAACACTGAAGAAGTGTTAAAGTTAATGAGATAATTGAGTGATTAATTGAGTGATGATTGAGCATTATTGTAGACACCTGATGTTAACAAGCATTATCACTGAAGGAGAAAACCATATTTTTTAGTCACCGTTATGGTGATCAGTGTTTGCTTTAGTTGGGCTCTTGACCCTTAAATCATTAACTTTAAATTTTGTTTGGCTGCTTTACGTGAGTTATAATAGCCGGATGAACAACTGGTCATGGTCATGGTCATCTGATAGTGTTGGTTGTGTTTTGATATAATCATTATTTCACAATCATTTGACCTGAGTCACTGAAGTAATTTAGAGCCCAATTTAGGTTTACTTTATTAAATATTGCAACACTGGCCTAGTACAGCATAATATTTTCATTTTTTACAATGTAATCTAAAGATTTATTTAAACATGACTTATATACAAAAAAATATATTATTTTGACTCTATTTAGTTTTTAGACTCACAGACATCAAGAATCAGCCTGTGAATCTCAACAATGGTGACAATTATAAAGCATGTTGCACTGCATTCTGGGTGCCACCAATCAAAACTCATTCATGGCTCCCATCATGCATTGCTGCATGAATAAATAATGAGCTTGTGTTCAGAGGTGATCTGTTTGTCACCATTGCTGAGACTCATACGCTAATTCTTGATGTCTGTGTGTGCCTACATAAAGAATTTGCAACGTTTTCTTTTTATTGACTTGATCATTTGGATTTCATTGAAGAGGTTGAAAATATCATGCTGAACAAGGCCAGTGCTGCTATAATTAATAAACTAAACCTAAATTGGGCTCTATATTAGTTCAGTGATTCAGGTCAAATGATTGTGAAATAATGATGTTAAAACACAACCAACACTATCAGATGACCATGACCATTTGTTCATACGGCCGTCATAACTCACGTACAGCAGCCAAACATAATTTAAAATGAATGATTTAAGGGTCAAGAGCCCAACTAAAGCAAACACTGATCACCAAAACGGTGACTTAAAAATTATGGTTTTCTCCTTCAGTGATTCTGCTTGTTAACATCAGGTGTCTACAATAATGCTCAATCATCACTCAATTAATCACTTAATTATCTCATTAACTTTAACACTTCTTCAGTGTTACTTTAACACTCTGTAGAGTTTGGACTCATATAAACACTGAGCAGTGTTACTTTAACACTCTGTAGCGTGTGGACTTATATAAACACTGAGGAGTGTTAATTTAACACTGGGGATTTTGCTGTGTATGGTCCTCTTTCCTTACATTCGTAAACACTGACTCGATACTTCCACGTACGCGTGACCTTTTCAACGTAATTGCGTATTACGTGAGTCACTAACGCGCATCACAGAACAGAGCAAGGCGAGCATTTGTGCTTATAAAACTTAAACTTTTTTATTTCATTTTGAAATGACTGATCCTTCCGCTAGATAAGACCCTTATTCATCGCCTGGTGTCGTTTAAAGCCCTTTGAAGCTGCACTGAAACTGTCATTTGGACCTTGAACCGTTTGGGTCCTGTTGAAGTCCATTATATGGAGAAAAAAACAGGAATGTTTTCATCAAAAACCTTAATTTCTTTTCGACTGAAGAAAGAAAGACATGGACATCTTGGATGACATGGGGGTGAGTAAATAATCAGCAAACGTTTTTTTTTAAGTGAACTAATCCTTTAAAATAACACATTTTCTTCTAGATCCTCCACAGTACACTTTTGTTGGGGTGAGTCCATGTTGTGTAATAGTGGAGGGAGATTCAGTGACTCTGAACTGCATCAGTGACTCAAACCCTCCTGCAGAAATCAGCTGGTTTAAAGGAGGAACGATTGTAGGATCTGGAAGAATCTTCAACATCTCAAAGTTCAGCTCTGATGACCGTGGAGAATACAAGTGCAAGTCCATCTATGAACATGGAGAGAAATACTCTGATGCTGTGACTTTAAACGTCATTGGTAAGTTTAAAATAAAACACAAAAAGCTGTAGAACATTCCAGTATGTCTATTATAATATCAGTAAATATTAGAAACACAAAAGTGATTCATGATCTTTGCTACAATAAGTTTAGTAATCATTTTTAGACCCTCCCAGGAATGTCTCAGTGTCCATTAGTTAGGCTGGTCAGATTTGGCTGGGAGATTCAGTGACTCTGCACAGCAAAAACTCCCGTGTTCACTAGCAAAGACCACGCCAAAACCACGCAGAATTAGCTTTATGGAATGAAGACGGGTCGAAAGGGATGGGGAAAGTTTGGCTTCGTCTGGCTGATCAGGGAGTCTAGTCGTCGTCTTGGTAGGTAGTAAGCTGAGTTGAAGACCCCCCTGGATGCAGCCTGTGGGGGTGGGGGGGACAAAGGTGATCTGATGGTGTAGATTGTGTTTTAACATAATCATTATTTCACAATCATTTGACCTGAATCACTGAACTTATATTAAACCCAATTTTTAAGTTAAGTTTACTTTACGGATTATAGCAGCACTGTCATTACTAGAGCATATTATCTTTAGCCTTTTCAATGAAATTCAAATGATCAAATCAATAAATAAAAAAGAAACTTCCTAAAAAAAAAAAAAAAAAAAACCTCTTGAGTAGGCACACACAGACATCAAGAATCAGCCTGTGAATCTCAGCAATGGTGACAATTATAAAGCATGTTCAGTGCATTCTGGGTGCCACCAATCTGTCATCGTTTACTCACCCTGAAGTTGTTCCAAGCCTGAATTTCTTTGTTATTCTGAACACAGAAGAAGTGGGTTACCAAACATAACTTTTTTTTCATACTATGGAAGTCAGAGGTTACCGTTACCTTCTTCACTCTATCTTCTTCTGTGTTCAACATAACAAAGAAATTCAGGCTTGGAAAAACTTCAGGGTGAGTAAACGATGACAGAATTTTGATTTTTTTATTTTTTTTTTGAATTTTGTATGAACGATCGCTTTAAATTACTCATTCCAAAATTAAGTAAATTAATCTTTTCGAATGTTATATTTTTGTCTCAGCTATAGGACGTCAGGAGATATTCATATCCACTGGAGTGGTTTGTGGAGCTGCAGTGATCATTACGATGGTGATAATTTGGTAAGATGTGTGCAATATTTGACTGTAGTTACTTGGACTGTCTAAACCTCTTTTCAGAAACTAGTATTAAGTAAAGACTCAGATTAATTGGGTGTTTCTTAACATATTTAATTCATTGGAAGTTGGATTCATTGGATTTTTTGGGGGGTCAGCTTAGAAAAAAATGTGACTAATATAGATGTATTTTTAAATGTACACTAAATATTATCCCGTAGTTTAGACAAACTAAACTGAAAGGCTTTGAATTAAAATTAAAATCACATTAATTGTTTTTCAAGGGGAAGAAAGTGGATGAAAAAGAGAAATGACACACCTAAATCTCAGGTGAGGAAATTAATTTGGTCATCAGTCGTTTAATCAGATTAATGAACGGCACTCAGACTGAAATCCTGAACGCAGACGTGACTTTTATATTTGACGTGACATTATTTATGCATTTCTCTTTATTCTGTTTATTTTTTATGAGTCAGTCCAGACATCATTACAACAGACGTAAAGCTCGTGATGAAGAGTTAAGTGACCCTGTGTATGAGAATGCAAGAGTAAGTGTTTTAACTAAACTTTTCACACATTCACTGAATATCAAATGTCTATAGACTAAGCATGTGATGCAAAGAATAACATTTACTTTAAGATCAAATAACAACAAAATATTCATTCACTTACTCTCATTATTTTTTTCTTCATTGTGTCTTTCTTTCAGCCCAACATGAGGCCGTAGTGTTTGGGACATTTTTCAGCTTTTATGCACAGTGGAAATAGGAAGTCTTTACATCCCTTTTAAAACAGCAGTTTTTCTGATGTAAAAACACAAAAGATAAATCATATCAGAACTTTTGCATGTTTAATGTAAGAATTACAACTTATGCAATGCCACTAAAAACCAGTGATATTTTAAAGCTAAAAATCTTGGAATAAATAACTGTTCACACTCCTGAACTTTAGCTGGAAATATTATTCAAGAACCGCTACAAAGCCAAAACAATCTCTGTTACCTTAAATTACATGTTTATCACTGTAAAGCTGCTTTAATACAATCGACTTTGACTTGACTTGGTTGAAGCAGCTTTTGGTTTTATTACAGGACTTTGGATGGGAGTCTCATCAGTCTGGCACATCTTTACATGGCAATATCTTCCCACTCCATTTTATATTTTGCAAAAACACTTTGATTCATGATTCCACTTTTCAACAATGAGAACCCGTTGATGTTTTGTATAAACTCTTTATTTTTATCTTCTAAAACCTTTGGTTTTCAATGGCATTTTTTTACATTAAATGTGCAAATGCTGTGACTGTTTCATGTTGTACATCACTGTTGTAACAGGAGTGTGTAGACTTTATATCCACTGTATCTCTTGTGTGTGGAGCCCTGAAAAACAACATGAATTGATATAAAAGTGTGTAATAATTCGTGTGTATTGCTTTTGTCACATATAGTTTGTTTAGCTTAGATGTTTTTAGATGTTTTCTTTAACTTTAAGCCTCATTGTTTGTTTTCAGCGCAGAAAATAAAGATCTGATATTGCACGTTTACAGTCTTCTGTCATACACACTGTAAAAAGTGAAACATTGGATTAACTTAATAAAATTGAAGTAACCAATCACAATAAAGTTTTTACATTGACCTAATGTTCAAAAACCATTCAGTTCAAACTAATTTTCTGCATTTCATGCAAACTCTTTTCTGAATTTGGTGTAAATCAATATTTTAAATTGGCTTAAATTAAAATGAAGGTTTTTAACAGACTTCTGAAGGAAAGACTTTCTGGCTCAGACACTTGATCACAGACATAACATACAGATTTAACTATTTCTGATATCTACAGAAGATCTTAGTGAGAATTAACAGAGGTTTAGATGCTGATATTTGTGTCATTTGGAGTGTCACCAGTGTAGTGATCAGTGTTTGCTTTAGTTGGGCTCTTGGTCCCAGTTCTTCTTACTTTAGCTTTTCTTTGGCTGCTGTATCTCTGTGTTTGTAAAACACAATTGTTATGGCATAAATAGCCAAGAGAAGTAAGATCTGATGTTATTAGCTTCTTCTTGATGATAACATATATATCACAAAATATCACATTATGATATATATCACATGTTGTTTTGTATTTTGCATTTGTAATCACCAAACTTTTTGAATCTGCGTTATTGGCAACTATAACATGAACACGACCATTTATTTGAATGTGGAAAAAAAAAGCATGTGCACATGATGTTCAGAGCAAGTGTATCATGTAGTCACACATAGACATCAAGATTTTGGATATGAATCACAACAACGGTGACAAAAAAAAAAAAAAAGCATCATGCTGCAATGCATGATGGGTAGCTTTCATAGTATAAAACTCATCCTTGATTCCCAAGCTTTTTTTGTTTTGATTGTCACCGTTGTTGTGATTCATATCCAAAATCGTGATGTCTGTGTGTGACTACATGACACATTTGCTCAAAACATCATGTTTTTTTTTCAACCTTCAAATAAGTGATCGTGTTCATGTTATAGTTGCCAATAATGCAAAATAAGGTGCTATCTTATGCTATCAAAGATGCTAGTGACATACATGTTACCATCAGCAAGAAGCTGATCAAATCTGATCTTATTTCTCTTGACATTTATGCCATAACATTCATGTTTTACAAACACAGAGATACAGCAGCCAATGAAAAGCTAAAGTAAGAAGAACTGGGACCAAGAGCCCAACTAAAGCAAACACTGATCACTACACTGGTGACACTCCAAATGACACAAATATCAGCATCTAAACCTCTGCTAATTCTCACTAAGATCTTCTGTAGATATCAGAAATAGTTAAATCTTTATGTTATGTCTGTGATTAAGTGTCTGAGCCAGAAAGTCTTTCCTTCAGAAGTCTGTTAAAAACCTTCATTTTAATTTAAGCCAATTTAAAATATTGATTTACACCAAATTCAGAAAAGAGTTTGCATGAAATGCAGAAAATTAGTTTGAACTGAATAGTTTTTGAACATTAGGTCAATGTAAAAACTTTATTGTGATTGGTTACTTCAATTTTATTAAGTTAATCCAATGTTTCACTTTTTACAGTGCATCAGCATAAAAAGCAATACATTTTTTGGGCATTTACATGACGCATTTGTCAACTAAAAACAGAAAACTTTTTATGCCTTTTCGCTTCGCTTTATGCCTCCTGTTCATTTACACAACAACAGTGTTTTGGGGCCTGAAAATGCAAAACCTTTGAAAATGAGTTTCAAAGTGCAAGCAGGATCGGGAAAAGCCCACAAGCCAGGACTCAAACTCAGGTTGCCCGAAGCACAACCATGCCATAAGTCGCCCGAAGCTGCCCACAAGGCTATCGGCACAGACTAACTGAACATGCTCCAACGCAGCATCATTTACTTTCTTTAAAATTAAGGTGTATCTGCAATTTTAATTCATAATCTCCACAAAGTGCCATAAAGGAAGTCCATATGATTGGTGATTAATATTTCAAGTATTCTGAAGCAATTCGACTGCTTTGTGTGAGAAACAAATTTAAAATGTAAGTGATACTGTATATTATTTGAGGGAGGCCTGTTGATAAGTCTGACATTACTCTAAAGCCCTGGATTTACTCCGACAGTGAAAGTGAAGAAGCAAACCAGGAGCAACAGAATAAATCTCAATCTCTCTGAAGAACACGTTTCACCAATATTAAAAAATATATATATCTTTGTTTTTTTCCACACTTCACATTAAAAACTAAAGTATTCTCTGAGATTTTAACGGAGGTATGTGTGTTCACATCAGAAAAGACAATGACAGCAAAATGTGTTTGATATCATATAACAAAAAAAAAATCAAATAGGCCTATTTATAAACATTGCTGTAAAAAGGACACGAGAAAAACAAGAGTGCTTTCAGATTAATATTCTCTCATTATTGATTTCTAAAAGGTTTTTGTACATGATTTTTATAAAGTCAAAAACTGCTAGTTAGCATTTTTTCAGCCAGGAGATAGATATCAGCTGGCTGAGTTTATGGGTGGAATAAACAGGTGGCAGGACTTCTACTTTCTGAATCTCCGAAATTTTGCTTCTTTCATTTTTTATTTGTATTGCCTATTGAACTATAATTTTATTATTATTATTTTTTTTATTATTTTTTTAAAAAGTTTGTGTGTGTGTGTTTTAAAATCTTATGTTTTTGTTAAAATGTTCGCAATAAAAAAGTCTGTTCTGCAGAGCGTGCCATGTTTGCTGAGTTGCACTGACACGGCTTTGACCAGCGGATGTCGCGAGCGTGCCACTCCCTTAAAAATGAAAGTGAAAGAACTTAGAAAGCAGGGCCGTGCAGAGAGTTCCTCAAGGGCAGGGGCTCAAATGTAAAAAAGGGGCATGCATATATATATTTATGCATTTTATATATATAAGTTTGAATACATTACTATTTTTAATGTTTTAGAAAGAAGTATCTTATTGAAAAATTGATCAAGGCTACATTTTGTAGTTAATTAAAAAAAAAAAAAAAAAAGAAGTAATATTGTGAAATATTCCTAAAATCTAAAATAATGGTTTTCTATTTTAATAGACATAGTAACCTATAACCTTTGATACTTTTTTCAGGATTCTGAGTTTAAAAGTTACAAAAAGAACAGCATTTATCTCTAATAGAAATATTTTGAACCAATATCCACTATAGCCTACTGTTCAGAAGTTTGGCGTCAGTAATTTTCTTTCTTTCTTTTATTCAGCAAGGATAGTAAAGACTTATAAAATAATTTCTATTTTAATTAAATGCTGTTCTTTTTAACTTTTTATTAATAAAAAAAAAATTGAGCACCACAACTGTTTCCAAAATTAATAATAACTCAGCATATTAGAATGATTTCTGAAGGAACATGTGAAACTGAAGTTAGGGTTAGTAATGATGCTGAAAATTCAGCTTTGCATTAGAGATAAGTGATATTTTTTAAGTAGGCGTAGGCCTATATTAAAATAGAAAAACATTATTTTAAATTTTAATAATTGTTTTCAATCAAATAAATGCAGGCTTGAAGCGCATAAGAGGCTTCTTTAAAAAACATAAACAAATTGTAATGTGTAAATTTTTTACCGGTTCTGTACTATTATCAAAAATCACCATTTCGCGTGTTGTTGTCAGCCTACACTTCACATCATAGGCCTGTAGGTGGCTCCTGGGCTTCATTCATTTGAACCAACTATGATAGTTTTCAAATGGTAAACGGTGTATCAATATAAGTTACATATGCTAAATACATGACTTGAATACTACTTACGATTAAAGCGACTTTTGGTGCTGGTTTTGTGCAGTGCTTTGAAGTCAATTAGGCTAACATCCATTGTTTCAATGACGCAGATCCAGATCGCTTCATAAATGTAAATTCGATTGTAATTTTTAAACGATTTCTGAATGACTAGAAAATTGCCGCTCCACTTCACATTGTCCAATGAAATTTGAACTTTTTGTGCCGGATGACGAGATGACAATGAATTATGTAATATTTTAAAATATGTAATATGTGGATTTAAAAAATAATACACTACCTTTGATTATTGGAAGAAAAAAAAAGAAGTTTAAAAATGGTTTGGTTAATTTTTTCCTGCCGGCGTCGAGCCTAGATAACTTACTCACTGAAAGAACCATATATTTTGGCTCGAGCGCATCAGTTCGGTTCCCGTCGATCAGACTGTGGAATGGTCGTTTACACTAGTGCATTTTCGTTTTAAAACGCATACCTTTTGCTACGGTTGCGCGCGCCTGCCGTCCTCCGAAGTTTTAGACCCTCGAAAACGGAGACTGACCTCTTCAGTCGAGTCCGAAGCAAGACACGCAAGTAACGCAACCCATAGCAACGAGTCATGGCAACGGCACCTCAGACTGACAGAAACGTACAAATAAACGTGAATTTAGGCTATTTTAGTTTTGTACACAGTGTCATGTTAATTATAATTAAATGCATTTTGTTTTATTGAAAACAATATTATCATTATTTGTTTGAGAGGGGCACTTTCGATTAATTTTGAAAAAGGGCAGGGGCTCGGGCACCCAAAGCCCCCCCCTCTGCACGTGCCTGTTAGAAAGCGACGCCATTTGCAGGCTCAAGGCTGATTTATACTTCTGCGTCGGACCTACGCCGGTGCCTCTAGTAGACTACGCGTTGGTTTTCATTTACACTTCTGCGTCGTTGTCCGCGTTGACGCGCAATTACTCATGCAGAGGGAGCATGTGAAACCCGAGGGAGGGGTTCTTGCAGACCAATCACAGCGCTTGCGTCCAGAATTGACGCGTTGTTACATTTTTGGAGAGGTGCACGTCAGGGTACGCCGTAGGGTGCGCGCGCTACTCACAGCCTACGGCATAAGTTCGACGCAGAAGTATAAATTGGGCTTCAGGCTGTAAACTATAGGTAAAATTGGGGGTTCAAACGGCCGCATATTGTGTGGTAAATGCATCACTTTTTCTTCATGTAGGCATAAAAAAAGGGTGGCATTTTTTTTTGTGGCTTTCCTTTAATGGGTATGTTTTCAGACGCGCGCTGGTTGTCGTTAATAATATTAGTCTACTTCCGCGTGCAGCAGCACCGCACAAAAGCAGTGGTGAATACAGCACTGCATCCAAGTTACCACAGCAGTACGTAAACGGTAAAACTGCATTTATATTATTTATTGCGTCCAGATTTCACTTTAAACAGTGAATTATAGCTGCTAACAGTGCTGTTACGTTCCGTTTTAAAATGGCAGTAGGATACTGCTGTTCTATCTGGTCTGAATTGCTGTTGTGCTGTATTGAGTTTAAATTCTCTTACACTGAACTTTAGCTATAATTATATGAAAGTACAGAAATTCACTATACTTGTACTTATTTAATGGGGAATGTAATTAAACTGCGCTTATCTTTCAGTGGCGGCTGGAGAATAGTTTCTATAGGTGGAGCTGTGGCATATCAAACTATTTCAGCAAGCATTGCCAGTTGCAGTATGATTTATTGCAAAACAGGCAAAGATAAAAATAAAAAAAAAACATCTCCTTGATCTTGACACCTAGTTATAAATAAAATCAGCTTTGATGAGTTAATTTACTAGTTTCAGTTAAATGTTGGATATCTCCATGAGCGATTTAAACAAATGAGACAAACATGTGCAAAAAAAAAAAAATCAGTAACACTTTACAATAAGGTTTCATTAGTTAAAGGACTGCGTCCGCCTTTGTCATGTAGATCAGCTTCTCTGAGGCTCCCCGAGAATGTGCTGACGCTCTGCGCCACTAGAGGGAGCGCCACTGATCTTCAGACGAGCGGAGTTCAAAACGAAAGTGAAAGAAGAGGAACACATTTTAAGCGATGCCATTTCGTGGCTGTAAACCTGAGTAACGCTGGGTTTGTAAAGCACGATTGCTATGGCAGAAAAAGCCAAGATAAAAGTAAGTAGTGATTATCTATCGATCTGGCTTTTTCTACCATAACAATCGTGTTTTACAAACACAGAGATACAGCAGCCAAAGAGAAGCTAAAGTAAGAAGAACTGGGACCAAGAGCCCAACTAAAGCAAACACTGATCACTACACTGGTGACACTCCAAATGACACAAATATCAGCATCTAAACCTCTGTTAATTCTCACTAAGATCTTCTGTAGACGTCTGACAGAAATAGTTAAATCTGTATGTTATGTCTGTGATTAAGTTCAGCTCAAGTGTCTGAGACAGAAAGTCTCTCCTTCAGATCTGGTTTCTCTCATGATCCAGAGATGTGTGATTTACAGAAGTGTCTTTTATGTTCATGATTTTTGGACAAACACAAACTGAGTTGCTTTTCAATTACATTGAAATAAACATGAGTTTTAATTTAATGCATCCTGACAGTGTTTATTTGGTCCAGAAACAGTATAAATTGTCTAAATGAGACCATAAATGATGTTGAAAATATGTCCACAATGGCCACATTTGAACTAGTTTAACCTTGTAAGAAGGGTCCATGAACGTCTATATCAGACGTCCAGAACACGTCAACAATAAGACGTCATAAAACATTACATTCTGGCTCCTCAGGGGACGTCTATTCAACGTCCGACTTTGTGACAAAGACGTTGAAAAGACGTCTTTTGGACATTAAATTGTTTAGTGGGAATGCCTGGTTGAATGATTAGCGGATAAATGCATTGTTCAAATAGAGAGAGAGAGAGAGAGAGAGAGAGAGAGAGAGAGAGAGAGAGAGAGAGAGAGAGAGAGAGAGAGAGAGAGAGAGAGAGTGTGAGTGAGTGAGTGAGTGAGTGAGTGTGCGTAGGTAAACCCTACGTTATAAGGACAAACTGTCTCCACAAAGATGGCAATATCTAAATATCCAGACACATGCTTAAACACACACTAAATCACTGCATCATCTCAGTGTTTAGTGTCTGAATCTCTCAGTCCTCAATCTGAACTTTACAGATGTAAGATGACAGACAGTCAATATGATTCACCATGTGCAAAGATTTATCTAAGAAAAGCAGTAATAGTTAGATATGCATTTGTGTGCACAAGGTTTGGTATTTGTTCAAATGTTATTTACAATTTGTAGGATGATTTGTATTTATTCGTGAAATATTATCTAGGCTAATTTATTTATATTTGTAAAACACAATATTTGTTATTCCACTGCGTTTTCGCAGTTTTCTTTTGCAAAGCAGATCCGAGTTTGTTTGCAAAATGCTGTATTTGTTTGTTTAATTAAGGCACATAATTCACTCCATACATGCGCTTAGACTGTTAAAATAGTTATCTATGTGTTAAATTCTACACAGCGTGTAATGTTTTTACACAGCTCTATTCAGAGTGTGTAGCTACACAAAGCAACCAAAGAGAGCAGTCACGTGAAACACCTGTCAAAATCAATGAATCCATCTACACACTGCACAAGGAATCTCTTTATTTAGGTCACGTCTACGCGCTGTGCTTGTTATCATGACATGAGAGGATTTGTAGGCGTGTATATAACTTAGTATTAAGTTCAAAACTGTGAATGTCGCCTGTACTACGGTGAAAACGTAGCGTCTCTGCTTCATATTTTCTTTTTTAGTTTCAAAACAAAGTGCCCTTTATTGATTCTTAATACATACGAGTGGAAACTGTACATTGTGTTTGTACACAGCTGGCAAGGTTTGATCAAGTGCACGTTTATAGCGCCCTCTGGTGGTGTTTTTAGCTGTGTGTGTTCAAAGTCTGCAGGGGAGAAAATACTTTGTTCTCTTACGAGAGGTTCTCTCGTACTGTGTAATATCTTACGCTGGGGGAAAATCCCTTTTCCACGAGATATTGAAGCCAAAAATTATCCTTAAATTTGAATATATGTAAAACGCGTTGCGGCAGCATGCAGACATAGGCGAGACGGCTCGCGTGCCAATTGGCTGTCCTGCGGCAACTGCAGCAGCCAATCAAGAGAGGCCTCTCGTGACGTCATGTCCAATGGGTGCATCTCGCGCCCTCTACGTCACGTCCCGCCACAAGAGGCCTATAAATACAGCTCGATAGGCTGATATAATCTGATTTTTCATCTCTTCAGCGAAGCTCACTGAACAGCACCCGCCCGCTGCTACCCACCCGCTGGATCCAGAGTGAAGAAGCTGCGCCGTCGACATAAGCCTTTCAGCGGGACGAGCCTTTGCATCTGAAGACGCCGGCCTGCATATCGCCGCCTTCAGTCGCCGTACCTGCTACGCTTTCCGGCGTACTATATCCTTTTCTATTATTATTACTCTGCTAAAGTGTGTGTTCGCCGCTGCAACACACGCTTTTCTCTAAAAGAGCAAGCGTCTTTTTTTAATGATGCCCAGATCCTGTGCACACTCAGCGACGGGGGCCGCCATGTTATCTGCGTTTCCTGCCTGGGTGAGGAAGGATCACGTGGCTCGCGCGCTCACTGATGGCTGCCATCACTGCGAGCTCTTGCCCATGACGACTCGTCTGGCATTTTTTGCCGAGCCTTCTCCAGCACGCGAAAGCTCTGCGGTTTGCCCGCCAGCTTCATTCGCTCACTGACGGACAACAACCACCATCCGCCGCCGTTTCCATCATTGATGACGACGAGGTAGCTGCATCTGTGGTGAAGGCCAGCTGATGGCTAGCTTTCTTTACGTTACTAGAAAGCTACCCACTGCTACCCACTTTACGTCACTGGCGGAATGAGGAAAGAGTGTGTTTTAGTCCCGCCGCGACCGGACCAATCTCCGTTTCTCAAACATTTCTCAGCTCCTCTTAGTTCGAGCGGCTGGAAATGTCAATACTGCCGCAGTGAGTCTGTTATATAACACGCACGCCTGCAAATAAACGCCAACACACAAAACTGTCATGACGCTCTCTTATCTGCTCGTGCTAACTTAAGCTTATGTTGTTTTTTCCCCCTGTGGTTCAGTGGTAAAACCCAATACTTTCGCATTGAGTGTCAACTTTGAGAGCTGTTACTTACAGTATATTCCTGTAGGCTAGTTTTGTTTTCTACGGTATATTACTGTTTTAATGGAAAATGGTATAATATTGTCAGAATTTGGCCTTTTTTTACAGCAAGGGCTAACAGTGTATGTTTACACGGAGATGATCTGAAGAGAAAACGCGAAAGTGGCATTGTGTTATCACTTTTTATTCTGCATTTAGACGAGCGTTATGAGGGGGAAATCTGCGTGCATATGGTGACGCAAAAGTGTGTGAAATTGGATGTAGTGTGCACTCCAGGCGGCTAGGTGGCGATGTGGAGCACTGCCACACAACAACACCAATATCTGAGAATATTTTGTACAACTGCTGAAAAGACTCTTGTACGTTTATCAGCGCTGCTAGAGCAACTTGAAGGTCCGACGTATGGAAATAATCCGACATGTTGGTTGTTATTTTCCTGTACTGGCGAATGCCTGTGACGTAAACGTGTACGCGACGAGAGCCACCGTGAGCACATTTCCATTTCTTAATGCCATGCTCCTCTTGTAGAGAACCGAAAGGTTAACATCTTTAACACACAGAAACTGCTTTGTTCTCTCTAATTCTTATAAAAGTCAAAGTTTATTTTTACAGCACTGAGTATACAGTTCATGAATAACAGGCTTTACAGTGCATCATAAAACAATGATCATATAACATAAAAGAGAGAAGAAGAAAAAACAGGCATGAAATGCTGGCGATAAATTGCAACATTTAGTGAACATTAACCCCCGGTTTCATATAAAGCCATAACGCAGTTAACAGACTTTTGTTATAAGAACGTTCTCCAAATATTCAGGGTTGGTTTTGAATTTTTTGAGGAACATTATACCTTTTAAAACACGTTCCTTTAACATCAAGAAAACTGGACATTTTTCACGTTACCAGAACCAACACTGAATATTGGTTAAACTTGCAGAGGCACTAATGCTCAATCACTCAATTATCATATATGATGATCATATAACATACAAAACTATACAGATAAAATAGCACTAAATTATGTGTTTCACACAAGTGTTCAACGAGCTGTCTGTTACAGTAAACCCCGCATATGCGGTCAGCTGTATCATTCTGTCATCAGTGCAACTGTACGAAAATGGAAGGTCCAAGAAAAAAAACTTTAAGAGTTCATTTGTAGCAGAGATGTGTATTTTGCTTGTGAAAAAAAAAAAATTAATACAACTTAATTATTTTTTAAAATAATTGAGCTAAAACCAAAATGTGTAAGGTTGTGCTCCCCTACATTGACATTTTAGCCTTTTTTGACAATTTTTCTATTTTACAATATTTAGATATTCTTCTACAGATTATTTTTGATCCCTACAGCAACTGCTCGTATTATTCGTAGTATTTTACAAACTAATACTCCAACTACCCCTGCTACTCCTAGTAGTATTAATACTCCAAGTACTGCCTTTCCTGATTCTTCTGCCTTTCCTCCTGCTGCTGCTCCGGCCGCTGCCGCTGCTGAAAATACTACTACAACTGCAACTACAAATACTATTGCTTCCCAGTCTTCACTGGTCAGCTTTGTCTGCGCTCGACTGTACATCGCATTAGTGTAGTGCTTCCCTTCATTTTTCTGCACCATTTTATCAATCTTCACCAGCAGCTCATTGACTTGAACCTGGTTGTTTCTGTCCTCATTGTTGAGAGCATGATATCTGCCACCACAGCTGATGATTAAGCGCCGTAGATCTGGACTGTCTTCTATGTGATCCTGCAGTGGTCTATTGCTCAGAGAATCAGCGTGAGTCAGCAGAACGATGGTGTGACGAGCAGCTTCTTCTCCAAAGTGTTTCTGAATCCAGTTCACGGTGTTCATCTTCTCCTCGGTGTATCTCTCGTCCAGTCTGATGACCAGCAGGAACACATGAGGACCAGGAGCACACATTTTCATACACTTCTTTATTTCTCCCTTCACTTCATTTTCCTTTCCTTTTGAATCTTGCAGGCCTGGAGTGTCGATTATTGATATGATCCTTGTACCTTTTGCTGACTCTTTTTTCTCAGATTGTATTGTAACCGACTCTGGGTTAAAATCCACTTTAAACGCATCTCTGCCCAGGATTGTGTTTCCTGTTGCACTCTTTCCAGCTCCAGTCATCCCCAACAAAACAATCCTCAGATCTCCTGAAGTTGGAGGGAACAATTGTTTTCAGAATAACATACACTGTAAAAAAAAAATATGTTGACTTAACTCATTATTTTGTGTTATCTTTTTGCATGTTTTTTTTTTTTTTAGTTTAACTAACTTATTTCGAAAAATGAACTGATTTAATTTAGTTAAGTAAACTTTGAATCTAAGTTCGGCCAACTAAAGTTACGTTTTCTAAACTACATCCAATAATTTCAGCCAACTAAGTTACGTTTTCTAAACTACATCCAAAAAGTTCAGCCAGTTAGTGAGCTAATTAAGTGATTCGTTGAGTGATGATTGATCATTATTGAAGACACCTGATGTTAACAAGCAGAATCACTAAAGGAGAAAATATATTTTTTAAACCACCATTATGGTGATCAGTGTTTGCTTTAGTTGGGCTCTTGACCCTTAAACTGTTAACATTAGATTTTGTTTGGCTGATGTAGCGGAGTTATAACAGCCAGATGATCAAAGATAAAATGTGATCTGATTGGGTTTATTATGTTATGACATAATCATAACTTGAGCTGCATCATAAAACTCTTTTAGAGTTTTTTTAGTGATTCTATAGCAAATGATTTTCAGCATTTTCAATGTAATCAAAAATATTTCTTTGATAGAAAAACACTTCAAATACGTTTTGTGTAGACACACTGACATCAATAATCAGCCTGTGAATCTCAACAAATGGTGACGATAAAAGCATGTTACAGTGCATTCTGGGTGCTACCAATCAAAACTCATTCATGGCTCCCGTCATGCATTGCAGTATGAATAAATGATGATCTGAAATGTCTTAGTAATTTCCTTTTCCTAATTGAATATTCTGATTGTCACCATTGTTGAGATTCATACACTGATTCTTGATGTCTGTGTGTGCCTAAAAGAATATATATATATTTTTTTTTTCTTCAGAACAACTTTTAAGAAATCCTTTGGATTATTTAGAAAATTCTGGATCTTGGGCTGTAAAATCACTGTGATGTTGTAATCAACAACAAATATTTAAAGTCAGATATCAGGCTCTAAATAAGTTTTGAGATGCAGGTCAAATGATGATTATGTCAAAACATAACCAACACCATCAGATCACATTTTCTCTTTGATCATCTGGCTGTTATAACTCAGATACAACTGTCAAATAAAATCTAATGTTAACAGTTTAAGGGTCAAGAGCCCAACTAAAGCAAACACTGATCACCATAATGGTGGCGTAGATAAAAAAAAATAGATTTTCTCTTTTGGTGATTCTGCTTGTTAACATCAGGTGTCCTCAATAATGGTTCATCATCATTTAATGAATCACTTAATTAGCTCATTACCTTTAACACTGCTTCAGTGTTAATTTAACACTCATATTTGAACACTTTAAAGGAACACTCCACCGTTTTTTGAAATAGGGCTTATTCACAGTGTCCCCTACATTAAAATAGTTTGGCAAAAGCAATTTTTTCTCAGTGCATGCATTGTCTTAGTTTGGCAGCGCCGACGCTAGCTTAGCTTAGCATAATGAATGGAATCCTATGTAGTCAAGTAGCATGTCATGAGTAAAAGTGATCAAAATAACAAAAAAACAAACCTAATTACTTCTTGTGGCCTGTGTATTCACAACGAGTACAAATAGCATTTCAAATTAAGACTAGGCGATTAAATAGGCAGATATTGACTTGGGACTATATTAGGGTGAATCACAGGCGAAGCACTGCTACTTGGGCGCAGTCATATCACGCAACACCTGAAATTCCCCAACTTCCGTCAACATACCGGCGTGAATATTAGCTGGCTATTTTTACGATAGTAGACACAGTGAATGGCGTTGGACATGGGGGATTTTTTGCGAGACCAAGAGGATGACTTCTCAGACAGTCAAGAACCAGAACCATACCTCTACGAACCAGAGTTTTCAGAAGAGGAGCTGCATGCAATGGAAATAGACCGACAGAAGGAGGAGGTTGCGATCGCTCAACAGCCTGAGGACGTGAGGATGAGAGCCAACACTAACTGGTGGTGTGAGTGTGGGGGAATATGCCAACCTATGCCGACTGAAATAGAGTGTCTGTGCTGTGGCGAGTGGGACAAAGTACTGCCATCGATGACCAGGCTCAACGTGTCAGATCAAGATGAGCGTGCCCGCAGTTGTGTCACAGCTCCAGAGGATTTCTCGGCGTTGATCCATCCTGCAGTCCTCGACTTTTTTTTCCGGTGCGATAAAGTCAACTGGAAAAAACCATGGAAAAAACGCCCCACGCCGAATGGACCCAGATTTCAGGTATTGCGTGATATGACTGCGCCCAAGTAGCAGTGCTTCGCCTGTGATTCACCCTAATATAGTCCCAAGTCAATATCTGCCTATTTAATCGCCTAGTCTTAATTTGAAATGCTATTTGTACTCGTTGTGAATACGCAGGCCACAAGAAGTAATTAGGTTTGTTTTTTTGTTAATTTGATCACTTTTACTCATGACATGCTACTTGACTACATAGGATTCCATTCATTATGCTAAGCTAAGCTAGCGTCGGCGCTGCCAAACTAAGACAATGCATGTACTGAGAAAAAATTGCTTTTGCCAAACTATTTTAATGTAGGGGACACTGTGAATAAGCCCTATTTCAAAAAACGGTGGAGTGTTCCTTTAACACTCTCGAGTCTTGAGCTAAATAAACTCCCAGGAGAGTTCATTTAACACTGGAAATGTAGTGCAGTTGTTTCAACTTACATTTATAAGTTAAAAATAATAAGTATACTTGTTCATTCAACTTTCAGTCTAGTTGAGGACAAGAAAACTTAATATTTCTTGTTGACTGGACAATCTAGTTATCTCTACTCAAAAATATACGTTGAAATAACTAAATTGCAAAAATATTTTTACAGTGCACTTGTCTTTAATAACATTTTTTGTTTAGGTTTAAAATACAAACAGTATTTATATTTTTAAATATAAACAGCAAACAGTAAAGTTATGACAGAGGGCAATATTTACAAAATAGTAATATTTTTTTGGTTATTTATTAGCAATCCAATAGCTTTATTTTTAACTACAATCTTGCTGTGAGGTGATCACACTTTGTTAGAAAGTCTGGAATAAGATTAATTTTCTTCTTGATGAATTGCATCAGATTAATCAGGTGAGATTTACTGACCTTTAATTGGTGCCATTTCTGTAGAAATCCTCTTTTTCAGTTTCAGACGCTCAACGATCACTTACATTTGCAGAGCTCATGCTCTCTCTTTCTCTTTCTTGATCGGAGTGAATGACAAAAGGCTGACTGGCAGGGTTCAGGTTACCTCCCCTCATTTAAATAATCATATAATCACATGACTACAGCTGCAAATGTGTTTCGATTTAGCATTTCAGAGATATTTAATATGATATACTAAAATAATAATAATAAATCTTTTTGTTAAGTTTTAACTTACTCAGATGCCTCTTAGACAATTTACTTCTAACTTGTTTAATATCAGTTGACACAGATTAGTTCGCTGTGTTCGGATGGGGGAGATGCTTTTCTGAAACACAGACCCGGGATCAGTTTTGTTTCACTTTCTTCTTCAAGTTTTATTCAGCAAATATAATGATATGAGAATATGAAACATAAAAATATGTAGTTTGCGATATACTGGTGTCTCTGGTCTATGGGAAAGTAAGTAGTGTCTGGGATGTAGAGTGGTCAATGTTTACCTCCAAGACAAATCTTTATTCTCAGGAGAGAAACTCTAAGAACATGTTATATTCATGCCAGGTCTATGCGTTTCCATGTTTCTCTGCTGTAGAATTATACTTTAAATTATAAGTTTATCTCTGTTAAATGCTTTGAAACAATCTACATTGTTAAAAGCGCTATATAAATGAATAAGACTTGACTAGAACAGTAAGATTGAGCTTATATACATCACAACTGAGAGACTTTCAACTTCCTTGTAAGGTAGAAAAACATATTGCTTATATTTAAAGATGAAATGTATACCTAATGCGTACACATGGTACAATCCACATTAAGAAACTTTCTTCAGTGTATACTGTACATTTGTGGTACATTTTTGCATCAGTTGAAACATTCCTTTCCTTGCAAAGAGCAACTGTACACATCTGAAGTATACTCATCATTGGAACATCTCTGCTAAGTGAACATTGCATTTTACACGTATACCTTTAAGCAAAATACATAATCCTCCCAGTGTGTCTAACATATGTGTCCATGCAATCTATAGTCTACTCATGCATTTTAAACTTCATAAGATAATACAACTGATTATGATTACTAGTAAAGAATAATAATACAGATACATCATATTAAATAATGAAATTATATTAAAAGATGACATTTTAGTCTTCATGCTTGTTATCCTGAGCGTCTCTGCGTCATCTTTTCTCATTTAGTTTCAAAACAAGGTGCCCTTTATTGATTCTTAATATGACAGTGGAAACTGTACATTGTATTTGTACACAGCTGGCAAGGTTTGCTCAAATGCACGTTTATAGCGCCCTCTAGTGGTGTTTTTATCTCTGTGCGTTCAAAAGTCTCCCAGGTGAAAATAAAGTTCACTAAAATACATTTTATTTAAGTACACTTAGTACACTTCCATATTGTACTTAATATACTAAAAGCTTAACTTTGGTACTTCTTAAGATAAACTTAAGATCAACTAAGTGTACTCAACTGTGCTATTTTGACACACACTGAAGATGAACTTAAATATATTTTTAATATACTATTTCAACCTTTTAAAAAAATGCATTTTGTTACCACTTTTAGTATATCTAAAACCCATTTTTAATGCATTTTAATTATACTAATAAATTATATAAAATATAATAATAATATATTATAAATGTGTGTTTAAAGTCTGTAAGGGGAGAAAATACTTTGTTCTTCCCAATTGGAAAAAAGGTCAGACCTGCCACATTTGTGTTATGGTTCAGAGTGAGTTTTTCAACAGGAGGTTTGGCAGAAAGAGATGAACTTTCACTTTGTGCCGTTCAGATAAGACAGCAGGAGCTGCACACATACACACACACACACCCAGAGAAAACAGCAGGAGCTGCACACACACGGAGAAGACAGCGGGAGCTACACACACACACACACACACACACAGAGAGAGAAGACAGCAGGAGCTGCACACACACACGCACACACACACGCAGTGAAGACAGCGGGAGCTACACACACACACACAAGAGACACACACAAGAGAGAGAAGACACAATCACAATGACTTCAACACAGAAAGGTCTGTACATATACGCTTCATTTCTGTTTAGTTACATGACAGCTGTAACACGACAGGAATGTTTAAAAGAAAAGTCTATGCAGGAAAAATCTTCTATAAGAATATTATTAAAAAATATTCTCTTGATAAATAGAATAGAAAAACTGTTATATTAAAGTGCTTTATTATTTTAGACATAGCGTTCAGTTTTTGACTTTTGATTTTAAAGCATGTTTGTTTTTTAAAGGAGGTTTAAACAACAATCTTTGAATATGGCTAGACAAAAAAAAATGTTTTACACATCAGTATCATCAACAATAATTACTGTGCCTTTCTTTTCAGTAAATGCTTATATGTCATTGATAATGTTGCACACTCATTGCAACTCGACTAAACCTGATATGACAGTAGATATTAAAAAGGAGAGAGAGAGTCATGAAAAATAAATGACAATGTCCTCTTCAAGAACAAATGTATTAAAGAGAAACTCATTCTCCAATATTTAATTTTAAAGAGAATATTATACAAAATCTCTAGAAAAAACAACAACTGTTAAATAACCATAAATATTCATTATAAAGTTGTTTCAAGGAAGGGTTCCCAGATAGCAACATTGTTTCGGCCCACATCTGGCACATGTGTAAAGATGATCCGGCCCACATCTGGCACATGTGTAAAGATGATCCGGTCCACATCTGGCACATGTATAAAGATGATCCGGCCCACATCTGGCACCAGTGTAAAGATGATCCGGTCCACATCTGGCACATGTATAAAGATGATCCGGCCCACATCTGGCACATGTGTAAAGATGATCCGGCCCACATCTGGCACATGTGTAAAGATGATCCGGCCCACATCTGGCACATGTGTAAAGATGATCCGGTCCACATCTGGCACATGTATAAAGATGATCCGGCCCACATCTGGCACATGTGTAAAGATGATCCGGCCCACATCTGGCACATGTGTAAAGATGATCCGGCCCACATCTGGCACATGTGTAAAGATGATCCGGTCCACATCTGGCACATGTATAAAGATGATCCGGCCCACATCTGGCACCAGTGTAAAGATGATCCGGTCCACATCTGGCACATGTATAAAGATGATCCGGCCCACATCTGGCACATGTGTAAAGATGATCCGGCCCACATCTGGCACATGTGTAAAGATGATCCGGCCCACATCTGGCACATGTGTAAAGATGATCCGGTCCACATCTGGCACATGTATAAAGATGATCCGGCCCACATCTGGCACATGTGTAAAGATGATCCGGCCTACATCTGGCACATGTGTAAAGATGATCCGGCCTACATCTGGCACATGTGTAAAGATGATCCGGCCTACATCTGGCACATGTGTAAAGATGATCCGGCCCACATCTGGCACCAGTGGAAAGATGATCCGGTCCACATCTGGCACATGTGTAAAGATGATCCGGCCTACATCTGGCACATGTGTAAAGATGATCCGGTCCACATCTGGCACATGTGTAAAGATGATCCGGTCCACATCTGGCACATGTGTAAAGATGATCCGGCCCACATCTGGTACATGTGTAAAGATGATCCGGCCCACATCTGGCACCAGTGGAAAGATGATCCGGTCCACATCTGGCACATGTGTAAATATGATCCGGTCCACATCTGGCACATGTGTAAAGATGATCCGGTCCACATCTGGCACATCTGGCACATGTGTAAAGATGATCCGGTCCACGTCTGGCACATGTGTAAAGATGATCCGGTCCACATCTGGCACATGTGTAAAGATGATCCGGTCCACATCTGGCACATGTGTAAAGATGATCCGGTCCGGTCCACATCTGGCACATGTGTAAAGATGATCCGGTCCACATCTGGCACATGTGTAAAGATGATCCGGCCCACATCTGGCACATGTGTAAAGATGATCCGGCCCACATCTGGCACATGTGTAAAGATGATCCGGCCCACATCTGGCACCAGTGGAAAGATGATCCGGTCCACATCTGGCACGTGTAAAGATGATCCGGTCCACATCTGGCACATGTGTAAAGATGATCCGGTCTGATCCGGTCCACATCTGGCACGTGTAAAGATGATCTGGTCCACATCTGGCATCAGTGGAAAGATGATCCGGTCCACATCTGGCACACGTGGAAAGATGACCCGGTCCACATCTGACACATGTGTAAAGATGATCCGGTCCACATCTGGCACATGTGTAAAGATGATCCGGTCCACATCTGGCACATGTGTAAAGATGATCCGGCCCACATCTGGCACACGTGGAAAGATGATCCGGTCCACATCTGGCACATGTGTAAAGGATGATCCGGTCCACATCTGGCACACGTGGAAAGATGATCCGGTCCACATCTGGCACACGTGTAAAGATGATCCGGTCCACATCTGGCACATGTGTAAAGATGATCCGGCCCACATCTGGCACATGTGTAAAGATGATCCGGCCCACATCTGGCACACGTGGAAAGATGATCCGGTCCACATCTGGCACACGTGGAAAGATGATCCGGTCCTCTGTGATGATCTCACTCCTGTTTGCCAGATCTGGGCCTAGGGCTGCACGATTCATCGCACGATATTGTTATGCGTGTCTAATCAGTAAAGCCGGTTCCTTGATTAGTAGTAAATCACCTTCACCTGCTTTCAGATGGAGCGGCATTTACTACAAAGAGCCGTAGTTAACTGACAAGCTGAGCCAAATCGCGTTAAAATCGAGGCCTCGATTTTAACACGATTTGGCTCAGCTTGTTAGTTAACTACGGCTCTTTGTACGCAGCAAAAACTCAGTGTTAAATGAACACACCTGGGAGTGTATATGAGTCCACACTCAAGAGTGTTAAAGTTAATGAGATAATTAAGTGATTATTTGAGTGATGATTGAGCATTATTGAAGACACCTAAAGCAGAATCACTGAAGGAGAAAACCGGAATTTCAGGTCACCATTATGGAGATGAGTGTTTGCTTTAGTTGGGCTCTTGACCCTTATGTTATTAACTTTAGATTTTGCTCAGCTGTTGTATCTGAGTTATACATGCCAGATGAACAAAGAAAAAAAAATGATCTAATGGTGTTGGTTATATTATAACATTCATCATTTGAACTAATTGTTTGTATTTATGATGTTGGTTACAGCATAACTGAGATTCTGCATGAGATATAATGTAAAAGATTTCTTAAGAGTTGTAAAAAAAAAAAAAAAAAAATCTTTCTTCTAGGCACACACAGATATCAAGATTCAGTCAATGCATCTCAACAATGGTGACGAGCAGAATATTCAATTAGGAAAAGTAAATTACATAGACAATTCAGATCATAATTTATTCATACCGCAATGCATGATGGGAGCCATTAATGAGTTGTGATTGGTGGCAACAAGGATTATTATTGTCACCACGGTTGAGATTCACAGGCTGATTATTGACGTCTGTGTTTCTAAATAAATGCATTTTAAAGTGATTTGATCAGAACAAGTTTTATTAAATGTTTTGGATTATAAGAAAATTTCAATTGTCATATGCTGTAGAACCACTAAGCTGTTACTATCAAGTTAAGCCAGATCATCAGAATGAGTTTCATTTCTCAGATCACAGCATGATTATGTCAAAACATAACCAACACAATCAGATCACACTTGTTTTTGTTCATTTGACTGTAATAAATCAATAACAGCAGACAAACAAAACTTTAACTTAAAGTAAATGGATCAAGAGCCCAACTAAAGCAAACACTGATCGCCATAACGGTGGCTTACAATTTGTGATTTTGTCCTTCAGTGATTCTGCTTGTTAACATCAGGTGTCTTAAATAATGCTCAATGATCACTAAATTAATCACTTAATTATCTCATTAACTTTAACACTCATATCTGCATCATATCGTCCATCTGAAAGCAGGTGAAGGTGATTTACTACTAATCAAGGAACCGGCTTTACTGATGAGATGCGCATAACAATATTGTGCGATTAATCGTGCAGCCCTATCTGGGCCACAAGCAGGCCATAGCAATGCCACATTCAGCCAAGAGCAAAGACATAAACCAGAACTGGACCTTATCTGAGCCACACAATCTGTGTATATTAAAAATGGAGTAATTTCAGCCTTAATAAGCCTGTTAACCAGCAGAATATGTGAGAAGCCAGATGTGGGCCGGATCTGGGACGTCAAAATGTTGCTATGTGGGTTATATCAGTATTATTGGCATGACTGACAACAATGATTTAGAAATTAACCGAGTCAAACTCTTGCTTACATAATCATTGACCTGATATGAATATATATATTTGCTTGTACATTTTAAAATGTTTTACTTTTTTCTTTGTAGAGTGTGATCTGAGGATTGTTCTTCTGGGTAAAAGTGGATCAGGAAAAAGTGCCACTGGAAACACCATCCTGGGAAGAAAGGCGTTCAAAGTTGTTGATTTTATGAACTCAACCAATAAATTGTGTGAGAAACACGAAGGAAAAGTGGGTGGAAAGACCGTCTCTATAATTGACACTCCAGGACTATTTAATACAGCTGTGACAAAACAGCAACTGAAGAATGAAATGCAGAAGTGTATAATAATGTCTGCTCCCGGTCCTCATGTGTTTCTGCTGGTGCTAAAGCTGGGTGTGAGATTCACACAAGAGGAGAGAGACGCAGTCAAATGTATTCAGGAGAACTTTGGAGACGAAGCTTTGTGTCGTACCATCATCCTGTTCTCTCACGCCGATCAGCTGAAGGGAAAGCCTGTGGACGAGTACATCAATAAAAGCAACAATTTAAAGAAAATCGTTGACAGCTGTGGTGGCAGATATCACTCATTCAACAATGAGGACAGAGAGAGTCCAGAGCAGGTCACAGAGCTGATGATCAAGATCAATGCAGTGATGGAGGGAAATGAAATGAACCAGTACACTCTTAAGATGTTTAAAACAACTCCGATAGAAACGACAAGAAATGAGACAAATATAAAAAGCAAAATAATTGTACTTGCACTTATACTGCTATGTGTATATGGTATTTGGTATTTTAATCTTCCGTCACCGCCGCTGCAGGAGAAGTCCCAGTTGCAGGAAATGTTGCATCCACAGAAGAAACTGCCATCGCAGCTGCAGAAGAATGATCACATGTGTTGCTGCTGTGTAAATAATAACTGTTATTATAGGTGTTATTATAGGTATGAAAGCCAAAGCAGCTCTAGAAAGTGCAAAGCAAAAAAAGTCGCAACTGAAGGAGATGATGACATTACCACTGCAAAAAAAGTCGCAACTGAAGATGATGACATCACCGCTGCAAAAAAAGTCACAACTGAAGGAGATGATGACATCACCGCTGCAAAAAAAGTCACAACTGAAGGAGATGACATCACCGCTGCAAAAAAAGTCACAACTGAAGGAGATGACATCACCGCTGCAAAAAAAGTTGCAACTGAAAGAGATGACATCACTGCTGCAAAAAAAGTCGCAACTCAAGGAGATGATGACATCACCGCTGCAAAAAAAGTCGCAACTGAAGGAGATGACATCACTGCTGCAAAAAAAGTCGCACCTGAAGGAGATGACATCACCGCTGCAAAAAAAGTTGCAACTGCAGGAGATGATGACATCACCGCTCCAAAAAAAGTTGCAACTGAAAGAGATGACATCACCGCAGCAAAACAAGTCGAAACTGAAGGAGATGACATCACCGCTGCAAAAAAAGTTGCAACTGAAAGAGATGACATCACTGCTGCAAAAAAAGTCGCAACTCAAGGAGATGATGACATCACCGCTGCAAAAAAAGTCGCAACTGAAGGAGATGACATCACTGCTGCAAAAAAAGTCGCACCTGAAGGAGATGACATCACCGCTGCAAAAAAAGTTGCAACTGCAGGAGATGATGACATCACCGCTCCAAAAAAAGTTGCAACTGAAAGAGATGACATCACCGCAGCAAAACAAGTCGAAACTGCAGGAGATCATGACGTCACCGCTGCAAAACAAGTCGCAGTTGCAGGAGATGATGACATCACCGCTGCAAAACAGGTCGAAACTGCAGGAGATGATGACATCACCGCTGCAAAAAAAGTCACAACTGAAGGAGATGATGACATCACCACTGCAAAAAAAGTTAAAACTAAAGGAGATGATGACATCACCGCTGCAAAAAAGGTTGCAACTAAAGGAGATGATGACATCACCATTGCAAAAAAAGTCGCAACTAAAGGAGATGATGACATCACCGCTGCAAAACAAGTCACAACTGAAGGAGATGATGACATCACCGCTGCAAAACAAGTCACAACTGAAGGAGATGATGACATCACTGCTGCAAAAAAAGTTGAAACTGAAGGAGATGACATCACCGCTGCAAAAAAAGTCCCAGCTGCAAAAAATACATTACTAAGCAGACTGACTTTATTTCTGTCAGACGTCTACAAAAGTTTTATGGAGAATTAACAGAGGTTTGACTCTGTTCTGGAGGTTCTAGATCAGGGATGGGCAGACTCGGTCCTGGAGGGCCACAGCTCTGTAGAGTTCAGCACCAACCCTGATAACCTCTCCTGTCTGGAGCTTTCTATCCTGAAGACAATGATGAGCTGAGTCCCTGATAGATAGCAACCATCGAAACAATGTAAATCAATGTTAAATTTGTAAATGTTTGACTCAACATCACTTTTGCTCCCACAATTAATGTTAATCTTTATTTTTTTTTGTTCATCGATGGTAATGGCACTGAATCAATTTTACAATGTGATGTGAAAAACAGAAAATGAAAAACAAGTATAACAGCCTGAACTCAACTAGAAATAAAAGAAGACAATAAATCCCTCAATATCTCAGCATACGTTTTTTTTGTTGACAATTAACAGAGGTTTAGATGTTGATGTTTTATTGGAAATGTTTGGTCACCATTATCGTGATCGGTGTTTCATTTAGTTGGTCAGTTTGACTCTTGGCTTTTAGGTGAGTTTGTAGTCTTGTCCATAAACATTATTAGAGCCTTCGGCATGACGGCAAGTTCTATAATTCTGCTTTTTTCCTATGTCATCAATCTACGCCTTTGTTATTGTAAGAGGTTAGTGACTCCTAGCGGTACATATTGCAGCTTTAATGAACAACGAGTTAACCTGTCCCGGGGAAGAGCCTAGACAGGGCTCTTCGGTGTAGATATGAACACACAAGCGCTTTGCATCAGCCGGGTTCGGCAGGGTAGGCTAAAGGACTATCAATTGATGTCAAGCGTCATCTGTGTGTTATTTTCTCTGCCATCTAAACTTCCAAACAATAAAAAAATAAAATAAAAAAAAACGTCCAAAGCGTCTCTCCACGCTCCGCAGCTTTTCCACACAGATTTTGAGAATTGGCCAGCAAAACAAAAGGCCAAAGAAGAGTCCGGGAGATGCGAGGTACGTTCATATTTATGAAATAAACACTTATAATTCTATCGAGTTAGCCACATGTGAATTTGTCTACTCCAAAATACATTTCCAAGGACCCCCTATAATGACAGTGATTAAGCCCAAAATTAATGTGGGTGGGGGTATTGAACACAATAGTTTTTTTTTTCTTTTTGCCCAAATGGTCTCAACTCTATGCATTTTATAATAATACAGCAACATTTTTATAAGTCGCATGTACCTGAGTGCAAGTCACACCGGCCTATGTTACTTTCCCTTACTGTATGACATCCTTAAATTAATGCAGAAAATGACAAGAATGAAAAATATGTAGCCATGTATAATAACACAATATATTGGCTACAAAGCCTATAAAAATAGCCTATGTTGTGCCCTTTATTACAAACAACATTTAGCCTTTTTTAAATGCCAAGCCTCAACAAATTTATTTTAATCAATATTTTAGTCACGCATCTCTCATTCAGTCCAAAGTTTTCATATTTGCAATGTAACATTTGGATGCTAACTATTAATATAAAGAAGGCTTCATATTGTACAGCAGACCAATTAAACTAGACAGAATAACTTTTTATATGTTTGGTTGACTGTTTTTTATTTTGATAATGAACAGTCTGTGATATGAAGCAACGCCAAAACTTTACATATTTATTGGACGGAAATCCTGCCCTTAATATAAGTATTTTTAAGTGCATTAATAGTCTCAGGAAATGTATGAAATGTAAGTTGCTTTGGATAAAAGTGTCTGCCAAAGGCATTAATGCATAAATCCAACAATCATAGGTCATCTAAAATAACATAATAAATTTGTCGTAATTCGAATAGCATAAAGGTGATCCAAAGTGATCCAAAGTCCATTTCTGAATAACATGCATCTACTGGTAGAGAACCGAAAGGTTAACATTTAGATAACACACAGAAACTGCTTTGTTCTCTCTTATTCTTATCAAAAGTTTATTTTTACAGCACTGAGTATACAGCTCATGAATAAAACAATGATCATATAACATAAAAAGAGAGAAGAAGAAAAAACAGGCATAAAATGCTGGTGATAAATTTAACATTTAGTGAACATTAACCCCCGGTTTCACAGAAAAGGCTTATATCCCAGACTAATGTTTGAGCTGTTGTAACTGAAAGAAAAAATGATGTGAAAAGAAGCACACCAGTAATGTTGTTTTCTGCATGTTTATTAACGTTATTTAAAGGTTAGTGTGATGTTCCTGAAACATTCTTTCAATCATCTTTCGAAAGAGTAATAAGAACACAAACTTTATTCAGACACAGCCTTAGGTAAACTGAAGATAAAAGACATTAACTCTATCAAAATCTCATTAAACAGCTTCACAAACAGCATTACCAGCTTCACTTATTACTAACCAGACTGACTTTATTTCTGTCACACGTCTACAGAAGTTTTACTGAGAATTAACAGAGGTTTAGATGTTGATGTCTTATTGATAATGTTTCGTTTTCCATCATGGAGATCAGTGTTTAGTTGGACTCTTGACCCTCGTCAAGTTGGTGCTTTATCAGTAATTGCAGGTGTGTATTGAGAACATTTCTGCATCGATAAAGCAGATCAACATGTTTTTAAATAACAGACAAAGGACTGCAGTTCCAAAAGGGAGTAAATTTATCAATTCAAATCACAGTGAATGCAATTATTTAACTGATGACCAATTATTTAACTGATGACCAATTATTTAACTGATGACTGATGATTTAATTTGATGACCCCCTCCCCACACCCCAAAACTTGAGTACTAATCAATAATAAATAAATATTATTTTAACAATATTTTAAACTCAGATAAACTGCTTTGACCCCATTTTAATTCCCCCATTGTCCAATCACAAACCTTGCTCAGGTCAGCTGACAGCTGGACAGAGGCTGCCAAAAATGTGAAGATAGTTTCACTTTGCTTCATAAGCGCAGTCCTCTGCTGTGTTGTTTTAGTTTAAAAAAAATTATTACCACAACATCCGAGGAATATACGAGGTAACCAAAAAATAATCACGTTATTCAGATCTATTATCCTGACCTCTGACCTCAGAGGATCCAGCAACTGTTCACTGATGTGTTTTGCAGGTGGAGACTCAAACACGGACAAGACTGAGAAATGGCAGGAAAACGTCCAGGTGAGCTAAAACCTTCCTACAAAACATTTATTATAATGCTTCTATATCAGTACAAAGTAAACAAGAGTAAGCTTCAACAATATCACTCATGAGGTGCTTGAGGTGACGAATTTTGTGCTTTTTAAATTATATAACATTTAGCAACAAAATGCCATTACTGGTGAGCAAACTGTTTAGACTATAGTGGAGAACGTTTCTGAGAATTACTTTATTACATTATAAGTTTCTTCACTTATAATGACCCCTAGAATCAGGGTTTTGGCAGGTGTCCCCAACAGGTCCTGGTTTCCATCTACACTATTTTTAATGTATGAAAATTTGACATTTCTCTCACAAGATATATGCCATATGTAACTATTATTCATCACACCCTAAATATATTGGCCAATGTGTGTTAATCTTTTTTTTCAAATCAACATTCTTTTGATATGAGCACTGTGCCACTGTTCGTCCGACTGTTTGTACTGTATTTTATTTAAAGGGGTCATGACATGTTTTTTTGTTTTGTTTTATTATGTTCCCTTAGGTGCAATTATAGTATTACTATACAGTCCCTCCAGAAAAACGGGATTATGCGATCGCTGAATTCAATGCAAAATCAGCCAAAGTCTGCACATTTATGCGGGGGTCGCATTTTTTCAAATACTCCGCAATCTCACCGCATAAATTGCTGATTTCCTCGCAAAATATGCAGAGCTTGCATGATTTCATAATCCCCGAATTTTCGGCGCAAAAAAGTCACATATATCTTAGCAGAAAGGTGGAAAATGTTGCGTTTACTTCACACACGAGCAGCCGTTACCCCTGTTGCCATGGGAACGTTATGAAGTGACGTAATTACGTGACGTGAACATCATCGAAAAAGCTGCAAACCCTGCGATGAAGTCATGATGAAGCCCAGTCTTTTCAGTTGTAAGATTGCACTTTTTTGTTACCAGTGGGTTAAATCATACTAGTTTCAAAAACCTTACAGTTGTAAGTATATTAGTATGTAAATTTGTTACAGTAAGAGATTGCACTTTGTGCATTGGAAGCACTTATTTTAACAGAAGATGTCTGTTTTGTATAGCTACCTCTGTAAAACAGGAAGCACACATTTTTTTTTTATATATATATAAATATATTTTTTTACAGTTGTAGCATATTCATTTTGTAAAGCTACATAAGTTGTTTGACTCATCAATGTTTTGTAAGTTTGCCATGTTTATTAAGGACTGAAATAAAACAAGATAAGACCTTAAATATTCCCAGCACTTTATGTGATGTAGTGCTTGCTTATCATAGGAGTAATAAGAAATTACTTTTTACATTAAGGTAGTAGCCTACATGGTGTTGGGGGAATCACTTTTTTTCCTCTTTTTCATCAAACCGCAGTTTTTGCAAGTTCCCGCAATTTTTGCAAGTTCCCGCAATTTTTGCAAGTTCCCGCAAATTTCATCGCATAAATATCCCGCATATTCCATCGCATTTTTTAAGAAAACGTGCCGCGTAATCAAGGATTTTTGCCCGCAACAATCACAAAAAAACTCCGCATTTTTCTGGAAGGACTGACTACAGTTTTTTGAACAAAAAAACTTTAAAAATGTAGTGATTTATGATATTTTCCCACCCTGTTTCTCACCTCTGATTCAAACAGTCTGTTTTGGGGTGTTTCCCCTTTAAGAGTTCAGTGTTAACGCCCACTGTTATGATTGGCTAACGTCAGTGCTGCTTATGCATAAATTATTAACATTACTCCACCACGTGAAACTTCGGTCTTCTAATCTTTTACCATCGTGTCAATTCTCAATTGATTTTGATTCATATGCGCGAGGGAGGGAGGGGGAGAGAGAGAGAGAGAGAGAGAGAGAGAGAGAGAGAGAGAGAGAAAGAGAGCGAGCAAGACAGTTTGAAGGCGCGCGCGCGGCCAGGGCTCTCTCTCTCTCTGCTCGTTCTTTCAGTAACATTCCCTGTCACACTAATCTGATCACTCACCGTTCAAATAAAGCTTTGGCGCGCTGCATATGCTGCAAATAAACTGCATCCGACTGCTTTCCCTGACGTCTGGATCGTTCGGCAGCGTATTCAAACATGTTGTTTGTCCACAGCAGGAACAGCACATCTGCACATTTGTGTTGTGCTGACTACATAGCAAAATCCCCATGTCACTGTAAAAAAAATATGCCTCTCCAACATAAAAATTTCTAGTGACCCGTTGCACCTAACATTTTTAGTTGGCCCAATGTGGACTCATATAAACACTGAAGCAGTGTTAAAGTTAATGAGATAACGAAGTGATTAATTGAGTGATGATTGAGCATTATTGAAGACACCTGATGTTAACAAGCAGAATCACTGAAGGAGAAAACCATCGTTTATAAAGTCACCATTATGGTGATCAGTGTTTGGTTTAGTTGGTCTCTTGACCCTTACATCATTAATTATTTTTTATTTTTGATTGCTGTAATTCAGTTATAACAGCTGGATGAACAAATGGAAAAGGTGATTTGATAGTGTTGGTTGTGTTTTAACATAATCATTATTTCACAATAATTTGACCTGAATCTCTGAACTCACATAGAGCCCAATTTAGGTTTACTTAACTAATTAGAGCAGCACTTCTCTGGTACAGCATAGTGTTTTTAACTTTTACAAAGTAATCCAAAGAAATCTTTACAAACATCTCATATCATGTATTGGAAACTAATGGCTAATGAAAGGTTAGATTTGTGGCAATTTTTTAAATGAAAGATCAAAAGGATAAGATGCAGATTAATTTTTTTACAGCCAGTTTTGATCATATTTACCAGGGGTGCCATTAATTCTGAGCACGTCTGTATATAAAAGTATATGTTGCAAAATCAACTTTATTGAATATGACTGAATTCCCTAATCGTAACAGATCTCAGGATCATCCTACTGGGTAAAACTGGAGCTGGGAAGAGTGCGTCAGGAAACACCATCCTGGGCAGAGGAGCATTTAAAGTGGAAAACTCAATGGTGTCAGTTACAATGACCTGTGAGAAACAAGAAGCAACTGTGAATGGACAAACCATATCAGTTACTGACTGTCCCGGCCTGTTAGACACTTCAGCTTTTCATAGAAACCTACAGACTTTACTATATCAGTGTACCAACCTGTCTGGTCCTGGCCCTCACGCGTTCCTGCTGGTTTTGAGACTGGGAGTAAAGTTCACAGAGGAGGAGAAAAATGCTGTGAAATGGATTGAGGAGAAGTTTGGAAAAGATGCAGGAAAGTACACTATCATTCTGTTCACTCACGCTGATGAACTGAAGGGTAAACCTGTGGAGCAATACATCAGCAAGAGCAAAGATCTTCAGCAGCTGATTCACACATGCTATGGCAGATATCACGCATTTAACAATGAGAAGAGAGATAATCGAGATCAGGTCACAGAACTGCTGAAAATTATAGAAAAAATGGTCAGTTTCAATGGAGGAACGCCCTACACAAGGAAAATGTATTAATAAACCCAAGAGAAAGCAGATGCTCAGAGATGACGGAGACAGAAGAGTTATAAATGCATTAGATTATTAAAACTAGCCCAGTGTTTCTCAACGTTGTTCCTGGAGGCACACAAACACAAAACACTATTTTGGATGTTTACCTTCTCTGACCCATTCATATTTTGTTATGCGCTTACTTCCCTCCGTCTCATCCACTCGGATGTAGGCTACCGCGTCTTTGCTTAGGTTGCACGAGTGCCCACTACTGGAGGATGGATGGATGATTGCACTGCGGGCGCCATCTTCTAGATATATGAAGGAATTCTTTCAGCGTGACCCTCACAGTGCATTATGGGTATTCTCAAGTCGTTGAGCTCATTATTGTTGTACACTGTTGTACACTCATTATTGTAGTTCATTGTGGGATTGAATGAGTGCACTCAATAACGTCCACTATGGTTTTAGACGTCAATACAAATGGCCGTCTCCTCAAATATTTCCCTAAGATATAGAGTCTTAACTAATGAGCTTTTGCATTAAATCCGGTGTGTTTGATTAGGGAGAGTTTGTTGGTCTGCCTCCAGCAACAGGGTTGAGAGACACTGCGTTTGACCATTGTGAAGGAATGAAATGACTTATAGTGAATTATTTTCAGTCCATCAGGAGTATTTCAAACAATTATATCACAACAAAATATTTGTATAAGAAAAAAATACTGAAATACTCTATCATGATTTTGAACATATACTCAAATATATGTTACTTTGGCCATCTCTGTTTTAGTGAACTCGGATTAAAATGTCTAATTTGTCATTAAATGCGTCTCTCGTATAACATTGATCCATTTTATCACAGTGCTGAAATAAAATGTCAGTTTGCAGCTCTAAATATTCTGCTGCAATGTCTATGAATATGTTTTCATTCTTTATTAATGTTGTGCTTCCTTCAATGTCACTGGTTAATAAATTATTTTTTATGAAACACTGCATGCCTTTCAAAAATGCTTTTAAAGGAAAGTGAATGAACTATCTGCTCTGCTCATAACTTCAGTTTCAGTTTTTCACTCTGTATTTGTTGGAATAGATCATGAAAAATTTTGAGAAATTGGGCTGGCCTCATATCTATTATTAAAATAATTACAATTGAAGTTGTATTTGTTCACAAAAATATTTCTGAAATCTAAATATCCAGACTTACATGACTGTGTGAGTTAACTGAAATACATAAAACAGAGAAAATTAAATTCTATCACAGAAGTCTCATCAACTATGAATAGCACAAAAAACACAGACGTTACCGAACAACTAACTGAACAAAACAGGGAGAATATATGAGAAGCAAACAAGTGAACTAAATGTGTCACAAATAATGAAAATGAACTAATTAAACCGCAGGGAATTACGGTATTAAACCAAAGGGAATCAGGAACAGGGAACAACAGACACGTTTTCTCTTTGTACAGATGACAACGTTATCAAAACAATCCCTGTTCACGCACATCTGTGGATATGATTAATAACACTGTATTATGCATGCCAGTCATAGTTGATGTCACTTTGTAAAGAACTCACATAGCAACATTATGTCGGCCCAGATCCGGCCCAAATCTGGCACCCGTGGAAAGCGGATCTGGCCCACATGCAGTATTGAATGACGGTCCTTGGGTGGCCCACTCCTGTTTGCCAGATCTGGGCCACAAGCAGGCCATAGCAATGCCACATGTCAGCCAAGAGTAAAGAAATAAACCAGAACAGGACCTTATCTGAGCCACAAAATCTGTGTATATTAAATATGAAGTAAGTTCAGCCATAATAAGCCTGTTAACAAGCAGAATCACTGAAGGAAAGAAGAGAACAGAAAAAGAGACAAGCAGAAACACAAGAACTACAACTGACTTCAGACACAGTCTTAGATGAAATCCACTGAAGAGAAAAGAAGACATCAAATCTGTGAAGATCTCAGCAGAGCAGGATTAAACAACTCCACAAACAGCATTACCAGCTTCACTTATTACTAACCAGACTCACTTTATTTCTGTCAGACTTCTACAAAAGTTTTATTGAGAATTAACATGGGTTAAACTGTTTCATTTGTTTCAACTGTTACCATAACAGTGATCAGCGTTTCCATTAGTTGGTCTATTAACTCTTGTTATGTATTTTTCCTTTTTTGGCTGCTGTGACAGTGTGTGTGTCAAAACACATTAGCAGTAGCAAAGAAAGCTAAAGTGAACTGAGATCAGGTGGTGATGGTTACTGGTGATGATTTTGTAACCATCATTAATAGACTGATTCACTGATGTCTTTTGAATCTAGCAATTGTGTTGTACTATTAATATATTTTAATCTTAAACCTTGTGTTTCTCCTGCATGAGATCTGACAACCTTACAACAATCAGTTAGAAGATTTTAACAAACATGAGCACAAAATTTGAATCTACCATAACACACACAGACATCAACAATCAGCGTATGAATCTCAACAATGGTGACAATCAAAAATATTTAGATAAACAGATAAATTCAGAACAGCACTGAAAAGCTCACAACAAAACCAACAGCAAAAAATAAAAGCAAATATTTAGAATTAAACAAATTAATAGGACAATTCAGCTGCATAATTTATTCATGTTGCAATGCATGCTGGGAGTTTTGCACTGTGCTGGTACCCAGCATGCATTGTAGCAAGGTACTTTTGATTGTCACCATTGTTGAGATTCATACGCTGATTGTTGATGTCTGTGTGTGTTATGATACATTCACATTTTGTGCTCATGTTTGTTAAAATCTTCTAACTGATTGTTGCAATGTTGTCAGATCTCATGCAGCAGAAACACAGGGTTTAAGATATAAATATATTAATGGTACAACACAATTGTTAGATTCAAAAGACATCAGTGAATCAGTCTATTTAATGATGGTTACAAAATCATCACCAGCAACCATCACCACCTGATCTCAGTTCACTTTAGCTTCCTTTGCTACTGCTAATGTGTTTTGACACACACACTATCACAGCAGCCAAAAAAGACAAAATTCATAATAAGAGTTAATAGACCAACTAATGGAAACGCTGATCACTGTTATGGTAACAGTTGAAACAAATGAAACAGTTTAACCCATGTTAATTCTCAATAAAACTTTTGTAGAAGTCTGACAGAAATAAAGTGAGCCTGGTTAGTAATAAGTGAAGCAGGTAATGCTGTTTGTGGAGTTGTTTAATCCTCCTCTGCTGAGATCTTCACAGATTTAATGTCTTCTTTTCTCTTCAGTTGATTTAATCTAAGACTGTGTCTGAAGTCAGTTGTAGTTCTTGTGTTTCTGCTCGTCTCTTTTTCTGTTCTATTCTTTCCTTCAGTGATTCTGCTTGTTAACAGGCTTATTATGGCTGAACTTACTTCATATTTAATATACACAGATTTTATGGCTCAGATAAGGTCCAGTTCTGGTTTATTTCTTTACTCTTGGCTGACATGTGGCATTGCTATGGCCTGCTTGTGGCCCAGATCTGGCAAACAGGAGTGGGCCACCCAAGGACCGTCATTCAATACTGCATGTGGGCCAGATCCGCTTTCCACGGGTGCCAGATTTGGGCCGGATCTGGGCCGACATAATGTTGCTATGTGGGAAAGACTACACGCCTGCGCACATACGCATTATTTTACTACAGTGCAGTCATTATAAGGATATAATGACTATACCCCCCCCCCCCCCTTATTTCTTACTGTTAATATCTGTATCCTTTCATTTGCAAAACAAGCCTATAGACTGAACTTGTAATACGCATGTTGTTTTTGCAGTTTAGACGGAGATGATAAGGGTATTGTTTTCAAAAACGTGAACTTTGAGACCCGTTTTTAAAAGTTTGCGTTTTCTGACTACCAAAACACTGTTGTCGTGTAAATGAACACTGTCGTGTATTTGAAAACAGTGTCGTGTAAACAGCAAGACACAAAGGCCTGGTTTCACAGACAGGGTTTAGATTTAGCCAGGATTAGGCCTTAGTTTAATTAGGACATTTAAGCAGATTTTAAAAACGTGCCTTAGAAGAAAATAAAACATTGCTACTTTAAATCTCAAGACAAAACAATTGCATTGACATATTTTAAGATAGGCCAGAGTAAGTTGCTTTCAGTTAAAACAGCTAAAATTTGAATATTAGGCTATGTTTACACGGAAACGATCTGAAGAGAAAACGCAAAAGTGGCGTTGCGTTATCACTTTTTATTCTGCATTTAGACGAGCGTTATGAGGGGGAAATCTGCGTGCATATGGTGACGCAAAAGTGTGTGAAATTGGATGTAGTGTGCACTCCAGGCGGCTAGGTGGCGATGTGGAGCACTGCCACACAACAACACCAATATCTGAGAATATTTTGTACAACTGCTGAAAAGACTCTTGTATGTTTATCAGCGCTGCTAGAGCAACTTGAAGGTCCGACGTATGGAAATAATCCGACATGTTGGACGTTATTTTCCTGTACTGGCGAATGCCTGTGACGTAAACGCGTACGCGACGAGAGCCGCCGTGAGCACATTTCCATTTCTTAATGCCATGCTCCTCTTGTAGAGAACCGAAAGGTTAACATCTTTAACACACAGAAACTGATTTGTTCTCTCTTGTTCTTATCAAAGTCAAAGTTTATTTTTACAGCACTGAGTATAAAGCCCATGAATAACGTGCCATAAAACAATGATCATATAACATAAAAGAGAAAAGAATAAAAAACAGGCATAAAATGCTGGCGATAAATTGCAACATTTAGTGAACATTAACCCCCGGTTTCATATAAAGGCTATAACCCAGCTAACAGACTGTTATAAGAACGTTCTCAAAATATTTAGTGTTGGTTCTGAATTTTTTGAGGAACATTATACCTTTTAAAACACGTATTCTAATAATTTCACCCCTTCGCTGCCAGAAGACGGTCTCTCACGAATTTGTGAAAAGTTTTGATAAGATTTTGTGAAGATACTGGACAAAGAGTGATTTGACACCATGCAATATGATGAAATTTTTTCATCACACGTTTTTTTTTTCGGATTCTGAGTTGGGTGTGTACATCACCAAATATAACTTCATATTTCCTTAATCACAGTCTTGTGAGCCAAAACACAGCACCGTTTTGAAACATGTCAGCAACTCCTAGCAACTGTTAGCTAGACTTAACATATTTTTCACACAGCGGGGTTAGCGATAGCACAGTGTTACAACTAAGCCGCCAAGTATGGAATGCCAAAGCTGACTTAATTTAAAAAAAACATAAATAAATATACGAAGAAATGTAAAAAAGCAAAAGTGCATAAATAAATATACAAAAGAATGTAAAAAAGTACAAGTAAATGAGTATTTATACTTTTATTTCCTTATTTATGTATACACATTTGCACACATTTATTAATTTTTTTATTTATACATTTATTCATTTCTTGGTAGTCCATCGATGTCGATCCTTTGCACAACTGGATTCATATGTGGCTATAGAGTCCAATCCTTGAACGGCACAGCCGTTCGCAGTAGGGACATGGGAACTGTCCTAGTTCAGCAATTGCAGATTCAACCAACTTCCTCCTATCTCGGGCCTCAGTGATGTGCACACGGCGTCTCACCTCGAATGTGCCTTGTGCCTGCCTTGAGAGAGTACACCAGCCAGTCCTGTCTTGTGCACGGTGCTCTAGATCTTTTGGGGTGATTCCAGCAAGTTTCAAGTTGGACTTCATTTATTCATTTATTATGTTTATTCATTTATTATGTGTGTTAACCCTATAAAGCCTACCCTACACCTACATACAGTTAATGTGATATACATGACTTGAAATGTGATATTGTCCGCACACCTCTTGTGTTTCGTTTGGTCACACACCACAAGGTGTCACTGTGGCCTCAAAGCTTCAGCTCTGCCACTCTGAGCTCGATTGCTGATGTCAGACTTAAAACACGCCCCTCTCATTAGCATACGGAGAAAGAAATGTATAAATAAATAAATGTTGAAATAAATAAATGTTGAAATAAATAAATGTTGAAATAAATAAATGTAGAAATAAATAAATGTGAAAATAAAGAAATGTAGTCATAAAAACATATATACATTAATGAATGTGGAAATAAATAAATTAATAAATGTATAAATAAATAATGTGTGAAAAAATACAATTACACATAAATAAGGAAATAAAAGTATAAATACTCATTTAATTGTACTTTTTTTTACATTTCTTTGTATATTTATTTATGTATTTTTGCTTTTTTACATTTCTTCGTATATTTATTTATGTATGTCATACTTCCGTCCTTCAGATGAGACGTTAAACCGAGGTCCTGACTCTCAGTGGTCATTAAAAATCCCAGGATGTCTTTCGAAAGAGTAGGGGTGTAACCCCGGTGTCCTGGACAAATCTGCCCCTTGCCCTCTGTCCATCATGGCCTCCTAATCATCCCCTGTATACTGATTGGCTTCATCACTCTGTCTCCTCTCCACCAGTAAGCTGGTGTGTGGTGGGCGTACTGGTGCAATATGGCTGCTGTCACATCCAGGTGGAGGTGCACATTGGTGGTGGATGAGGAGATTATTGAGAGTGTGAATTATATAAACTCTGAGCAGAGTGTTAAAGTTAATGAGCTAATTAAGTGATTAATTGAGTGATGATTGAGCATTATTGAAGACACCTGATGATAACAAGCAGAATCACTGAAGGAGAAAACGGGAATGTTTAAGTCACCGTTATGGAGATCAGTGTTTGTTTTAGTTGGGCTCTTGACCATTAACTCATTAACCTTAGATTTTGTTTGGCTGCTGTACGTGAGTTATAACAGCCAGATGAACAAATATATATATGGCGATCTGATGGTTGTGTTTTAACAAAATCATTAGTTGACCTGAGTCACTGAACTTATTGAGAGCACAATTTCTGAGTTAAATTTACCTTATGGATTATAGCAGCACCGTCATTGTGGCGCATACCATTTTTAGCCTTTTCAATGAAACCCAAATGATCAAATATATATATATATATATAAAACAAGATTACATAGGCACACAAAGACATCAAGAATTAGTGTATGAATCTCAGCAATGGTGACAAACAGATCACCTCTGAACACAAGCTCATTATTTATTCATGCAGCAATGCATGATGGGAGCCATGAATGACTTTTGATTGGTGGCACCCAGAATGCACTGCAACATGCTTTATAATTGACACCATTGTTGAGAATCACAGGCTGATTCTTGATGTCTGTGTGTCTAAAATATAATCAAAATAATAGTTTTTTTTTGTTTGTATATTTTGTATTATTTCACAATTATTAGACCTAAATCACTGAACTCATATACAGCCCAATTTCTTAATTATGATTACTTTTTTAATTATAGTAGCACTTAACTAATATTTTTAATTTTTACGATGTATTAAGAATAATTTTATAAAAATTTATCTTATACAAAACACCTGATATTTTTTTAGACACACAGACATCAAGAATCAGCCTGTGAATCTCAACAATGGTGACAATTATAAAGCATGTTGCAGTGCATTCTGGGTGCCACCAATCAAAACTCATTCATGGCTCCCATCATGCATTGCTGCATGAATAAATAATGAGCTTGTGTTCAGAGGTGATCTGTTTGTCACCATTGCTGAGACTTATATGCTAATTCTTGATGTATGTGTGAGCCTATATGAAGAATTTTCCGAGTTTTTTTATTTATTGATTTGATCGCTTGGATTTCTTTGCAGAGGTTAAAAATATTATGCTGAACAAGGCCAGTGCTATTGTAATTAATAAAGTAAATCTAAATTGGGCTCTATATTAGTTTAGTGATTTAGGTCAAATGATTGTGAAATAATGATTATGTTAAAACACAACCAACACTATCAGATGACCATGAACATTTGTTCATCCAGCTGTTATAACTCACGTACAGCAATCAAACAAAATCTAAAGTTAATGATTTAAGGATCAAGAGCCCAACTAAACCAAACACTGATCTCCATAACGGTGACTTAAAAATTATGGTTTTCTCCTTCAGTGATTCTGCTTGTTAACATCAGGTGTCTTCAATAATGCTCAATCATCACTCAATTAATCACTTAATTAACTCATTACTTTAAACTTTAACTCTGCTTCAGTGTTCATTTAACACTCTGCTCGGAGTTTATATAATTCACACTTTTCAGTGTTAATTTAACACTGAGGATTTTGCTGTGCGCATTGACATTTTAGTCTTTATTGACAATAAACAGACACAATTTTTCTATTTTACAATATTTAGAATAGATATTCTTCTACAGATAATTTTTGATCCCTACAGCAACTGCTTGTACTATTTTACAAACTACTACTCCAACTCCCCCTGCTAGCAGTAGTAGTAATGCTCCAACTACTGCCTTTCCTTCTCCGGCTGCTGCCGCCGCTACTGAAAATACTACAACTGCTACTAGAAATGCCATTGCTTCCCAGTCTTCACTTGCCTGGGCTCGCCTGTACTGCGCTTGACTGTACTGTGCTTGACTGTACATCGCATTAGTGTAGTGCTTCCCTTCATTTTTCTGCACCATTTTATCAATCTTCACCAGCAGCTCATTGACTTGAACCTGGTTGTTTCTGTCCTCATTGTTGAGAGCATGATATCTGCCACCACAGCTGATGATTAAGCGCCGTAGATCTGGACTGTCTTCTATGTGATCCTGCAGTGGTCTATTGCTCAGAGAATCAGCGTGAGTCAGCAGAACGATGGTGTGACGAGCAGCTTCTTCTCCAAAGTGTTTCTGAATCCATTTCACTGTGTTCATCTTCTCCTCGGTGTATCTCTCGTCCAGTCTGATGACCAGCAGGAACACATGAGGACCAGGAGCACACATCTCCATACACTTCTGTATTTCTCCCTTCACTTCATTTTCCTTTCCTTTTGAATCTTGCAGGCCTGGAGTGTCGATTATTGATATGGTCCTTCTACCTTTTCTTGACTCTTTTTTCTCCGATTTTTGTGTAACCGACTCTGGGTTAAAATCCACTTCAAACGCATCTCTGCCCAGGATTGTGTTTCCTGTTGCACTCTTTCCAGCTCCAGTCATTCCCAACAAAACAATCCTCAGATCTCCTGAAGTTGGAGGGAAAAATTGTTTTCAAAATAATAACATACAAACTTCTCTTTAATAAAAAAACATTTGTTTAGGTTTAAAATACAAACAGTGGAATTAAGAGGCAAACTAAATCTTATATGTGAAGTTATGACAGAGGGCAATATTTACAATATTTACAAAATAGCAATATTTTTGGGGTTATTTATTAGCAATCCAATAGCTTTATTTTTAGATGATCACACTTTGTTAGAAAGTATGGAATAAGATTTTCTTCTTGATGAATTGCATCAGATTAATCAGGTGAGATTTACTGACCTTTAATTGGTGCCATTTCTGTAGAAATCCTCTTTTTCAGTTTCAGACGCTAAACGATCACTTACATTTACAGAGCTCATGCTCTCTCTTTCTCTTTCTTGATCTGAGTGAATGACAAAAGAAAGACTGACTGGGAGGTTTCAGGTTAACTCCCCCCATTTAAACAATCATATAATCACACTACAGTTGCAAATGTGTTTCGATTTAGCATTTCAGAGATATTTAATATGATATACTAAAATAATAATAATAATTCGGATGGGGGAGAGGCTTTTCTGAAACCAGTTTTGTTTCACTTTCTTTTTCAAATTTTATTCAGCCAATATAATGATATGAGAATATGTAACATCAAAATATGTAGTTTGCGATATACTGGTGTCTCTGGTCTATGGGAAAGTAAGTAGTGTTTGGCATGTAGTCGAGTGGTGAATGTTTACCTTATTAAACCATATAAACCGGTTCTGATAGGTCCCACACTGAGTTTAATTTTCATTCATACTGTGTGTTCAGTCAGAGACTCGCCTGAGAATACGAGGATGCTCTGCACCACTAGAGGGACTCTTTTAGATAAGCAGAGTTAAAAACAAAAGTGAAAGAAGAAAAAATATTTTAAGCAACGCATAAAATCTATTTTAAACAGACTTATAAATATAAAAAAAGTTGAAAATTAGTGAAAAGCAAACTTTTTTTATAACATTTTAATCAGACTTTCATATTAAAAATGATAAAGCACAGAATTTGATTATTGGATGGTACGGTTTTAAATGAACTCTGCTGGGAGTTTATTTGAGGCCACACTCAAGAGTGTTAAATTGCTCACGTGGTGTTTGCATACTTTACCATAGCTGAAGTGAAATAAATGCAATATTTGTCAACTACACAGATACGTTGCAATTTAATAGTTTGTTTACTGCTAATACAGCGTCTGTTTGTACAAGAATCAAGTTTAACATAAGCCTTTACAATTTAAACACCATTGTAGTGGGGTCCACGTTTTTATCGGTTTTATTTTGATAAACATGACACAATATAACATCACAACTACATGAAAAGAGCTTTAACTGTTATAAAAAAGCGATATGTGAGTGTTTGTGGAACTGAAGGTTTCAGAATGAACACGAAACGTGATCGTTGTCATGCGGCGGATTCGGCCAATCATGGAACAGCTGTGCAGAAGGCGGTCCAATGGCGCGCTGAGTCATGCGTGTCTGTGAGCTCGACCATAGACATAATAAATACATAGACGCCCTATTCGCCTTATTTTTAACGGAAATACGGACACAGCCAGTTGACGTTTTTTTAGTGCGAGGCTTCCGGTCACTGGCTAGCTAACTCACTTTTCACCGTAGCGGTTAATCAAACAAGTCTTCGTAACAACTAACTCGTCATTATGGCTTCAAGGAAGACCAGGATTGTTTGTGCAGTTAGAGGTTGTCATAATAACTGGTACAAAAGAAAGATTTACTTGGAGCAGGAGTGTTTTAATCATCGAACGCATAAGAGAGCTGAGTGTGGATGCGAGGCGCCCTACGACCTTCACCCCCGCCGAAGAATGAGGAATCCCTTCGCCTGTGGTTAAGAGCTTTACATTTGAAGAAACCACCGAAGCGACCGTATGTTTGTTCTTTTCATTTTGTGTACACAAGACCTACAGAAGACCACCCGATACCAGAAAAGTGGCTGGGCTATGAAGTCCCAATAAAAACTCCAAGGAGACGTGTCAAGAAGTTAGCAGACACAGGTAAGTTAACAGATGTTTATTTGCTTCACAAGGTAATTCTCAGTTGACAGTTAATATATGCTCTCACATAAAGCCAACTGTGTTTTAAGTTTGTTCTCTCCTAAGTATGGTCTCAGGAGCACATGAGAATCTACATTCCTTAGAAGCTAAGTCGGTTGAGCTGCAGGGGATGTTCCTTCATCCATGCCGAGATGTCCGCCAGACAGCTTGAGATGCGTGCAGATACTGTGGGATCATCTGGTTGAAATGAGAGGTAGAGCTGGGTGTCATCAGCATAGCAATGATAAGAGAAACCATGTGCCTGTATGATGGGTCCCAGTGATGTGGTGTAAATGAAGAAGAGGAGCGGTCCCAGCACTGAACCCTGAGGAACCTCTGTGGTCAGTTAATGTGCTTTGGATACCTCGCCTCTACATGCGACCCAGAAGGACCTACCTGTGAGATAGGACTCAAACCAGTGGAGAGGAGTACCTGTGATGCCCAGTGATGAGAGGGTGGACAGAAGGATCTGATGATTGACAGTGTAGAAAGCAGAAGACAGATCCAGGAGAATGGGAACTGATGATTAGGAAGCAGCTTCTGCGATCCGCAGGGCTTCTGTGACCGACAGTAGTGCAGTCTCGGCTGAATGCTCTTTCTTGAAGCCAGATTGGTTGACATCCAGCTGGTTGTTCTAAGATGATACTAGGTTGAAAGCAACTCGTTCAAGTGCTTTCGCTTTGAATGGTAGGAGAGAGAGGCAACTTCCTTACAATCATCCTTAAGACACTTTATAACACTCGAAACATCCAGGCACTCAAACTATTTTGACGTCAAGTTCAATCTCTCAAGTTTAAGATACAATCATTGTTCAATTCTGTCCAACACAACTTCATATACAGAGTTCGGTTCAATCCATCTCTACCCTCTCAATCCACAAGCTCAATGTGACATCTCCTCCTACTGGCAGAAAAAGCTCAATGTACAGTTTCAGGATGAGCTCAATTACTCTTTTCTAGATTTCCTGATGAAAAGACACTATGATGATTCTGGAGCAGTTTGTTCTTTAGTGTGTTTCTTCTGGTGAGTCTGAAAACTACCTAAATAAGCGAATCTCTCGTCACAGATGGAGCAGCGGTAAGGCTTCTCTCCTGTATGGACTCTCTCATGAGTCTTCAGGGCGTCCGATCGAGCAAACGTCTTGTCACACTGAGAACACTTGAATGGTCTTTCTCCTGTATGAATCCGCTGGTGATTTTTAAAGTTAAACTGTTTACCGAAACTCTTCCCACAAACGGCACAGTGATACGGTCTTTCTCCAGTGTGAACTCTCAGATGAACTCCAAAATGAGCCTGATCAAAGAAGCTCTTCCCGCAGTAGGAGCACAGGTACGGTTTCTCTCCGGTGTGAGTCCTCTCATGGCAAATCAAATAAGATTTGTGACGGAATCGTTTATCACAGTGTGAACACTGATACGGTTTCTCCTCAGAGTGTATTTTCTGGTGTGACTTTAGATAGCTTGAGTTTGTGAAGGTTTTTCCACATTCGCTGCACTGGTACGGCCTCTCATTGGTGTGAACGCGCACATGATTCTTCAGATGGGATCCATTCATGAATCCTCTATCGCAGTGAGGACACTTGTACGGCCTTTCACCCGTGTGGATTCTCTTATGAGTATCAAGACTCCCTTTGGTGCTGAAATACTTATCGCACTCACTGCAGTGAAAAGTCTTTCCGCCAGTGTGGATTCTCTTATGACTTGAAAGTTGTTGTTTAGTGAGGAAATACTTGTCGCACTCGCTGCAGTGGAAAGTCTTTCCGCCAGTGTGGATTCTCTTATGACTTGAAAGTTGTTGTTTAGTGAGGAAATACTTGTCGCACTCGCTGCAGTGGAAAGTCTTTTCACTGTGTGTCTTTATATGAACTGTCATACTAGATGGAGTGGTGAAAAAATCCTTCCCGCACTGTTCACAGTGAAACTCTTTCTTCTTCTTGTGGTCTTTTGAATGAAGTCTCTTCTCTTCTAAGGTAGGAAAGCTGATGTTGCATCTCTTACAGGAGAAGCTTTTCTGTCCTGTGTGTTTTCTCTCATGTCTCGCTAAATGTCCCTGTGAGCTCAATGTTTTCCCACAGGTTACACAGGACAAACTCTTGACCTTCATCTGATCTTTTGATGTCGAGGTTGTTTCTTCATCAGTAGATGAACCGCCATTCACATCTGAAAAGAAAAAAATATGTCAACCATCATGAAATTCTATAATATCTGTCTATATTTTTCTATAACTTCTAGAGCTTAAAAATTAATCAAGATAGATGTGAAATTGTGATGCAGCTCATGATACAGTGTTTTCAACACATCGGTTCACAGTAACTAATGTCTGCACCTGCTGATTTAGGAACACAACTACAATTTTACCCAAATTCTTACTATGATTTGCCATAACAAAAGATAAAAAATGTACAGCAAAATCCCCAGTGTTAAATTAACACTGCTCAGTGTTTATATGAGTCCACACTTAGGGCACGTTTACACGACACCGATACGCTTAAAACTGAGACGTTTTTCCTTTGAGGTTTCCTTTCACGCAGACGACACCATTGTCATTTATCAATGACTTTTTGTCCCCAATCCGGCCTCTGCCGATCGACTGTCCTGCACAGTTCATCTCCAACCCTAATCAAACACACCTGAAGCAACCAATTAAGGTCTTCAGGATCACTTGAAAATTAAAGGCAGGTGTGTTTGATTAAGAGTTGGAGATGAACTGTGCAGGACCATCGATTGGTAGGAGCAGGATTGGGCACCCCTAAGATAGACTGTGTGCTTCTCTGTCGTCATTGGGTTAAACCCGCCAATAGCGGGCCAGGTGGATAAGCCAGTTTGTGATTGGTTCCCTCAAATTTGGAAAGGAAGCAGGATCTGATTTACCCGTTTCTCCAGACTAACTTTTTTCACCTCAGTCCTGGAACCGTCCTGAAAAACAATTTGAACCGTTCTAATGTCAACCGTCCCAAAATAAAAATTTTGTTTCTGTACTTTTTTATTATCATCTATAGTTGTTAGTCACATAATACAAATGCCATTAAAATGTTTATGATATATATTATATTTATTTAGCTCTATTTAGAGTTAACTGTAAACAGGTAAAAAAAACATATTTAATAAAAAAATAACAGGAGTTAAATGCTTTTTTGTATTGATGCAGAACAAATCTTTTTTTTCCTTTCTCTTTTTTTACATATACGAAAATTAAGAGAAAAAAAGAAACTGTTTAAGACATAACCAACATAGTTTACGTGAATACTCTCCAAAACGTTGTGTATTTGTCCTTTCAGACACGAAAGAGAGCTCAATTCAGTCCCCGCGCGCTGTATCTATATTGACATTTTGAGTGGTTAAACGCTTAAAATACATTGTTTAAAGGAGCCGTATGTAAGATTGTGGCCAAAACTGGTACTGCAATCACTTTCAAATTACTGACTCAAGGTTGCCAGATATGCTGCAGGATCCGATTACGACACGTTATTAGCTGCAGCTGTGGGAACTAGAGCAGAGCTGGCAACCCGGATGCCGCAACACTACTGACTTTGTGATTGGTAGATCGGTGGAGGGTGGAGCTCAGACCAAAACACAACATGACAACATCAACATCAGTTGAGGGCTGCAACTTCACTTTTTAAATGACAATATCCTGGCCGGACTACTGTTGTCAGTGATATAAGTATTTGAAATGAACATGATTTCTTAATGTCTAGTGACATATCAGGAAAAATTTATGATTCATTGAAATACATTTCTTACATACAGCACCTTTAAAATTGAGATTTTAGTAATACGTAAAAAACATCCCCATGAAGACAATAACTACTTTGATGTGCAGGTTTAACCTAAAATAATTTATCAGTTGAAAACCTTATTTTTCACTGGCCCATAGGTGTCTATGTGCATGGCTGCACGCTTTGGGTCGGGTGTGTGTGTGTGTGTCTGTGTGCATGGCTGCACGCTTCGCTTCGGTTCGGTGTGTGTGTGTGTGTCTGTAAAACCGTACCTAATAGAGCTCTTTTTTTGCGTTGTCACTCTTATTCAGATCTATATGTCTGCTCTACTCATTCCGGGTGAGTAGCCGGCCAGTGATAGTAGCTATAGTAACAGCGTGAGAAAACGCGCTCCATTGTAGTCAGGTTCATTTTGGCATTTTCTAAGTAAGTTACCCTAATAGGCCAGTAATAAATGAACACACATACAAAAATGTCTTTCGTCCTGTAGGCATCCTGGAGAATATTTCTGTTCATCCTAAACACATTTTATCATCCTCAGGACGATAAAACGCCATTAGTCTCTAGCCCTGGATTCGGCTAGCTATTTACAGACCATCACATGGAAAGGTAGTCACAAGACACGTAACACGTAAAAAAAGGCTTAATTTAATTTTCAGTTAATTTAAATAAAAATTTTTTGGTTGGGATGAGTCACTGGGTATTTAATTATGGAATATTGAATAGGTTGTGTGATTATTGTCTAAAAAAATCTCCATGTATTCGGTGCTGATGCAGTGACGTGTTCATGTAACATGTAAGAGTGGCGCTGCCAATAAAGCACCTAAAAGCTGTCACAAAGAACCGGCAAAAGTAATGATTATGAATATGTCAAATATAACAAGGAGACTTTTTAATTGTTTATTAATAAACAAGTGTTTTCTGTGTCAGTATCGGCTGCAAAGATGAAGTTGACGATGCTGACTCGCTATCTTCGCAGTAGTTTCGTTTTGAATTGTTCTGTTTAAAAATAGAGATCAAGCAGTCTGTAGATGATAGGTATAATAGGCTAAGCTGAGTTTCGTTTCATTTATGAGATGAGCTGCAGTTCAGGCGCCGGCGTGTCGTGATTATCTATTGTCTGCTATATTTCCTTATTATTTATTAAATCCAGGAAATTTGTTGATGAAACATTGATTAAAATTAAGATACAATTAAAACTAAATGGCTTTGTGCTTTCTGTTTGAGGTCCCGGTGCTAGTTTTTAAAGTAGTCATTTATGGCGCATGGTACGGACGGCTTGGTTCGGTACGGCAAGCTTTGGCGTAAAAAAGCTTGAAAAAAGAAGATGAAAACTTTGCAATGACTGAAGCGTGCAGTGGACGAGGTGCAGACGTTTCTCTCGTTGGTGGCCGAGGAGTCTCGCAAAGTATGAAACGATCAGTCCTCCCACCCACTTGAAGCGTTACTAACTGCAGTGGAAAAGCAACCGAGCTAAAGCGAACCAAACCGTACCGAGTCGAGTCGTACCATGCAGTGGAAAAGCGAAGCGTGCCGAACCGTTCCGTGCCGAGTCGAACCGTACTGAGCCGTCCCATGCAGTGGAAAAGCGCCATTAGTGCCACTTTCAGGGAACCGTCACGTCCGTAACATTGATTTTTCCCCATGAATGCGAACATGAAAAATAAAATGAATATTTTATGCTCTGTGGAGAGCCAACCCTTCTTCATCCGGAGGGTAGTATTTCTTTTGGTGTGCGCAGTGTAATTCACAGAATTGCTAAAAAATATTTTGCCACCTAAAAGTTATAGGGGTGGTAAAATGGCATTTTCACAAGATTTATTTTTAAAATAAATCTCTGATGTCCCCAGAGTGTGTGTGTGAAGTTTTAGCACAAAATACCCCACAGATATTTTTATATAGCATGTTAAAGATTTTACTTTTTGAGGGTTTGCAAAAACAGTTTTGTGCCTGGCCCTTTAAATGCAAATGAGCTTGCTGCAGAGGGCGGGGTTTCAAGAGCTTGTGTGTGGTGTGTGTGTGTGTGTGTGTTCATGTTTTTCTATCCCGGAGGGGACTTCAACCTGAATGCACACAAACTCATGGGGACTCGTGTCACAGTGGGGACCTAAATAGAGGTGATGGGTAAACAAGCTTATAAATCATACAGAATTATTTTATTTTTTAAAATTTTAAAATGCAGACAGTTGTGTGTGATGGGCAAGGTTAGGGTTAGGGTTAGTGTAAGGGGATAGAATATACCGTTTGTACAGTATAAAAACCATTAAGTCTATGGAGAGTCCCCACAAGGATAGTAAACTAGACGCGCGTGTGTGTGTGTGTGTGTGTGTGTGTGTGTGTGTTAGCAGCAGCTTATCTCCCACAGACACACTAACATTACAAAAACTGTTCTGCCTTTAATGTTAAAACGAAGTCAGACAAAGATGGAGAGACTCAAGAATAAGTGACAACATGTAGAATGCAACAGAACGTCTCTGAATGGTTAGTTGATGAATTTATGTTGCTGATGTGGAGTTAACTATCTTCAATTAGCATATTCTGTCATGATAATCTATAAATCGCTCGTATAGGAACTGTTGTGAGATGCACAAAGTGACTTTCTATTGCATGTGAAAAGAAGGATGCTAAAGTTTGAGCGGACTCACAAATGTCCTCTTATACAACAACTCTTCCTCTCCTCAACATGGACTGCGTGTCCCGGGGGCGGTTTATGTACATTTTAGGATTGCTGTCGTCACAAGCCGGGGAGGAATGTCGTGTAGTCCCTACCAGCCGTTTGTTGTAGTCCTTTTCTTTAAAAGTAAATATCTTCTTTTGCTTTGAACTTTTGAATGTTGTAACTTTGCAGATGTTGTTTATGCTCAAACAGCAACATTACACACTAACTACAGTTAGAAAAGTGAAATCATACTTTACCGCCCCTTTAAAAAAAATGGGTGTCACGTCCGTAATGCATGTGGGTTAGGGTTAAAAAAGCATGTGTAGACTTATATTTTTTTTAATGTCTGGACTATGATATATAAACAGAAGTTTTAATATATTAAATGCTAGGGGTGTAACGGTACATGTATTCGTATTGAACCGTTTCGGTTCGAGGCTTCCGGTTCGGTACGCATACACACCAAACGATTCCTTGGACTATTTTTTCCTACCGACAAAATCCACGCTGGCGCGACCACCACAACGTTGCACAACATCAAATGGCAAACGTAATGAAAGCGGAACGAAACTGCGCTATATATCAGTTCGGACCATCAATCTGCTGCGCGAGCTCTATGAGCGCGAGCCGATCTTGATCAAGCGAATTGTTACTACAGTAAAGAAAGCATTTGAATTCGCCACTGAAGTAATAACATCGCTGCGAGATCTAGTGAGAAGCGTTCACGTCTCCGTTATTAACCGTAGATCTCTATTAGATCGAACAGCGCTGACGCGGAAACCAGGAAAGACATTGTGCCGTGAATGAACTAGGCTTTAAATCCACAGATCAGCAACATTCACCATGGATTTAATGTAGTAACACTAACTGTAATCAGTTTGGCTGGAATAGTGAAATGCTTCTCACATTTTTTTTCCAGCACTTCAAAACTCTAATATTATATAAATATTATATAAATAAATATATATTTAAATGTTTTTTTTTTATGTGATGACCAAAACATTATTTATTCATCCTTCAAAAATTACCCCCATTTATAAACCTGAAAGTTTCAAGATCAGGAAAACTCACACTTATTTAAAAATATTTTTTCTTTTAATAAATAGGACATTTCTCTGGCATTTCTTCCTTTTTGCTGTACCGAAAACGTACCGAACCGTGACTTTAAAACCGAGGTACGTACCGAACCGTGATTTTTGTGTACCGTTACACCTCTATTAAATGCATTTTCTTTCAAGTTTTGACCAATAATGTATTGCTATAGCCCTATCACAGCTGCCTGTTTTTTTTACTGTAAATTGTACAAGTTTTTTTAACAGTGTAATCCTTTCTCTTTGCCCTGGCACACACAGACATCAATAATCAGTGTATGAATCTCAGCAATGGTGATAAACAGCATATTCAGATAAACAGATCAACTCTGAACATTAGAAACACAAGCTACTAAAAAGTCACACAAAAACAGCAGAAATAAAATAAAATAATAAGAATAAATGAAATTACTAAGACAATTAAGCTCATTATGTATTCATGCAGCAATGCATGATGGGAGCCATGAAAGTTTTTATTGGTGGCACCCAGAATGCACTGCAACATGCTTTATTATTGTAACCATTGTTGAGATTCACAGGCTGATTCTTGATTTCTGTGTGACTCCAAATAAATATATATTTTTTAAGATTTTATGTCATTACATTGTAAGTGCTAATCATTTTTTTATGCTGTACAGGAAAGTGCTGCTATAATCAATAAAGTTAACCCTAAAGCAAACACTGATCTCCATAATGGTGACTTAAACATTACAATTTTCTCCTTCAGTGATTCTGCTTGCTAACATCAGGTGTCTTCAATAATCTCATTAACTTTAACACTGCTTCAGTGTTACTTATAACTCTCTATATAAACACTGAGCAGTGTTAATTTAACACTGGGGATTTTGTTGTGTGGAAGAAACATACCTGAAAGAATAAAATCATCATCGTCATCATTTCGATTATTCTCATCCTCATTTTCTTCATTCTCAACACCATTTCCTTCATCCTCCTCATTCTGATCTTCATCCTCCTCCTCCTGTTGTTGTTGCTCTGCTGTGGTTTCTTCTCCTCGTCTCTCTATCAGGTTCCTGCAGTCCTCCAGTTTGACGGAGCACATCTTCATCTGCTGTTCTCCAGCGTTACAGTCAGAGGTTTGATCAGTGGATCCATGATCCTGAGCGTCAGTATAACACAGTAAAGTGAGGCTGAGCTCTGAGTCCTGTGTGTCTCTGGATCTCCAGACTGAATCCTGAGCTTCTGTCCCACCAGTCACACACACTGAAACCTCCAGATCCTGACAAACACATCATAGATCAACACAAATAAACAACAACCTGTTGATATTAGCCTCATTACTCAGCAGTTATCTCTAGTGGGTATATTGGTGGTTTGTTTGCATATTTTGCTGCTGTCTTAATCTGAGATGTGCATAGGGCTGCACGATTAATCGCACAATATTGTTATGCGCATCTCATCAGTAAAGCCGGTTCCTTGATTAGTAGTAAATCACCTTCACCTGCTTTCAGATGGACGATATGATGCAGATATGAGTGTTAAAGTTAATGAGATAATTAAGTGATTAATTTAGTGATCATTGAGCATTATTTAAGACACCTAAAGCAGAATCACTGAAGGACAAAATCACAAATTGTAAGCCACCGTTATGGCGATCAGTGTTTGCTTTAGTTGGGCTCTTGATCCTTTTACTTTAAGTTAAAGTTTTGTTTGTCCGCTGTTATTGATTTATTACAGTCAAATGAACAAAAACAAGTGTGATCTGATAGTGTTGGTTATGTTTTGACATAATCATACTGTGATCTGAAAAATGAAACTCATTCAGATGATCTGGCTTAACTTGATAGCAACAGTTTAGTGGTTCTACGGCATATGACAATTGAAATTTTCTTATAATCCAAAACATTTAATAAAAATTGTTCTGATCAAATCACTTTAAAATGCTTTTATTTAGAAACACAGACGTCAATAATCAGCCTGTGAATCTCAACCGTGGTGACAATAATAATCCTTGTTGCCACCAATCACAACTCATTAATGGCTCCCATCATGCATTGCGGTATGAATAAATTATGATCTGAATTGTCTATGTAATTTACTTTTCCTAATTGAATATTCTGCTCGTCACCATTGTTGAGATGCATTGACTGAATCTTGATATCTGTGTGTGCCTAAAAGAAAAATTTTTTTTTTTTTTTTTACAACTCTTAAGAAATCTTTTATATTATATCTCATGCAGAATCTCAGTTATGCTGTAACCAACATCATAAATACAACCAATTAGTTCAAATGAGGAATGTCATAATATAACCAACACCATTAGATCATTTTTTTTCTTTGTTCATCTGGCAGGTATAACTCAGATACAACAGCTGAGCAAAATCTAAAGTTAATAATATAAGGGTCAAGAGCCCAACTAAAGCAAACACTCATCTCCATAATGGTGACCTGAAATTCCGGTTTTCTCCTTCAGTGATTCTGCTTTAGGTGTCTTCAATAATGCTCAATCATCACTCAAATAATCACTTAATTATCTCATTAACTTTAACACTCTTGAGTGTGGACTCATATACACTCCCAGGTGTGTTCATTTAACACTGAGTTTTTGCTGCGTACAAAGAGCCGTAGTTAACTAACAAGCTGAGCCAAATCGTGTTAAAATCGAGGCCTCGATTTTAACGCGATTTGGCTCAGCTTGTCAGTTAACTACGGCTCTTTGTAGTAAATGCCGCTCCATCTGAAAGCAGGTGAAGGTGATTTACTACTAATCAAGGAACCGGCTTTACTGATTAGACACGCATAACAATATCGTGCGATGAATCGTGCAGCCCTAGATGTGCATAAGAAGTGAGAAGCAAACACAACTGTGGTTTGATTGAGCTGAAGGATGAAATGATGAGCTGCTCAAACCTCTCTGTTGGGTTTGTCTCCTCTTTCTCTCAGCTTTGCCTCCAGTGACGCCACCTCTTTCTTCAGCTGACAGATTTCAGTGATGAAATCCTCAATATCCAGCATGGACAGATCCGTTCCTACTGATTTACAGCAGATCACATCCATCTGTGCTCTCATGGTCAACATCTGAAGACAAACACAACATCATTATTACATGACACATTTAATGAACTCACACTGATTAAAACTCAAAATGACGAACAGAATAAGAAAACTATTGTATTTTCTGATAATATTAATATACCAGTAGATCAGATATAATTTAGTTTCAGATATAAATAAACATAGGTTTAGGCAGGGTGCGATTTGTGAAAAAAACAGAGGGGGGGATGTTTTGAATTTTTTTATTGTTGATATAAAAATAAATAAATAGTGGTCCATTTCGGATGTTATTGTTCTATCGCACTGACAGTTCACATTACAGCGTTTTATTTAGTTTAATAGGCTATAGGTTACTTCTAGGCTATATATCAGCCTCTGCTGAACCACGGATTGATTGCAAAGTTAAACCATCACAGTAGAAATAGTTTTACTGCTGCTGCTAAAGTAATGACGTTAACGTTACACCGCGATGCTGAGCTACAGTCAAATGATAGAAAAGACAGATGCACTATCTGTGTTTGTCAATTCGCCCGAATGAGGCTAATTTGCGTCTACCGCGCTAAACGCCTCATTCGCGCCACAGGACCTCTAGACGCGCGTAAACAAGAGAATCAAGAGAACAAAGCGTCATGCGAATCTTCCGCTCGAGTTCACATTTTTCAACTTGCGCGGAAGACGTTCGCGGCAAACGCGTCGCCTAATTCGCGTCAATGATGCGTCTATTCGCGTCTTTGCATTGACTTTGTATGTAATCTACTCGCGCAAATAATTAAATTTGCGTTCGGTGTGAACACCCCATGAGTGAGTAATCAAAAAACCTTCGCTTTAGCCTCACCGTATGTGTAACTTCGGCCATTTTCAGTGGTGTGACTGGGACACTAACTCTGCTTGTCATAATAGAAAGAGAGAAACAGATAATCAGATTGTGATGTTTATATTCGGTTTATTCCCGCTTCAGTAATATACTGAATATTCTGCCTCCCTTTCGACACACAGCTCCACAGCCCAGCAGACCTGTAACCGTCTGGCAAGTGTTGATAGGCTATTACTCGTGAGGTGTAACCAATCAGAGACGCCGTGGGCGGGACATTGAGCAGAGTGGTGATTACAGAGAGGCTGCGACAGCTTTATCAGAGCCAGCCAAAGTAGCGCATTTTCTAATAAAATTTACTTTAATCAAACCTCGGATCCGTGATAAGTTTTGTCCGTCTCGCCACTAGTGTAGTAGCACTGATCACTTTGAGGGGGGGGGGGATAAATTTATCCCCACCGGGGATAAAAATAATTAAGCAGAGGCAGGGATACATTGACCAGAAAGGGGGAAATCCCACGCATCCCCCCCGGCAAATCGCACCCTGGGTTTAGGTGTGTTTATGCTTAAATTCATTATCGTAAGAATACCATTATACATTAATTATCTAAAAAAACGTCTGGATTTAAACGCAGATTTCAGAAATTAAACATGATAATGTGATACTTGTACTCAATTCTAAGCGTCATTTAAGTGTCCAGCATTGAAAATGAAACGTGTTGACTATGGTTTTTACAAATATTAGTAAAAACACTGTTAGTAAGCAACGGTGTAATGTGTGTTTAACTACAAATATACTATTATTTATATTAAACCCAAGCTAAACTATGGTTACCATGATAAAATCACGGCTAATTCGTTTTTTAATGATAAATGCGAGTAAGTAGTTTATTTAAAGCTCATTAAAACACTTTAGACAGAAAATCCCCAATCACACAAACAAACACACCTCAGTCTCAGCGCGACAGGCTTCCTCTTCTTCAGTGGTTTTACCGGCGCACTGATCGAAGAGCGTCACAGCGACTCCTACAGGCTTCAGGAAGAAACGCTGGTCAGTAGATATCGGCTGCGTTCGAGAAACCGCATACTCAATGAGTAGGTACTTAATTTCAATGAGTACTTACTTAACGAGCGCTAAAAGAGTAGGTACTTTATAGCCAAATCTCGTTGAGTATGAATCGATCCGGATATCATCCGCCACGTTGACGTTATCATGTGACCTATGACGTTATCACACGCGCAACAATTTAAAAGTTATGAGCAACAGGTGCACCGACATCTCACTGCATCAGTACAACCTAACTAGAACGGTTTTCATCAGCGTCTGAAATGGTTGGCATGTCTGCAATAGCTAGACGAATGGGCAGCTGCTCGACGATCTCGCCTTTGGAGAAGATTGATGATTTTTTACTCAAACAAAGCAAGTATTACTACTTAAAAAAAATTAAGATTACCCCAGAACGAATTGCATTACTAGCCCACCCCAACATTTATGCACAATAATAATGACAAATACTAACCAACACTTAATTATATAACATTTTCTTAATGAAAATTATCTATTTTTGTAAAACAAGCAAACTGTTGTATTATACGACATAGCTATGAATGAATACACACAGTATAGACAAATGCAGCTGATGTGAATACATACATTTTTATTCAAGCAATGATAAATGCATGAATTCATGAAATTAATTTATTTTATATAAATGAATGAATAAAATAAATCATCACAATAAATAAAGTCAATACCACATGAAACATCGCTTTATTCAAGCTTTTTGTTCAAACAAACTATGATGTATTTACAGGCAGTGAACCCCACATCATACTGCCATCTCAGCGGAGCGGTTCCCATTCTGCAGCTTTATCTTGATGAGGCAGCTGACCACCGCGCCCACCTTCGCCTGTCTCTGCCGTCCATCAGGTCCCTGATCGCTGCAGTCAGACTGGAATCGGACCATGGATGGGAACGGGAGATTGAGGTCCTTGTGTTCCTGCACTGGCTGGCCCATGCAGCGTCATACAGGGTGGTGTCGCGGACCTTCGATATCCCCAAGACCTCTGTGCATGACATTGTGCACAGAGTGAGCGAGGCCATCATGGGAATTCTGAGGAGAGTGATTAGCTTTCCGACCGGAGATGACCTGGAGGCAGTGGGAGCAGGATTTGCACAGCTGTCTGGGTCACCAGCTTTCAGCAGAGCAGTTGGTGCAATAGACGGCTGTCACATCCGAATTTAACCTCCAGCAAATAACTCCCACTGCTACTACAACAGGAAGCTGTTTCACTCCGTCCAACTCCAGGCCATCACTGATCACCGGGGGAAATTCCTTGATGTGTTTGTGGGGTATCCTGGGTCTGTGCACGATGCCAGGGTGCTGAGGAACAGTCCCGTGTATGCTGGCGGCCTTTACCCACCTGCAGGAGAGTGCATCCTCGGGGATGGAGGCTATCCTTGCCTGAGTGCACCCATCTGCCTCATCACCCCGTACAGAGAGCCAGTACAGAACCCTGTGCAGGCTCGTTACAACATCGTGGAGAGAGCGTTTGGGATGCTGAAGTCACGCTGGCGCTGCATTTTCTTCAAGGCCTTGGAGGTGAGCCCTGCCTTCGTGCCTGAGGTTGTTGCGTGCTGCGCTGTGCTTCACAATCTCGCTCTAGTCAATGGGGACATCGTTGAGCCAGAGGATGAGGAAGACCTTGATGACGGCCTCCCTGATCCCCATAACCTTGAAGCAAGAGTGGGAGAACATGTGCGGGACAATCTGGCTGCTGCGGTGTCTGCTCCAAACATCCCTGTGCCGGCTCTCCATGAGCACGACTACCTTTAAAACATTTAACAAGATTAAAATGTTTTACAATTCATGTTGTCAGCATTCTGTTTCTTGACAAATGTCATTTTATAGGTTTACAATTACATGCAAATATTTGTTAGAGCTTTACTACCTTTTGCATTTAGTCACTTTGGATAAAAACATCTGCCAAATGCATAAACGTGATTGATTTTTGTAAAGCTTATTTGAAACGGTCCCAGGCATAAACGCTCAAAGCTGCTTATTTCGTCAAAGTATTACTATAGTACAAAATGCATACATATATTTACTACTATTTCTATTTGGTAGGTTAAAGGGTTAGTTCACCTCAACATATAAATACAGCCATTATTTACTTGCTTTCATGCTGTTAGATCCTTCTGTTTTTTTTTTTTTTATTGTTTAAATACAAAAGGGGATGTTTGTCAGAGGGATCAAACAACATGAAGGTGAATAAATAATGACTTAATTATTTGCTTGGGTTCACTAACCCTTTAGTCACTATTTTAGTGTGTAGATAATGCAAAACTTAAGGTAGTTTGTGTAAACAGTCTCAAGTCCAGCTTAGGTCATGGAGGGCTATTGTCCTGCAGAGTTTTTCCAACCCTAATTATACACACCTGAATCAATTTAAACTTAATTAATAACTGACTACTTGAATTGACAGGTGTGTTGGAACTGAACCCTCTATGACCTGCCTTGAAAGTCTCTGCATGAGCTCTATGTGCATTTAGAAGTCATATAATACACTCCAATAAAACTTTTGTTTTAAAGTGCGTTTTTTTTTTTGCATTACACCACACATTCACTAATTATTCATCACTTCATAAATATTTAATTTATGAATTTTATCACAATCTTAAAGTATCACCAAATTTCTAGAAGTCTATAATGTACTGTGAATGCCTAGAAATTGTTTGTTTTATATACATATTGTACCAAAGTCTTAGGCCACCATTTGTTGTTGTTGCACAGTACTGTATGTATGTATATATCATTTAATTCACATTACCCAAATGTGTAAATGATCATAAGATGTTTTTGTCATACAATTTATTTTTTGGCAAGTATTTCAAGAACCGAAAGAAATCTTTCATCTCTTTCTTTTGTCTCTTTCTCTCTCCTTTCCTCTCTCTCGTTTGCCTCCCGGTGCCATCTCTCTTCCCTTTCTCTTACGTTTCTTGCTAATCTTTCCTCGCTCTCTCGTCTCTCCCGTTCTCTTCTGTCCTCCTTCTCCTCCATTTCTCTCCACAGCCTCTCCTCCCTTTCAGCTGCTTTCCGCTCTCTCTCCTCTTCTCTCTCCTCCATCTCCCGGATCAGGGGCCTGATGTATAAACGTTGCGTACGCACAAAATGGGCATAGAAATATGCGTACGCATTTTTCCACGCACATATCGGGATTTATAAAAAATAAACTTGGCGTAAATAAGTGCGCACCATAAGGATGCTCTTGACCGTGCGTACGCACTCTTTTAGAAGAGTATGTGTTTTGGCGACACCAACTGGCCCAAATAGTAATAACTATTTAAAATGAAAAACTTCAAAATTATCCTATTACATCACCCAATAAATCAAATTGCATTAACCTGAATTATCATTATCAGCATTCTTAACCAGGTGCAAATACTATTGTTGTGTAATGAATGGGCTATAAAAAAGTAGGCTATGTGCGTATATAACATATCATCATAATGGATGCTCTAGCGCTGTTAGAAGACCTCTTCTTCGTATTCTTTGTATTTACATTACAGCCCTTAATCCCGTGTTCATGGACAAATGTTCATGGACAGAGGTCTCAGGTGTGATCCAATTTTTTTTTAATACATGTTATATCAATCTCTTCGATAAAATAAAATCTATCAATTTATGTTGTTTTTTTATTTTATTTTGGGGGTATTTTTTTTATTTATTTACGCGTTGGGCCGTTTGTGAAATAAACGCATATAGCCTATCTAACGGCAGATCTTCATGATGAGTCATAAAAATCATACAAACAGTGCATGTTCACAATAACAGTTTTTAAAAATAAGTAAAATAATTATTTAAACTATGTTTTACTTCTGATATAAACATTTAGATTAAATATGCCAAATTCTCATTAAAGGAGTTAAACACTTAAACCACATGAAATCATTACTGAGAAGTTACAACATTTTTTATATTCAATAAATATAAATATTTGTTGTGGATGCAATGCTTCTCAACACTTTTCCTAGCATGCTGTGTTTTAATGTTTTAACTACAGAGATAATTTGCTTATGATAATAGCAGATTGTCTGAGAAAATATTTTCGTGCAAATAATGCACAACAAGGTCTATCTGTCTCCATTAAAATATATAAATCAATTAAAAATACTATTTGGCCAGTGAAAAAGATTGAGAAAAACTTTCTCTGAAATGTATTTTACACTATTTGATTTATTTATTCAAAAACAAGTCAAGGATAGGCTACTAAATGATTTTTATTGATGTAATGTGACGGCACATCCGTATTTCATATTTTCCTAATGTCTTGTACCGTTAAACATGTCATCACGTGGATGAATAATCATATGCAAATGATATGCAGATGAGGACATGCATAGTAAAACTAGGCGTTGTAAACTCCATATATGGTTATTTCGGGGTGGAGACGCTTGTGCGCACAATCTTCCGCTGACTGGGATATATAAAGTGAATTCTGCGCAGGTTCTGGCGTACGCACGGTTTTATAAGTCTGAATATTTTTTTGCGTACGCCATTTTTGGCTTTTCGCCGTACGTACACTTTTAGTAAGGATCCTACGCACAGTTTTATAAATGAGGCCCCAGGTCCTCAACATTTTGAGGCCTTTTCCTGGCTCTTGCTGGCCTCACTGAGGATGAAGAGGATGAAGAGGCCACAGCAACATCCGTACCACATGAGGCAACGAGAGCAGGAGGAGTGATGGAGGGTCTTCCCCCAAACGCCTCATCCATGGCAGTGTACCACTTCCAGGACGCTGCTGTGGCCCCTCCATCCTCAGTGCTCACCCCCGTCTGCGGACATTTCAGATCCTGCAAAAATGCACAAGCATGATACAAAAGCAGTCATTTTAACATCACAATATTTAATCATTTCATTTCTGTATTGGAAGTAACAAAATGATCTTAATTTGTATTTTTGTTTCAGGTTTTCCCATTTTTTTATTAACAAATGCCGCCGTCACCCTGCCTTGCAGGTCCTGCTCCACCACAAAAACTCTGCAGCAAATGCAGAAAAATCAAGAATCAAAAAAGTGCTGTAATATCTCTGTTTGAAAATACAATAATTGAAATATACTACAAATAAACAATTAAATAGATTTTTCATTATTTCTGTATACTCACTCAAAGCCTTTGATGGCAGCATTGCGCTTTCCGGTGAAGAGGGCTTCATGAGCCACTCTCCACCGGATAAGCAGCCGGGTGTGTGTGTGTGTGTGTGTGTGTGTGTGTGTGTGTGTGTGTGTGTGTGTGTGTGTGTGTGTGTGTGTGTGTGTGTGTGCACTCTCCAGCGGATAAGCAGCCGGGTGTGCTCGTCTGTCCCTGTAATATCCAGACAAGATGCACATCATAAATGTTCCACAATTTTAAACAGTACTAATGGACAAATGAAATAGATTACTTATGTTTAGTTGCTTTATGTAAATGTATTAAACATTTGTGTAATGAAAACAGTTGCCAAAAGTGAATTCTCCTAAACAATAGTACACATACATCACTCAGATGTCTATTTCATATCTATTAGACGTAGTAATCTGCAATTCTTATAGAAGATTTTCTTGCCAGATATTAAATAGACATTTAGTAATTGTACTTAAGATGTATACGGTTTAAAATGTATGCAAATCCAGTTTGGAGACGTATGTGTCCTTACTGGAGCTCCTCTGTTAGCTTTAACGTTACATAATAAAATGCGATTTACAGCAAAATCACAAATTTACCATACTATATAGCGTCTTTACACCTTCAACAATTCAACAGTTTACTCTACAGTAGTTCAACACATGCGATTTCGTTTGTACTCACATTTGAAAACACTCTCGTCCATCCTTTCCGTCATGTTCGAGTATGATGTATCCTCTTCTTCTTCTTCTTTTTTATGACGTATCCTCTCGCGTGGCCTCCTGGGATAGAAGAGTAACCATCGGTTGAGCACTCAAAAATCTGTCCGGAAGCAGTAAGCCATCCGGGAACTTCTCGCCTACTTTTTTATGAATACTGATGTTTCGAACGTACTGCTTCCTTCACGTACTGTTTTCGCCTACTATATAGTAGGAAAGTAGGCATATTCGAACGCACTAAAAGTATACTTACGTCCGAATCTCGCGATAATTAGTACGTCACCCAGGTAATTCTCGCCTACTCTTTTATGATTCGTACATACTTTTCGCTCGCCTACTCTTTTCCCCATACTATATAGTAGGGAAGCATGCGGTTTCGAACGCAGCCATCATCTTTTATAGCCAATTTCTCCGTCGTTTTCTATATCAAAAACAAGCTTAAATTCCAGTAGTGCAGCCACGACCGTGAAAATACAGCCAAAACCGTCAGCTAGAAAACCATGCTTATGCATTTCTATGGTAAAAGTAATATTGTTCAATTAATGTTGATGCAAGTTTTAGCTGTTATTTTTCGGCCATTAGAGGTTATTTTTGTTCTTGATTTGTCATGTTCATGGCACCACTTGATTTCCCAACGGATCTGTATCGTGTGTTATTGTATTTCTGTGTCAAATTCAGTTCAGCTCTGTAAACATGAACTGTGGTTCTGCCATGTTTTTAGAGTTAATATCACTGCTAAAAGAAGCTGTAGCTGAGTTTTTTGTTTATATGAGACCAACAAACAAATAAAACTATCAGCCTGCACATTAAAAGAGAAGTTAGCTGCCACAAAAAAAAAAAAAAAAAAAAGTTTTTCCATCAAGAGGATTAATTTCTTTGCAGTAAATATCTCATCTGACATGGTGGCACAAATGCTCTGGGAAAACACATGAAATTAAACATAACATTGTGTGAAAGGAAAACCAGGGCTCTTTCTTGATTAAATAAAACTGATCCCAATAAAAACCATCCAACAATGGGAAAAAAAGGGTGCAATTACCTCACAATCATCCTTAAGTAACTTTCAACACTTTTTACACCGCTACGCGGTTTGGAGCCGTCTCTGTCTCGCATGCACGCTCGCTCTAGATTCTGGGAGATTTTAACTAATTTGCGGTATAACTAGTCGATCACAAGTGTCTCAACAGGGAGATCTATAGATAAACTCATCTTTCAGGTAGTAGTGTATAATACTTCTGTGATGTTCTGTAATACCTCTATAGTACTTCTAGTAGGCTATGTCCCAAAATACTACAAGACTCCTATAGTTGTTTTTTATAAGGGATGTCTCATTTACTTTAGCGTTATCAGCTACGTAATGATGCGAGTCGTGAAGATATGGAGTAGTTCGAGGTCTGCACTTAATACAGACTGCAGTGAGTTAGGGATAACTGTCAGCACAGTCCCTCGGCAACTTCATACTACTGATCACCATTTTACAAAAGGATTCATAGTTTGGAGGGAAGCATACATACTATTGGTAAGTGACAAGGTTTTATGGAGTTATAGTATGCAACATACGCAAGTTGATTGAGTTATAGGCTAATGTTACCGGTAGCTACCGCGATGTCTTACCTGGAGATTCAACCAGACAACAAAATATGTCTAAACGACACCTCCGGCCATTTGGTTGGGTCATTGTCCCAGTTTTTAATTAAATAAGGGCAATCATAACCTATTGCAGTTCATTTTGCAATGTACCGTTGCCGGTCGGCAGGCGTTAATGACTCGCAATACGGCATTTTTGCCATTCAAAAACACACGATGTTCGCGGCGTTTTCCCCCACGCCGACTCCGCCCTCGCCACGCCCCCAACTATGACTAGTTGCCGCCTGTATGCATGGTCTGGGTGAATACTCGATTCTGATTGGCTGCAGGGTGTCCATTAAACAGTGATAGAGGACACCTAGTAAAGGAGTTCTAGTGAAACTGACTGTTTACCGTTCGAAATTAATAAATAAATGCGCTGGCTACATCAGCTGTGAGTAACCATAGCAACAGGCAGTCAAAGTATCCATTTACAATTTATTGTATCAAAACAAACATCTAGTTATCCAGCCTACTAATACAACAATGAGCGACTTCGTTATTTCTTTTAACCTTTTTGGAGAATTTGACAACTTTAATGACTGGGATGCTGCTTAAGAAAGATAAATTGTAAATAAAATGGAGAAAAGTTAAAAACAGAGTAAGTTAGCTAAACTGAAGGGTTCTATGAGCTGAGCGGACTATAAATATCTCCGGTTGCTAAATAAACCGTCAGGCGTAACCAGAGAAAACAAGTACCTGTATAAATAAAAAATAAAAAAAAGATATTGTTTGTAAAAACTTTAGATTTCGATTGTAAAACTAATTAAAATATAAACTAATGTTATAAAAATGTGTTATTTGGCAATGACCATATAAGCAGGTTAATGCCCGACGAGGTGTCCATTGGCTAGGTATTAATGGACTCCGCTGCGCGTCGGACGGTTCACGCCTCGCCGTCATCCATTTGGACACCTCGTTTCATTACCCCTTACATAAAATTCAGGAACGCATACTATTTTGAGACTTTTAATAGGTGAAGTTCAATCAATCTACCAAGTTTAAAGGGATACTTCAGGATTGAGCATTAACACAGCGGGCTATGGAGGGATTATTGGGTCAGATTGTAAACTAAAAGTCTAAAACTAAAAGTCTAAATTTGAAACAAAGTCTACGTCGAAAACTAAAAGTCTAAGTCGAAAATTTATTTGGTATTTAGGATTGGGCAAGTTCATTTCATTTATTTAATTTATTTGTTTATTTTACAGGGACAGTGCTCATTAATTAACAGTAAAATAACTGTAAATGAGCCAGAGTTAGCTCAACAGGCTAATTTTCATCTGTTGTCCCTGGCCAGTTATTATGAAGGCAACCTAAAATCAAGATATAAAAAAAAAAAAAAAACTTTTTACAGTCCACAAATAATAACAGCATAGAAAAGTAATGATAAGACAAAATACAACACACAACAATAAGTAACAAGCAACATCAGCACACAACATAGCCTATAAAATGAGAGATAAACAAGTTTGACACAAGACAATCTGCTAGCAAGCAACAATTCTCAGTAGGCAGTCAGTAGTCTAATGTGCACATTTCTGATTATCAATTAGCCAGTTCTTAAGCTGACCAGTAAAAGAACGATAAGTCTTTGTTTCTCTTATCAGACTTGGCAATAGATTCCACTGTTTAGTTGCAGTTACAGAGAACGCTGACTGACTAAAGGCACTTTTTCGAGTGGGAATGATACAGTCCCCTCTTGTGATACCTCTAGTGACATGAGTGCCTGCTCTCTGCATAACAAATGTCTTCATTGGAGGTGGAGCCGTGGTATGCATCTTAAAAACTAGACAAAGGTTACTGTAAGTGATCAAGTTTTCCCAACTCAGAAGTCTATGGGTATTTAAAATTTGACAGGTGTGAAAACTATTAGGTTTCTGAACTAAAACTTTAAGAGTACATTTATAAAGACTTTCCAGTGACTTCATTGTAGACTTGTTAGCTTGTGCCCAGCTTGTCAAACAGTATGTAAAATGCGGGATAATCATAGCATTCATATATATCATAGCAGTTTCAAAGTTGAATGATTCCCTAACAAATTCCCTAACAAATTACTTCAATTAAATCTAACTCGTTTGCACATACTAATTGGTATTTAGGATTGGGCATTTGGGATTTAGGATTGGGCATTTGGGATTTAGGATTGGGCATTTAGGGATTTAGGGATTTAGGATTGGGCATTTTTGGATTTAGGATTGGACATTTGGGATTTAGGATTGGGCATTTAATCATTTAGCCATTTAGGATTGGGCATTTGAGGATTGAGGTGTATGCAAATAAGGAGGCGTGGACCAAATACTGGAGGCTGGATTTGAAATGGCTTGTGCGCAGAGGCCCCTTATGGACAGCAGAAGGAGCGCCCAGTTATAAGGAGCACACTGTAATGAAACCAAACAGAGGAAGTGAGCAGGGCTGGAGCGGAAGCCTTTTCTTTGTCCAAAATGTCCAGCGCCTGTCTCAACAAAGATGCTAGCTCTGGCTTTGCCATTGTTAATGTGGCAGCCAACATGGATGGCAGAGCACGACAACTTTCACTTTGAAGAGGACGCTCTGCCAGTGTGCTCCTTAGCACTGAGCTCCTTCTGATGTAAGGCAGATCTGATGATTCAGTGTCGAAAGCAGAAGACAGATCCAGGAGAATGAGAACTGATGATTAGGAAGCAGCTTTTGCGATCCCCAGGGCTTCTGTGGCCGACAGTAGTGCAGTCTCGTTTGAATGCTCTTTCTTGAAGCCAGATTGGTTGACACCCAGCTGGTTGTTCTGAGATGATAATAGGTTGAAAGCAACTCGTTCAAGTGCTTTCGCTATGAATGGTAGGAGAGAGACAGGTCTGTAACTCAATACAAGTGACGGGTTTAATGTGGTGGCACAAACGCTCTGGGAAAACACTTGAAATTAAAAATTAGTAACATTGTGTGAAAAGAACACCATGGCTCTTTCATGATGAAACAAAAATATATTTTTTTAATGAAATTAAATGAAAACCACCCAACAATGTAACAAAAAACTGTCTTTCAATCATCCTTGAGCCACTTTATAACACTCGAAACATGTTTAACAGCATTCTGAAATCCAGGCACTCTTACTATTTTGACGTCAAGTTCAATCTCTCAAGTTTAAGATACAATCATTGTTCAATTCTGTCCAACACAACATATACAGAGTTTGGTTCAATCAGAGCCCGTCTACGGAGAGCCTGGCCACTCCCTATTAAGTCCTATTGTACCAAATTTTGGTTCGAAGTTCCACTGGGGGCGATTGCCCATGAGTGCAAAATGAATGGGAGTCTATGGAGCTAGAGGCTAAATGTGTCTCTTTCACCCGATTGCCTTTGAGAAATCTCAGATTTGATTGTAGGTTTTGCAAGTTCAACATGGGCTATAGGTCGAAAGTTGAATGAACGAGTACTTATGTCCTTTCGATTTCTTACAGGTTGAGTTGTTGTTGCCCATAACACGCTAGAGACCAGAGATACCGCTTGATGGCATCGTGGCATCCGAAGCGGGATCAGAATGTTAAGGCGGACTAAACTCTTCTAGCACGTGTGTTTACCTGTGTCAGCTGTGTGTTTACCTGTGTCAGCTGTGTGTTTACCTGTGTCAGCTGTGTTGTCGATGCCTCGAGAGAAAAGAAGTGCAGAGGGCGAAAACACCAAAGTGACTGAAGGATTGCCGTAAAGCAGTATCTCTGGTGATACGATGTGTATGACATCATTGCTCAACAAGACACTGCCTCCTACTGGCATAAAGAGCTCAATGTACAGTTTCAGGATGAGCTTAATTACTATTTTATCCAGATTTCCTGATGAGAAGACACTATGATGATTCTGGAGCAGTTTGTTCTTTAGTGTGTTTCTTCTGGTGAGTCTGAAAACTACCTAAATAAGCGAATCTCTCGTCACAGATGGAGCAGCGGTATGGCTTCTCTCCTGTATGGACTCTCTCATGAGTCTTCAGGGCGTCCGATCGAGCGAAAGTCTTGTCACACTGAGAACACTTGAACGATCTTTCTCCTGTATGAATCCGCTGGTGATTTTTAAAGGTACCATGTTTACCGAAACTCTTCCCACAAACGCCACAGTGATACGGTCTTTCTCCAGTGTGAACTCTCAGATGAACTCGAAAATGAGCCGGATCAAAGAAGCTCTTCCCGCAGTAGGAGCACAGGTACGGTTTCTCTCCGGTGTGAGTCCTCTCATGGCAAATCCAATAAGATTTGTGACGGAATCGTTTATCGCAGTGTGAACACTGATACGGCTTCTCCTCAGAGTGCATTTTCTGGTGTGACTTTAGAGAACTTGAGTTTGTGAAGGTTTTCCCACATTCGCTGCACTGGTACGGCCTCTCGTTGGTGTGAATGCGCACATGCTTCTTCAGACTGGATCCATTCATGAATCTTCTATCGCAGTGAGGACACTTGTACAGCCTTTCGCCCGTGTGGATTCGCTTATGAACCTTAAGATTCCCTTTGGTGAGGAAATACTTGTTGCACTCGATGCAGTGGAAAGTCTTTTCGCCAGTGTGGATTCTCTTATGGCTGGAAAGTTGTTGTTTGTTGCGGAAATACTTGTCGCACTCGCTGCAGTGGAAAGTCTTTTTGTCTGTGTGTGTCTTTATATGAACTGTCATATTAGACGGAGTGGTGAAAAAATCCTTCCCGCACTGTTCACAGTGAAACTCTTTCTTCTTCTTGTGGTCTTTTGAATGACGTGTCTTCTCTTCTAAGGTAGGAAAGCTGATGTTGCATCTCTTGCAGGAGAAGCTTTTCTGTTCTGTGTGTTTTCTCTCATGTCTCGCTAAATGTCCCTGTGAGCTCAATGTTTTCCCACAGGTTACACAGGACAAACTCTTGACCTTCAGCTGATCTTTTGATGTCGAGGTTGTTTCTTCATCAGTAGATGAACCGCCATTCACATCTGAAAAGAAAAAAGGTATTAAAATGTCTAACTTAAAAATATCGGTCTATATTTTTCTATAACTTCTAGAGCTTAAACATTGACCAAGATAAATGTGTAAACCAAAACGCCGTTGTCGTGTAAATGAACGGCCAAAACGCATACAAAGTTTTACATTTTTATTTGAAAATGGTGTCCTGTAAACAGCCTCTCAGAGTGTTAAAGTTAATGAGACAATTAAGTTATTAATTGAGTGATGATTAAACATTATTGAAGACACCTGGTGTTAAAGCAGAACTCTGTAACTCTCAGAACTTTTTCGCTGATCTTCGTGTTTATTGTCGCGTGTTTCCTCCACGAGCTCCCCCTAACGCTGTTATTATCCAAGCCGGCCAACTTTATCGTGCGGAGCCTATGACAATAATTGTCTGTCAAGTTTGCCACATAGACAGCAGCAGAGGTGTATAGTTGAAAAGTAGAAGTAGAGAAAATGTATAAGACTAGATGGCTCAAATTTGAATTTTTTCACATTTTGAAAAATAACCCCTGAAATGATAACTTCTGGTGGATATTGTATGCTATCATACATTATAGCATATTATAATAAAACTTATTACGCCTATATATTTATAGAATAGCAAAGTAGGGCTAATCAATATACAAGACTGAACCACATATAGATATTTAAAGGCTATCATGATCATTTTGCCAACAATGAACCATGGATTTGTTTAGTTTATAATATGTTTTATTTTTAACTTGAACAAATACAACATATTACATTCAAAACTCATCGGCTTATACTGCATTTGAAGAAAAATAAACAGTTTTCTGTAGCCTTGTGCGAACTTATTGTCAGTCATACTGATTAGTCGTCATTGTTGCTATGATACGTGACTCACAATGACTAACGACCAATTAAAAGGCCATTCTCTGATGATGTTCCAAGACCGCGGCTAGACAAACAGGGGGAGAAATCTGTCTATGGGAGAAATTTGTATCTACCGCACTTTCAGGGTTTTTTTTTTTATCATAGCCTAAATGTCTTCGTTCATAGTCTGTCTGACATATATTAGAAGCTCCATGTCTGTCATGGATTTGCACTGAATTGATTCTCACAAGACGTTTATGTGTCAAATACGGGACGATTCCGTATTATACGGAACGGTTGGCAACCCTACTTCAGACACAGTCTTTGAAGAAATTAAAAAACACATTTGAAGTCACCATAACAGTGATTAGTGTTTCCATTAGTTGGGCACTTAACTCTTATTAGACCTTTTGTCTCTTTTGACAGTGTGTGTGTGTCAAACATTTACAGCAGCAAAGAAAGCAAAACTTAAATGAGATCAGGTGATGATGGTTTCCTGGTGATGGTTTTATTATCATCATGAAACAGACTGATGCACTGAGGTTTTTATAAACTAACAAATATATTATTCCACTAATATATTCACACATCACAAATTCTCTGTTACTGCAGCATGAGATTCAACAATATAACAATCGGTTTAAATATTTTAACAAACATGAAATTAAAAAAAGGGCCATGCTGACACACAGATATCAACAATCAGCGTATGATTCTCAAGAATGGTGACAATCACAAATATTAAGATAAATTTAGAACATCACTGAAAACTACTAATTCACAACAAAAAACAACAGCAAAAAATAAAAGCAAATATTTAAAATCAAACTAAATTATAGGACAATTCAGCATAATTTATTTATGTTGCAATGCATTCCTGGAGTTTTGTACTATGATGGTGCCCAGCATGCATTGCAGCAAAGTACTTTTGATTGTCACCATTGTTGAGATTCATACGCTGATTGTTGATGTCTGTGTGTGTCATTATAAACATCTCATGTTTACTCATCTCATGCTGCAGTAAAACAGGGTTTGTGTTGTGAAAAAATATTAATGTGACAAAAAAATTGTTAGATTAAAAATCTCAGTGAATCAGGCCATTTCAAGATGATTATAAAACCATCACCAGGAAACCATCATCTCCTGATCTCACTTTTGCTTTCTCTGCTGCTGTAAATGTGTTTGACACATACACACACACACACACACACACACACACACTGTCACGGGACCCACAATAGACAAAGGATATAATAAAAGTTAAGAGCCCAACTAATGAAAAAGAGCCCATTTAGAAAGAGCCCATTTTCAAATAACTTCTGTAGACGTCTGACAGAAATAAAGTCGGTCTGGTTAATAATAAGTGAAGCTGGTAATGCTGTTTGTGGAGTTGTTTAATCCTCCTCTGCTGAGATCTTCACAAATTTCATGTCTTCTTTTCTCTTCAGTGGATTTCATCTAAGACTGTGTCTGAAGTCAGTTGTAGTTCTTATGTTTCTGGTCGTCTCTTTTTCTGTTCTGAATTCAGGGGGGGTTCTAAGGTCAGTGGATATTCGGGGCTTTAGCTCAAACTAAAATTGGGTATTTTTATTTAAAGGAATTAAATAATTATAAAAAAGCGATTTAAGGGAATAAAGAAAAAGAAAGGCTTATTGTGTTAGTGAAATAATTTAAACTATTTGCAAATAATATTTTATTTTTAAGTATGCATACATTCTCTCTACATGAATCAAGGAAATGATAGCATATTTTCAATTCAAAAAGGCAACATTTAATAAATAAAAAAGTGTAATTGAGTAATTTGCGTCACCGGATACTGTCGGATTTGAACATTTCTATTGTAAAACAGTTGTCAAATATTAAATGTTTATCTACTTACATTTTACCAGGCATGTGTTCACTGTTAACAGTCTTCTGTGAACGGTAAGCCCTGCCTTCTTTAATCATTTTGACATTGATGAGCTAGACCGCTGAACTTTTAGTCATCCTAACAACAAACAGCGGTGCGTAATGGAGTTCATCAGAGCAGACTCAAGAATATCAAATACATTGCAGTTAATCTCTTATTTGCATCTTAAGTTTATTGCCAATAATAAAGACAGGTTTGTGAAATTGTAGAACTCGGTGAGCTCGCGCAAAACAGCACAGCGACTCATTTAAACGCCTCTGATTGGCCGATGCATTCAACGGACATGTCTGTGATTGGCTACAATGCTCAACGCTGCAAATGCATGTTGTAAGTACCTTTTAATGCAAAATGGAAAATATAAATAAAACTGCAATATGCACTTTTCATGATTAGATATTCGCTGCAGCTGTAATCTTACTCACATTTGGTTTTTCTGATTAATTGTTTTGCTCTTTGAGAAAGACAAGGTAACAAAATATTCGGGGCTTTACTAAAAATATTCGGGGCTTTACTAAAAACATCTGGGGCTTAAGCCCCCTTAACCCAGCCCTAGCGCCGCCCGTGGGTGAATTAAATAAAAAATAAGGAACATCCTGGATCTGTTTTTTCGCTCTTCTTTATTCTTTTTTATGTATTGTAGAAGTATCGGATCGGGACTCGGTATCGTTAGATACTCAAAATCAAATGACTCGGACTCGAGGGCAAAAAAACCTGATCGGGACATCCCTAACGACAACACGGATCACTTTGGTCTTGCCAATGGAACCATTTGGCAACTTTTTAAAAGTAAATTTTCTATTCAGAATCTTATTGGCATCCATTTCGGCGTCTTGCGCTCGTCATCCACTCAAAACGTAACGTAACCCAGCCTACTACTCTCTGGCCGACTCACAAGCCCAAACAAGTCTAGCTAGGTCTAGCTAGATCCTGTGTGGTGTTGTAGTTTTATTTTCAGACAGGACGGGGAATGTCCAGCGCTGGCCGCTGGGTTCAGCATTGCCCTTCAGATACAACTCGATTGGCGCTGCGAGACGTCAGAGCAAAGTAAAACTTTTAGGATGCCCCCGTTTCTATTGGCCGTGCTGAGTCACAGAACGCAGCGGCAAAAGTTGAACTATTTTGAACTTTGACCACGGCGTGGGCACCACAGCTCTTGGGCTTTGGTCAACAAAACCCGCACACCACGTCCTATTGCAAAAGCATGTGAAAAAAAAACTACAAAGTTTGCTTGGCCAAAAAGAACGCTAATCTTGCGATAAAAAAAATGCACCCCATTACTAATGCATTTAATTGATAGCCCTAATTTTCACAAACAATTGCTGCCCTGGCACACACAGACATCAATAATCAGTGTATGAATCTCAACAATGGTGATAAACAGCATATTTAGATAAACAGATCAACTCTGAACATTAGAAAACAAGCTACAAAAAAGTCACATGAAAACAGCAGAAATAAAATAAAATAATAAGAATAAAGGAAATTACTAAGACAATTAAGCTCATTTTTTATTCATGCAGCAATGCATGATGGGAGCCATGAATGAGTTTTGATTGGTGGCACCCAGAATGCACTGCAACATGCTTTATAATTGTCACCATTGTTGAGATGGGTTGATTCTTGATGTCTGTGTTTCTAAAAAAAAAAGAAAAAAAAAAAAAAAAAAAGTTTAGACATTATAATTGCTAATACATGTGTTATGCTGTACAGGACAGTGCTGCTATAATCAATAAAGTAAACTTAAGTCAAAACTTAGGCTCTAAATGAGTTCAGTGATTCAAGTAAATAAAAGATTATGTTAAACCTCTGGGCGCCACGGTCGAGTTTACTCGACAAGATGCGGCACTGAATAAAACGGCTGATTTTGTCAAATAGGGTGTCAAATTTCATTCGACCTCCCCTCCACTAGATCTCAGACATGTCACACTTCATCCCCGACTCAAAAAAACGTCATGCTTCTATATAAAATCTTTGAGCTAGAGCGCATTGAATCAGTGTGAACAAAAGCGGGGCTAGTGTGCGAGTGAGCCATTTTATCAGAGCAATATTGTCAACGTCAGCGAGTATTTGCATTCGATTATTATTATTATTATTATTATTATTATTATTATCCAATGGCATCAATAAAGCTTACCCGCAATGAAGTGTTGGGTCTTCTATTCGCGGACCCTGATTCTGAAGGGGAATATCTGCCTTCAGAAGATGACGGTGATTCTGAAAGTGAAAGTATAGCCCTAACCAAGCACAAACGGTGAATCCTTTGCCCAATGTAGATGGTCCTTTGCCCAATGTCAGTGGTGGGAACAGTGTTTCCCGGGGTCGGAGTGTTCATCGCGAAGTTAGCAGGCATGTTAGTGTTGTGGGGAATGAGGCGGGAGATTTTTACCGCGCTATATGTAACTTTGTCTTCTGACCGTGTGCCTCTCCGCGATCGCGGCGAGAGTATTGTGGTGGAGACTTTGTCTAATGCTACTGGGTATGTTAGACGAGGTCGAAGTATTCATAGGACAGTTAGGGGGCAACGTGGAGTAGGGTGGGGAGTCGCAATGACAATGACAGTAGTCATTTAGATCTGAACTAAACAGGTCTTGTCTACTTGTGTTTGTGTCATATGAATAATATATATGTGCCCCATACATGGAATCAGAGTGCCTACTGTATGTAGTAAATGGAAAATCTCTACAGCAAAAGGCCAACTGCTACATGCATTCGGTTTGCTTCTACCATTTATTAGTAATGATTTACAGTTTGTTTACTACTTACTATTTACCTGAGCATTCAGTATTGTGCAATATAGCATACAGAAGGTGAGGGGGGGGGGGAGAAGTGCTGCATTTTATCATTTAAACGTGACTTTTCATTAAAATTCTATAATCCAAGATGGCCGCCAACACATGACGTCATAGTATGCAAATTAGATGGGAAAATGTAATCCCTACATAAACTTTGGGTCATCCTTAATATATCTCTAATTTACAGAAAGTCTCTATCTTTTATCACTTTTAAGATAAAGCCTTTTGAAATTAAGATGTCAAAATCAAACGTTTTAGGAAAAAACATAAAGGGTTAAAACACAACCAACACCATTAGATCACCTTTTCTCTTTGTTCCTCTGGCTGTTATAACTCACGTACAGCAGCCAAACAATATCTAAAGTTTATGATTTAAGGGCCAAGAGACAAAAATTTGCATTCTGCTTGTTAACATCAGGTGTCTTCAATAATGTTTAATCATCACTAAAATAATCACTTAATTATCTCATTATCTTCTGCTTCAGTTTTACTTATAACACTCTGAGAGTGGACTCATATAAACTCTGAGCATTTAACACTGGGGATTTTACTGTGTGGAAGAAACATACCTGAAGGAATAAAATCACCATCGTCATCATTTCGATTATTCTCATCCTCATTTTCTTCATCCTCAACATAATTTCCTTCATCCTCCTCATTCTGATCTTCATCCTCCTCCTCTTCCTCCTCCTCCTGTTGTTGTTGCTCTGCTGTGGTTTCTTCTCCTCGTCTCTCTATCCGGTTCCTGCAGTCCTCCAGTTTGACGGAGCACATCTTCATCTGCTGTTCTCCAGCGTTACAGTCAGAGGTTTGATCAGCGGATCCATGATCCTGAGCGTCAGTATAACACAGTAAAGTGAGGCTGAGCTCTGAGTCCTGTGTGTCTCTGGATCTCCAGACTGAATCCTGAGCTTCTGTCCCATCAGTCACACACACTGAAACCTCCAGATCCTGACAAACACATCATAGATCAACACAAATAAACAACAACCTGTGGATATTAGCCTCATTACTCAGCAGTTATCTCTAGTGGTTATATTGGTGATTTGTTTGCATATTTTGCTGCTGTCTTAATCTGAGATGAGCATAAGAAGTGAGAAGCGAACACAACTGTGGTTTGATTGAGCTGAAGGATGAAATGATGAGCTGCTCAAACCTCTCTGTTGGGTTTGTCTCCTCTTTCTCTCAGCTTTGCCTCCAGTGACGCCACCTCTTTCTTCAGCTGACAGATTTCAGTGATGAAATCCTCAATATCCAGCATGGACAGATCCGTTCCTACCGATTTACAGCAGATCACATCCATCTGTGCTGTCATGGTCAACATCTGAAGACAAACACAACATCATTATTACAAGACACATTTATAATCACTCTAAGTTGTAATGTGGACTCATGCATTTTCTGTAAAGCTGCTTTGAAACTGTGTATAGGTGTTATTCGATCTGCGTCATCAATGTTTACGACGCCCATTTTGTTGACATAGAAACCACGGCAACTGTCAGTCTGTCAATTGACAAGCGAGGCAGCGCCGGTATTATCCATGGTATTTATCGCTGTATTTGTTTTTAAAAAGCGCGATGGTGTGTTGCGTTAGCTAGGATAAATAGGCTAAACTTTCAGCCAACTCCCCACATAAAAATCTGTTCCCATTATTTTACCAGAGCTAACGTTACGGCCGTTACTGTACGGTACAGGAGCAGCACGCGCTATAACGTTAGTGCTTATATGCGGCTCTTGCAGTGCGTAACTGATCCGCGGCTGTACCACAAACACATACTCGCTATTTTATCAACGCAGGCCAATAATTCCATGCATTACTTCTATATATTAAGTTGCTCAAGCAAATGGTCAAATATTTAACCATGCACTTATATTAAAATCACAATTTAAATTAAAACTTAAAATTGACAAAAACAGCCGACTCTCGTGCCTTTTCTTTTTCATTTACAACAAAATCTAGCATGTCACAAATAACTTCTTTTTCCACCTCCACGAATGAGACGAGTGTCGTTCATTATGTCGCCTTGTTGAGGTAAATTGTAGTTTGTATCATACATACGGATACTGTATGAACGAGATAACGTTAGTTATAAATCCAGATAAGTTACGGCTGGCAATAAGGACGGATCTTTACTTAATGCTATTGGGTCTATTTAATGTGGGTCCACACCAATCAAGCTTATCTTTTCTATACCGACGAGATGAAGCCATTAGGCTCCTGCTCCCCTCAACTCAAATCTGCGTGCGGCTAGGGGCAGGACAGATGTCATGTCAACAATATGGCCCCGGTTAGCTACTTCCGGTGTTTGCGAATAAGCCCTATTGTGATTGGGAAAAGCGCTCATTTGAAAAACAAATGTGAATTGAATTTACAGTGATTTAAACTCAAAATTACAAAAAAAATTATAAAGACGAACAGAGCTACACAGAATAAGAAAATTATTGCAATTTTGATACAATTACTACACAGGTAGATATTAATTACAGATATAAAATAAACATATGTCATTATGGTTATTATCACAAGAATATCATTATAATACATTATTAGGTATGTGGACATATCAATAAATAGCGGCCGCCATTTAGTCCCAAATCTCTGTGCCGAATTATCCCTCATCACTCTGAGCGGGTCTCCTCAAATGCGCTGTTAGCACGCTGTGGGAATCCTTGATTATTTTTAGCTAATCACGTCATTAGGGTTTTCGTCTGCACATTTGTTTTCAATGTTTTCTAGTCAGGCTGCATTTTCCTCCTGAACGGCGATTTTAAACAAGACAGAAGAATTCAAATGTCAATAAATTATTTTCACCCACTTTGGACACTTCTCAGAGGTAGGTGGACATAAAGAACATATGTTTGTGGTGTGCTGTACAAAGTTTCGTGGCCATTTAAACTCCCCCACTTTTTTTATGACTACCGACACTGAACGTTACCTGTAGAAGAGCTGTCAAAATGCAGCGCGTCGTGTCTGCTCAACTTTTGTGTGGTCTCCTCCACTTTCTTTCCTCCACCGGCGTTAGTATTGTTAACTCTGTAAATACTTACTCAACTGGAAATGGCACGAATCAACCAAAATCCATCTGGTTTTAGTTTGGAAAAAAATATATAATTTTCCTTGGATCGTTGTTTTCCATTCAATTATTTGTATTTTCAACAACTGCTCGTCAGAAAAATACCATAAAAGATAGGCCAAATCACAGGGTTCCCACTCTAAACCAAATGTCAAATTCCCTGACTTTCACTGACTAAAAAGATGAATTTCCATGACCTATAATGAACGGCAAAACAGGTGCAGCTTGTGCGATGATGCACAGGAATCCTACTCTCTGTATTACGCAAGGTTTCTCTACCGCGCGAGCGCACAACGTGGTTTGAAGCACAGTCAAGGCCGTAACCAGGGTTTGAAAATTAGTGAGGTCATGGGTGAGGTGTAAAGAATTACGCTATAATAACATCCACAAATGCAATATACACTCCATATAGCCTAAACTTTCAAATAGACAGACATGTAGATGTTTGTGAAAAGCAATACCAGTGTTTCTCACTGAATATTTTTGGTAAAGCTGTAGTGAGTGGACCTCTGTTCCTCGAGGGGGGTTCGGGAGCATGGTCCCCCGTAAGAAAATGTTGTGCTTTTTAATGTTAAATTCATCAATTTGGTGCACTCTGAGAGTTCAAAATAAAAAGCTCAAAGCCATATTCAGTGTGAAAATTAACACCTCCATTAGTGGATCTGGCGACACGGGATCTGGCACTCGCGCCCTCACAACGCTCTCTCAAAGCCCCGTTCACTGCGCAGCTAAATTAATTGCAAACCCTCATATGAGGTGGTTTAAACTTCTAATTAATCATTCAGAGAGCTTGACATTTTATTTTATGAAGGTAAAAAAATTACAAAGGTCCGGACCTCGGTGACCTCATAGCTACGGCCATGAGCACAGTCTGTCTCGCACACACACTCGCTCTAGACTCCGGGAGATTTTAACTAACGGTATAACTAGTCGATCACGAGTGGCTCAACAAGATCTATAGATAAACTCATCTTTCAGGCATTTGACCGACCGGGTCGACACTTCAGCGTGAGAAATCGGGGGTGTGAGTGTGTGAAACCATTCAAATGCGTGTGTCTCACGGCCAATGCGTGAGAGTTGGCAGCTCTGTGTTAACTAGGTGATTTCCAATTGAGCGGGAAAGGAATAAATATGGCGCTCAAAATAGCCTAAGCACAACAATACAGAAAGATGTGTGAAACAGTGCGATAAAATAAAATAAAAATCGGTATAGAAAAATTACATTTTGCTAAATGGAAACTAAAATTTAAAGCAACAAACTAAATTCCCTGATATTCCATGACTTGGACAAAAAATATATAAAATTCCCTGACTTTCAATGTCTGGAATAGACCTTTTAAAATTCCATGACATTCCAGAAACTCCATGACCCGTGGGAACCCTGAAATCAGTCTTTATGTGTGTTAAAATTAAGTTAACACGTTAGATCCAAAGAACTATATGAAACCCATCTCCACAAAAAAATTCATTAAGATTTCGTGAATATTGAAAAAGGTATGAGCATTTTTGTGAAAAAACAACTAGTTTTCGGTCACACTAATTCCTATTGTTTTAACCTTAGAAATGAGACCATAATAGGCGCTGATTACTGAACTATAAAATGTTGTAACTTTCTTCATACTTGACATATTTACATTTTTTTTTTGTTTAAAGGGGTACCCAGGTCTTTCCACATATGCTATCCTTTTGTCAATTTATTGAGTTTGATTTTTTTGTCCACATACCTAGCTACTGGGTTTAAACAAAGATAATGTGATACTTGTACTCATTTCTAAGCAACATTTAAGTGTCCAGCATTGAAATTTAAACGTGTTAACTGTTTTTTTTTTAAATTATTATTACAAAAATCACAGTTAAAACACAGTCTGTGACTATAGTAAACAACGGTGAATGTCTGTTTATAACTACACATATACTTACTATTATTACAACTACCCTTTACTATGGTTACTGTGGTAAAATCATGGCTAATAAATGCAAGTAGTTCACTTTAGAGAGAAAATCCCCAATCACACAAACAGTTAAACACACACCTCAGTCTCAGCGCGCCAGGCTTCCTCTTCTTCAGTGGTTTTACCGGCGCACTGAAGAGCGTCACAGCGACTCCTACAGGTTTCAGGAAGAAACGCTGGTCAGTAGATACTGTTCGTGTTTACAACAATTTTTCTAATGTCGTTTTCTCAATCAAAAATAAGCTTGAATTCCTGTGGCGCTGCTACGAACGGGAATCATGTTATGTTTTCTCTATTGTAAAAGTTAAATTGTTCAATTGATGACCACGATGTAAGTTATTTTTGTACTTGGATTTGTCATGTTCACTGTACCATAACTTTAATTAATTTACTGTGCTTGTCGTGTATTATTGCATTTCTGAGTCTGAATCAGTTCAGCTCTGTAATCTGTAACATGAACTGAGGTAAAAGATGTGGTACTGCCATGTTTTTAGTATTAGTGCTAAAAGCAGCTGTAGCTGAGATTTTAAACCACGAGAACAATAGGCCTATATCAAATAATTAAAACTATATCAGACATTAAGGGGTCTTTAGTTGTTTTATGGACTTTTATGGCAATGCTCTATTTTTCTCTGACTCTTATGACAGTTCACATTAAAGTTACATTAAAGACATTTGAAGTTTCATACAGTATTTCTGTAAATTCATGTTAAGTTTTATTTCATATATATTTATACATAGGCTATTTACTTGATTTGACTAATTACTTGGTGAGTTATTGTATTGCTTTTTACAGATCTGGTAAGTAAAATGACTTTTGTATTATCACTTTCCAGGAGCCTAATTGATTTATATTAGCTAAATCCACTGAAGAGAAAAGAAGACATTAAATCTGTGAAGATCTCAGCAGAGGAGGATTAAACAACTCCACAAACAGCATTACCAGCTTCACTTATTACTAACCAGACTGACTTTATTTCTGTCACACGTCTACAGAAGTTCTTATTGAGAATTAACATGTTAAATATGTTGATTTGTTGGAAATTATATTTGTCACCATTAATGTGGTTAGTGTTTGCTTTAGTTGGGCTGTTTTAAATGTTAGTTTTTTTTCTAATTGTTGAAACTATTATTGGCAAGAATGGCAAGAAAAATTATGATCACATAATCGTGGCTGCTTAATGGTATAAATGACATCATCATGTAGAAATCTGATTCACTGATCTTGTTATATGTGTTGTTTTATTAATCTCATATTCTCGTGTTTCTGTTTGTCTCTTTTCTTTTCTTCAGTGTTAGCATTTACTTCAGGTGATGGTGAAGTCTGGCACCCCATGCTGTTCACTTTTTTTTTGTACACATTTTTTTACAGTGTGGTTTAAAATGGAAATATTATGACGTGACTTTATTTTTTTTCAAAAATTGTTCGCAAAATGATGGTCAACGGTTCACATTTCGAGCATTTCCTGTAAATTAACAAATCAATTATTAAATAAATGAGTAAAATAAACAAGTATTTACATATGCACTTATATATATTTGGATGTGTCATTAGATGTATGACAGAAATAAAGTCACACTGGTAATACTAAGTGCAATAATGTGTAATGGCGCGAAGTCAGTAGTTCTTGTTTTTCTCTTTTTTCGTTCTTGTTGTTTCTCTTTCCTTCAATGATTCTTCTTATTAACATCAGGTGTCACCACTAATGGCCAATCATCACTTAATTAATCACTTAATTATCTCATTAACTTCAACACTGCTTCAGTGTTCATTTTAAACACCCTGTAGTTGGACCTATATGTACACCGAGAGTGTTCATTTAACACTGGGGATTTTCCTGTGCAGTATTTTTGAAAATCCTTCCATTCGCCTTTTGCTGAACGGGATCAAAAGACAATCTCCACAAGGCAATGATAAACGTCTCCCTTTTACTCTACCTTTGGTTAAACAAATCATATCAAAATTACGGGATGGGTGTTTTGGGCCGTACACCGATCAGTTGTCAGAAACAGTCATTCTCACAGCCTTTTTTGGTTTTCTAAGGGGTGGTGAAATTTCTTGACGCACTTGTTCACTTGACCCAAATCTCAATCTAACAATTTCTGATGTCTCAATTCATGAACACTATTTCACAGTATTTTTAAAACATTCCAAAACGGATAAAAATTGTAAAGGCGTTAATCGTGTACATCTCTTGTCCTCTGATTTCTGTCCTATATGAGGTACCGCCCCAGTGCTGATGCGCAGGAGCCGCTGTTCGGCAGGGAAAACAATGTCCAGAACCTGGTTTTCTTGTCACCTACGCCTGCTTTTCCAATTCTGTGGACTGTCCCGGACCGCTATACTGCTCATTCTCTGCGCAGCGGCACAGTAACGACAGCGGCATCCGCTCCGGTTTCAACCCTTAAAGCTATGGGGCGGTGGTCTTCTGCTGCACGAACGATACCTCCGTCCTGATGTTCGGGCTATTCTTGACCCCCAGAAAGCCATGAGCTCAAGTCTCTGATTTGTTTCGCTAATAAATACATTTGATCATATTTTGCTCGCGCTCTGCTCAGTATAACGCCCCTGAATGCGCTATCAGCTGTTTAATTTCATCTAGCTCGTTTTTCAGAGTTGGATTAGTCATCTCTTCACACAGTTTACACTGTAGACCGTCAAACAGTTCAAAGACAGATAATCTAGTTAAAAGCATGTTTTAGCTATTGTGGTCTTGATTAGCCTATAGTCATTTCAGTAATAAATCATTTTTACCATAATATAAATCGCTAAATTAGGGCGACACCGTTCGAGACACTCAATCTGTTTTGGGGGGAATAGCTCAGTCAAATAAATCATCCTCTGTATCCCAGAGGATTGGCAGGTGTGGTTTTGTTTGGGAGGATATTTTAGCTTTCGGTCCTAAACTGAGTGAGTGTTCCCTAATGCTGCTGTCCTCTGACTCTCTGCTATTTCACGGTGCTCATGAGGACTCCCTGAACAGAGCCATACCGCCAAATTTCAATTCAGGAACATCAACTGTTTGCATCTATTCAGTAAAATTCTTAAATTATTTTTCTGTGTGTTCTTGACTTAATGGACCTGACAGAAATATGTTTATATTAATATAAGGCCTTCTGTCACTCTAATGTATGTTTATATTAATATACGGCCTTCTGTCACTCTTAATGTATATGTTTATATTAATATACGGATGTGGTCTGTCTTCTGTGTGTGTTTCTCTGCTTGTCTTTCACACATATGTGTTTCACACACTTCTCAACACTTTCCGCCCTGTGAACAGTGATGGGTGGAACCGTTGTAGAGAATAAGGAAGCAGAAACGAGAGAAAGACTGACGGAGGATCTGTGCACTTCTGCTGATAGAGACTTACATCACATTCAAGGAACACGTTTGATCAGGTCTTGCTTTCACTGGATTGGGATCGGATCTGGGTTTGCTCTGGATATCTGAGACTGAAGTCAATCTGGAATGAAGGCTGCCATCTTCATCTTCATCTTCATCACTCTCTGCCTGATCTCAGGTCAGTTCTTTACTGCTCAGGCTGGGTCAAATAATATATAACATTACCCAGAGTGATGATGTATAATAACCCAGAGCAAATGATCTTGTGTTTGGCAGGTCAAGTGTGTTTCAGTGTGTTTGGATGCGCTGGAGGGAGTTTAATGTTCAAGTGCATGATCTCAGAAGAGAAGAAGACTGATGATCAACATGAAGGGAAGTATTTCTGCAGAGACAGGAGCTGTAAGATGGGCATCAGTGCTGATGTTCAGAGTCGATGGGTTTATAACGGGAGATTCGCTCTGTATGATGATGATAACAGCAGATCCTTCACAGTGTTTATCAGGAACATCAGCAGAGAGGATTATGGGGATTATACATGTGGAAACAGTCAGACATGGAGTCATGATGTTAAGTTAGTGGTGAACAGAAGAGGTATGTGTGATACTTTATAATTATTACAGCAATCATTTATTATAGTACTATTAAAGGTGCAGTACGGAAGATTTTGAGTAAAAATGAACAAAAATGACTTACTGGGCAAGTCTGTAAATCAATGTTCAAAACAGTTTCCATCCTAACAATGATTCGGTCAGTTTATTAAAAAATAATCCATATTTTGATCTGTCAGGTCGGATTATGCAGGGAAAATGTCTGTTTTATGTTGTTCATCTTTCCATGTTCATGTCACTTCTGTTAAAATAAAATATGTATGTAACTTACCTGTTCAAATGACATTTTCAGATGTACATTTTTCTGTCAGTATATCTTGACGTAGGATGACACTGCTTTGATCACAGGAAACTATAACATAAAAACAACCACAATCCACATTAAAAAATAAACACTGCAAGGAACATGACATTGTATGTTTCACACAGAGATGGCGATAGAGAGGCCAAAGTTTCCTAGTGCACCTTTAATAACACTAATACTGTTAGATTTCAGTGCGTCACAAGGTTTTGTTTAAATCATTTTCAGAGCCTCGTTGTGGGAGGAAGTCTATCCGGAACGGGTATCTCGGACAACAAAAGATCACTTTCCGCTGTGAATATGATGAGAAGTTTAAAACACACACCAAAGTTTTCTACAGACTGAACCAGGATCCTGTCCATGTTCTGAACAGCTCAGGATCATCAGGATCATCAGGATCATCAGGATCATCACAATCATCACGATCATCACAATCATCAGGATCATCAGGATCATCACAATCATCAGGATCATCACGATCATCAGGATCATCAGGATCATCAGGATCATCACGATCATCAGGATCATCAGGATCATCTGAGGAGAAGTTCATTCTGTCTGACAGTCATAAAGATCATTTTAATGTCACCATTAGAGATATTTCTGCAGTGGACGGTGGAGTTTATTTATGTGGAGTGGAGAGAGACGGATCAGATCATCGACCTTCAGAAACATCCATTACTCACATAACCTTCATTAAAGAGATTCTGCTGAATGTTTATGGTGAGTTTAGTTTCTTTAATGAAAATATCCTCACAGCTCTAAATAAAAAATGTATTTCCCTCCTGACTTTTAATGATGCAATAAATCAAGAAATAAATCTATTTTTGCAGGTCAGACGTCGGTCCAGGTTCAGGCCTACTCCAGTACATCAGTCTTCTTTATGTGTAAATTTCCACAAAAATTCAAAGGAAACAAGAAGTTCCTCCAGAAAGATTCATCACAGAAGATCTCCGTTAATGAACAGAGCCAATGGGTTCATCATGATAAAGTGCACACGTATGATGATCCCAGTGAAGGACGTTTGAAGGTGTTTATCAGTGATTTAACCGAGGCTGATGAAGCGACGTACAGATGTGGAGTGAATATCACTGATGTTGATCTGTTCACTGAGATTAAACTGACAGTAAATAAAGGTAAAGAGCTTCTGGAAGGACCTTCATTTTAGAGACTTAAAATAAGAAAATTATATTTAAATGTTACATATTTTTCATTGTTTTTGTGTGTAGTTGATCATTTTCCTGCATTAAGCAAAGCATCTGCTATTATTGGTGAAAGTGTGAAACTCACCTGCAATTTCCCAGAGAAACACGGCGAGATCTTCAAACACATCTGTAAAGAGAACGAGCAGAAGATCTGTGAAAGCATCCGTTCATCAGAGACACGCGTTGAGTTTTCTGCCAGTACAGCAGGAGCTTTTACAGTGAGCATCAGTAATGTGAGCGTGAGAGATGCTGGAGTTTACTGGTGTGGAGCCGAAACCAGACACACACATCTGACTTCTGTCTCTCTCACCAATCAACATCAGCTCACTGTAACCAGTACGTACAGCAACCACACATCAAATAACATACCCATATATTACAGCGTATAATACTTCTCCTTTTCTTTGACTATTAGGGCCTCTAGTGGTCGGACGTGAAGGAGGTTCATCTGAGATTAAATGCCCTTATGATGAAAAACATTCAACAGAAATAAAGTATCTTTGTAAAGGAAAGTGTTTCACTAAAGATGCTCAAAATATCATTCGATCCGATGAAGCCCATGTTAATAAACCAAATATTTCAGTAAAGAACGAGACTGAACTCCATCTCTTCACTGTGACCTTGAGTGAGCTGAGAGCAGAGGATGCTGGGATATACTGGTGTGCCGTGAAAGAAGCGTTTAACCTTCCCATTGAGCTCATGATCGTCCTGAAAGAAGGTGAGAGTGTTTTCTGGAGAACATCTCAGTGTTTTCTGTCATGATCCTCATATGTTTGTTCTGTCCAGCGCTCGTCACTGAAGCGTCTGTCGGAGGATCGGTGTCCATCCGCTGTAAGAGCGTCAGGAACCAAACGCTTTTCTGCAGAGGAGATCAGCCCAACATCTGTGTCCGAGACGGAGTTCGTGTTTCATACAATACGAGAACGAACGGCCGGTTCTCTCTGACTGACGAAACCTCCACTGGAGTCTTTACTGTGAACATCAGCAATCTGACAGAAGAGGATTCTGGGAAATACTGGTGTGCAGAGGAGACTTCTGGGTCATTCGTATTCACTGAAGTTCATCTGAATGTGATCGGAGGTAAAAGACTCTTTCAACACAATGGTAACCACAAAAACTCAGACATACCAGAAAACCTTTTAAATCCCAAAATAATAGAAAATGAAACACTTACAAATCTCCCCTCTATATTAATATTGGGCAAAACACATTAAATAACACCTTATTTTAATTTTAAGTTAAGTTTTTGAAGATCGTCTACTTGTGATCGGAGGTAAAAGATTAATTAAACTGATAATCACATTGTTTTGCTAAAAAAATATATAACTTCAATCATTTGTCATGATTATTAAATATCCAATAAAATCCAATAATTCCAAATTCTGTTAATGTTTCACGTCATATGGCCTCGTTTACACTGTCAGTGAAATGTGACGGGATTCTGATGTTTTGCTCATATGTGACACAGATCGGATGCGTTCTATGACCGTGTAAACAGGAAAGAAACGCATACATTTGGATATTTCACGATCGGTTTCAGGCCTCGTTCATATGTGGAAATAAATTCGATATAAATCAGATTTGTGCCAATGCGACTGTCATGTAAACGGGCAGATCGGATTTTCTGAGGCATTAGGCTACGTCTCCGCGGTTTAATGACGAGAAACCCCGACGCGCGTCTGCAAAGGGATGAAACGTCGTAGAAGAAGAATGTCAACACACGTTGACACAACATCAAAGGTTGGCTTGCTCATCCTAAAATTTCGCACTTCACAATAGCACATGCACAGGCTCCAATGATGGCACTTTTCGTCCTCCTCCGCCTCAAAATCATGGTGATGTTTGGCAAACTTTGCATATATCGCAGAGCTAGCATCAAGCATATTTCACGTTATCTGTGCAAGAGAATTTAACCCTTTAAGCATGTGATATAGGCTGTCGATCACAGTGTAGAGAGTATGTGTGCGAATCGTGGACAGATTGCAAAGATAACATAAAAGTAAGACATAAAATGTATCCTGTTTAAGAGAAAATGTTTGGGGATTTAAACTCTTGACATCTGGCAACTGCAAGCATGAAAGATTGTGAAGGCTTGTTACCAATGCAAGAACTGCATGTAAAATAAATAAATAAAGTTTTGAGGATAAATAACCAACGGCCCAATATTGCAACAATTATTTTTCGAGAAGCAGAAATCGTAATCACGATAAAACGATTTATCATATAGCTCTACTTTCTACAGATTAGTTTCTTACAGTGTGTTCATTTTTGTACATACTGTCTCTTTAAAGCATCATGCTGTGGGAAAGTCTGCAGATTCAGGGTCATTTTCACACCAGCTGAAAGCCACAGACAACAGGACATGACGCATCAGAAACCCGTTTGGTCAAGTAAAACTGGCTGCGGCTTTTGTGTTTTAGTTGTTTAGTTTAGTAGTTCTATCTACAGAAGTGTCTTACTGCGGACAGATCCGCCTGACTTTGTGTTGAAGCTTTTTTATTAGTCTGTGTGGAGCACAAAGGATATCTTTTTAATCGTTATGCACTGAAAAGCTTCGGTCTGGACAGGTCTTCTGACCGATGATATCAAGTATGTGTCCGTTGATTCGTCACACAGTATTATACTGCTTCACAAGACATAAAATAAGTCAGTATAAATAAGCTTTTTTTAAGCTTAACAGCCTCTTTTTATTCCCTGCTTTTCCTCTTTTGTAAGACATTATTGAAAGGAAAGTCTGGTAAGATCCAGCAGATCTGTTGCTCAGTTTGAGTTGATAGTGATCTGAAACGAGTGCTTGATGTACAGTGTGTGTATGAATGCTTGTACATGATGTCTTAGTCTCACCTTGAAAATCACTTTGTGTGTTTTCAGGCTCTTCTGTTTTCTGTTTGAGGGTTTGATCCTGCTGTAAACATGGTGAGACACACACACACACACAATACTGTACATTTAGTAAATCTGAGTTTGTCGTCCTCTGCTGTTCAGAAATACACATACATTTTAACCTTGCATTTTCTCTGCTCTTGTTCACATAGGAATCGTTTCATCATGTGGATCGACTCCAGTCCAGTTACCCACAATCCTCTCTGATGAGCTCCTGTACACGTCTGTCAGTCTCCAGAAGCATGAAGAGTCTCTCAGTGAAGCTTCAGTCTCTGTCAGCAACGAGCAGATTCAGTCGGTCATTTACCACATCATGCCAAATTAATATTATTATATGAAGAAACTCTGGGGATACTTTACACCACAACACTGATGCCAATACATGCTATCCCTTAAATGGTTAGTTCACCCAAAAATCATGTTGTTCCAACCCCGTAAGACTTTCGTTCATCTTTGAGACACAAATTAAGATGTTTTTATGAAATCTGAGAGCTTTCTCACTCCTTCATAGGCTTCTATGTAATTTCATTCTGCCGGCCCAGAAAGTTAGTAAAGACATCGTTAAAATAGTCCAAGTGACTACAGTGGCTCAACCTTAAGTTTATCAAGCGACATGAATACTTTTTGTGCGCAAAACAAAAATAACGACTTTATTCAACAATCTCTTCTCTTCCACGTCATTCTCCTACGCTGTTGACGTAGTGTAACAGCGCAGCGCTTCTGGGTTCTATGTCAGAATGCTGGCTCCCTATTGGCCAACGCTGGTCATGTGTGTGTGATGCGTATGATGCTGGCCAATAGGAAGCCGCCATTCTGACGTAGAACTCAGAAGCGCTGCACTGTTTACACTACGTCAACAGCGTAGGAGAATGACGTGGAAAAGATTGTTGAATAAAGTCGTTATTTTAGTATTATCATCGCTTCATAACGTTAAGGTTGAACTACTGTAGTCACATGGACTATTTTAACAATGTCTTTACCACCTTTCTGGGCCTTGAAAGTTGCAATGGTGTTGCTGTCAATGGAGGGACAGAAAGCTCTCAGATTTCATCAAAAATATCTTCATTTGTGTTCCGAAGATGAACGAAGATCTTACGGGTTTGGAACGACATGAGGGAGAGTAATTAATGACAGTATTTAAATTTTTAGGTGAACTAATCCTTTAAGCAATTTTTGAATATAAATTAGAATACAAATATAAAATACAAGTACAATTAATCTTTCTTATAGCAAAAAATTGGGTACACAGTAGTGCAGTTAGTTGGATTAACTCTCCTCTGAGTTTATTTGAGTCCACACTAAAGAGTGTTAAATTAACACTGAAGCAATGTTAAAGTTAATAAGATAATTAAACGATTAACCCTCATCAGTGCGAAAGAGACTCAAAATTCTCCATAGATTTTAGTCATACAGAGTGTTATACATCATTCAAAACTACTTTTATTTGTGTACACTCACAATAAAAACAAAATGTTGTGCTTTTGTGTAAAATAAAGTAAACAAAAAAACCTGCCATCTCTCAATGAAGTCCATTCTGATGCTCGTCAGAAAATGAACTGTAACTTAGCAAATACTTGTCACAAAATCACAAGACATTATGTCTAAAGAAACGCTGAAATGACAAGTCTTAAATGATGCACTCAAAAAAATGATATGTTGGCTTTACTTAACTTTTCTTTGTAAACAGGTTCCACCGGTTCCACATAACTATGTTTCGTTAAACAAACATAATATGTTCATGTAACTTCAACAACATGGAATTTGGTCATTTTAAGCGACCCAATTAAACTCTGAGCTAATGAGTTAATTAAGTGATTTATTGAGTGATGATTGCGCATTATTGAAGACACCTGATGTTAACAAGCAGAATCACTGAAGGAGAAAACCGGAATGTTTAAGTCACCATTATGGAGATAAGTGTGTGTTTTAGTTGGGCTCTTGACCATTAACTCATTAACTTTTGAGTTTGTTTGGCTGTTGTACGTGAGTTATAACAGCCAAATGAACAATGAACAAAGGTGATATGATGGTGTTGGTTGTGTTTTAACATAATCATTGTTTCACAATCATTTGACCTGAGTCACTGAACCTATATTAAACCCAATTTCTGAGTTAAGTTTACCTTACGGATTATAGCAGCACTGTCATTGTAGAGCATACTATTTTGAGCCTTTTTAATTAAATTCATATGATCAAATCAATACATAAAAAAGAAACTTCTTAAGAAATATTTTCAGTAGGCACACACAGACATCAAGAATCAGCCTGTGAATCTCAACAATGGTGACAATTATAAAGCATGTTGCAGTGCATTCTGGGTGCCACCAATCAAAACTCATTCATGGCTCCCATCATGCATTGCTACATGAATAAATAATGAGCTTATGATCTGTTTGTCACCATTGCTGAGATTCACAGGCTGATTCTTGATGTCTGTGTGTGCCTACACAAAATATTTTTTAGGAAGTTTCTTTTTTATTTATTGATTTGATCACTTAAATTTCATTGAAAAGGCTAAAAATAGTATGCTCTACAATGGCAGTGCTGCTATATTCCGTGAGGTAAACTTAGAAATTGGGTTTAATATAAGTTCAGTGATTCAGGGCAAATGATTGTGAAATAATGATTATGTTAAAACACAACCAACACCATCAGATCACCTTTGTTCATTGTTCATTGTTCATCCAGCTGTTATAACTCACGTACAGCAGCCAAACAAACTCTAAAGTTAATGAGTTAATGGTCAAGAGCCCAACTAAAACACACACTTATCTCCATAATGGTGACTTAAACATTCCGGTTTTCTCCTTCAGTGATTCTGCTTGTTAACATCAGGTGTCTTCAATAATGCTCAATCATCACTCAATTATTCACTTAATTAACTCATTAGCTCAGAGTTTAATTGGGTCGCTTAAAATGACCAAATTCCATGATGTTGAAGTTACATGAACATATTATGTTTGTTTAACGAAACATAGTTATGTGGAACCGGTGGAACCTGTTTACAAAAGAAAGTTAAGTAAAGCCAACATATCATTTTTTTGAGTGTGTAACTCAAATCGAAAACAAAATGTTCTCTGTTTATGTAATCTGCTTGAAAACTGAGATGTCAGTCTTTTGCGAGTCGCCTCATTATCCCACGGAGAGCGCGCACCGAATACAGGCAAACGTTGGGCTCTTGACCCTTGACTTCTAGTCATATTTTCTATGGCTGCTGTAACTGTGTTTGTAAAACTTGTGTGTTATGGCTGGAAAAGCTAAAAGGGAATTGTATCCAGATGCTGTTGGTTTGTTATAGATGATAACAACATAATCATCACCTAGTTTCAGTATGCAGTTGATGTGATGTGTTGTTCATTTTATATTCTTAATTATAATAGCCCAGTGATTGTACAGTATGAGATTTTACTGCCAAATTTACAAATGCGTTCACACTGTATGTCAGAACAGATAACACCATGTTCTGAACCTGACTAAAGAGTCTTCCCAAGATGCCTTGCCAGAGAAGATATCAGCTGTGATGTGGATGAGAACACGTGGCCAAATGTAGATGACCAGGCAGATTAAAAGATGGCTTTTTCTGTATGTATATTTTGTATTTTCACATACAGTAATACTGTAAATATTGCATATTTTTGTTATCTTGCATAGAGGCTTCAAAAGAAAGTGCAGTTTCTGTAATTCCATCTGATATTAATGTTTTTATGACATTGTGGTATGAGTAATATTGTAGTTTGAGGAGTTTATTAGGGCCCGAGCACCGATGGTGTGAGGACCCTCTTGGAATTGCTCTGTTTATTATTATTATTATTCTCCGAAATGAATCGCATTTTAGAGGGCCTAAACGTGCACGAAAACTCACGAAAATTTGCACACGCGTCAGAACTGGCGAACATTTACATCTGATATGAGTTTCAGAATTGGGCGGGGTAAAATGGCTCGATAGCGCCACCTATAATTTACAATGTGTGATTTTGAGCATGAAATTAACTGTTTTGCCAATTGTGTGTTTTAGGTGTGTTGGAGCGTTAAGAGTTTAGGAAAATTGTTAAAAGTATTGAAAAAAAATGTCACAGCAATCGTAAAAAACTGTACGTTCAGACATTAAGTAAAGTTAACTAAAATGTGTTTGTTGGATTTTACAGTGCATTGAAAAACTTTACAGACGCAAAATTAATACTCTTTTATATATCTGTCTAGCTATGGCTTAAAGTAGTAAAACTACTAAACTAAAACTAACTATTTCAAACTGAAAACCTTCAAACTTTCAAACCACTGCAAACTGAACTGAAACTGATGTGAAAGATTGACTCAGGGGAATGAAGCACTTTAGTCGAGTCCTCTGCTGCTCTGGAGGAAATCACACAATCATTCCTCTGATCATCTGTGGAAATACTGACACAACAGCACACATTTACAACAACTGCAAACATCAAGAAGTCAAAGAGGGGAAAAAGTCAGAATGGTGGTTGGAGCTTCAGGTGGGACAAATATCACCACTGCAACTGTTCAGGTAACAGAAAACACTGACGAGAGCTCAACAATTAAAGCTTTGCTCAATTTAACATAACGCCACACTACAGAAAGCAACAGTACTACCTTTACCTTTGGTTATTCTGGATTACTATTCTGATCTTGAAAATCATTTGTTTATTCTGAATTGGCCAATGGCTAAGATTGTGTGTGTTTTAATAAATAAACAATAGACTAAACCGTTCAATGAAAATGGGCGAGGAAGTCAGGGGTGCTAAAGATATCCATCTTTACTTACTCAAAAAATAAACACAAAATAAATCGTGTGGGCTTTCTGCCAAACACAGTCACACAACTGTCTCTGAATCAATCAGTCTATTTCCCTGTCGCAGGTCTGAGGACTGAGGACTTATACCAAAGAACGTATATTTACAAGAAGTGAAAGCCAATAGAACGTTCCATTGCAACACCAGCGCCCAGCAGCAGCGCTGTGCTTCCGCCATTTTGGGGTGAAAGCGACTCGGCAGTCATATATTATACATATATTTAGTCCAGTGCAGAGGTCATTTTTAGGTTGAAATAATTAGGTAAAAAGAAAAAGAAGTTGCTAACCAGGGGTGCGTTTCCCGAAAGCATCGTTAGCCAACTATGGTCGCAAGTTCCGTCGTTATCTGCATAGTTCAACGAGTCGGTGTTTCCCGAAACCATCGTTCCAACTAACAGTCGCAAACAGCATCACAAAGTTGTGTGGTTTGAACGACAGCTCTCGACCTGTGGTTAGAAGCATAGTTTCTATATTGCATGACATTTGGACGTAATAAATCCTTATCTTGAGCAAAATAAGCAAGCTGACATTCAGTACAACCTGTGCCTTTTATTTAGAATACATACAAATGTAATTTACGTATTTTAGTTTGTCAAAAGATTTAAAGTACCGTGTTTGAAGACTGCGCATGTGCGAACATGCTCTACTATGTAAGAACGAGCCAAATATTGAGTCTGGTAATAAAGCAAAATAACTGAGAAAAATGAGAAATAGTCCTCAGATGACATGTCTGTAATTTATATTAAAAATCTAGCGTTATTTCGACCTTAAACAGTTTAATTAAAAGAAGTTATTACTCCACCACGTGCGTGCCGTTCACTTTTCATAATCAACATGGGGAAAAAACAAATATGAAACTAAATGCGCTTATTTAATGGCTACAACACGTATACAGTAGGCCTAAAGACTCTCTATTTGTACAAAATTGCTGCGCATTCATTTAATTCTGAATTTTGCACGTTGAAATGCATTTTTTGTGCACAGTAAAACATATCTGCAACATTTATAAAGTTCACGGATAATTGTGCATGCATTTATTAATCATTATGATACTAAAATCAAAATAAAGTAGGTTAAAAAAATCAGATGAGCAGAATATAAACGCAACGTGTTTAATTAGCTTACACATTAAGCATTTTCCTCCCATAGAAAACCATTATAAGAACACTTGGCTTAATGCAGATTAGAATGTCCCAGCATATGTTGAAATAACGAGATATGTTCAAAAATAAGTTATCAATGAAATACATGAATTCAGCAAATAAATATAACTGTAGCCTACTAAAATGTAAATGTTGGACAACAAATATATAACAGCAATAGAATAGCTTTGCAGTAAACTTCTTATATCGTATATTAATGACCGTTAAAGCAAGACTATGTAAACAAAAACACTGTACAAAAGTGGCAATTATCGGAAAACGGACACATGTAATGCATCATGTTCTATAAGGTCATCGTGTTTGTAGCATGATCCAGGGGATTAAAACGTACAAAATATATTTCAGGCCTAGTGGATTTGGTAACTAATAATAGTAGTAAATGTGTAAAGTTGCATAAAATGGAAACACTCAATGCAAGAAAAAACTACCTAAAAAAACTGTTATCTGTGCTGTTGTCCATTAACTTCAGTTGGAATCTTCACTCCAAAATGGCGGCCGCGCTACCGAGGCGCCACCTAGTGGCTGTTACCAAAAAAGCATCAGAGTTTCACCTCTTGTGCTTCTATACTCTTTGCTTATACCCCGTCTCTCTGCCAAACACTGGACTTAGATATCATGCAATTGACTTCCTTAATCCCGTTGCTCTCCGCACTCGTTCCCTCGCTATAGGTAAATAGTTTGTGTGATTTTTTTAATGTATTTCTCTTTTATCTATAAACACTTTTCTCTCTGTTATGATTGTGAATTAATGATTATACTAAAATACAACCAACACCATCAGATCACCTTTGTTCATTATTCATCCAGCTGTTATAACTCACGTACAGCAGCTAAATAAACTCGAAAGTTAATGTGATAATGGTCAAGAGCCCAACTAAAACACACACTGATCTCCATAATGGTGACTTAAACTTTCCGGTTTTCTCCGTGACACTATGACACTACAGGTGAATGGGACTTTTTCTTCCCTTTATAGATATCCTCATAAATTTCTACCAGATTAATCTTCATATTAAGAGAAATACTTTTTGTATTACACTTTGTCTAAAAAATTTAATAAAATATGCAAATGAGACAATATCTCATTAAATATGCATTCATATAAACCCTTGAAGCTACATATTTTCTGAGGTGATCACAATTCACAATGACCATGGTTATAAGGTCATAGAAGAGTGTAAGCATTCTGATTTGATATAAAGAAAATGGCTAAAAAACAGTCAACCTATTACATACAACCAACATACAGGAATTCCCAGTTATTTATTAACCTAAACTTTAAAAGCTTACATTTCCTAGCTATTCTAAATATTGCTGTCATCACGTCATCAACTACAACATTTTTTTGGACTAAAGTTTACTTGGTAGTCATAGTGACCTGAGGTCATAGCACAGCACATGGCTGTCAAGCAAGATGACTTGAGATCAAGAAAAGTAAGGAAATCTACTCTTTATTCTTTGTGTTGGCGTGTACACTTACAGTACGTGTCTTTATCATTTGAGTTGTAATTTTGTGTATTTAAATAATTATAATGAATTTGTATCAGTTTTATATTTAATTTGGTGTGTATTGTATCTAGCTAACTACAGTTTGTTAACTAGAACTCTCACTTCATTATGACTTCAACCCGAGCACTACAACTAAAATAGTAAAGATGGTGCTAGACATAGAGGAATATCTCCTGAAGGTATGCAGTCCTCTACGAGACCAGGTAACGCTTAAGAATGTTCTCACTGGAGAAATTGTGACCAACATAAATGTAGACAAGTTGTTGTGCTGTATCACAGAGGGCAGTGCTGCTTGTGCTAAATGTATTAAGTCGATATCGATACACTCAAAAATGAGTAAAGTCAAGTTTACTTCGCCAAAGACCACCTTGAATTTGGCTTCCAAAGCAGACATCAAAGTTGAGACAATCAAAGCTCTCATTTTTATTGAGTATGGGTGTCACCGGGGGTTCACAGTTGAGGAGCTACTCCAGCATGAGATCACCAACTCTGCGTTCTTCTTGGTTGACAAAGATGGTTACATGAGGAAGAGTGCCAACTTGGGACTGAGCTGCTGAAGTTGTGTCCACAAATAGATTAAAAAAAATAGCAAAATATCAACCAAACTTGCAGCTCTGAACACTCCGCAAACCAGACAACTCTTCTCTGATTCTCAATTTCAACTGTCCACAGCTAACAGAGAGTGCAATATAAATGGCGGAAACATTCTTGTACCCAGGGGGCAAAACACCTGTTTTTTAGGAAATCAGACATGGGCTGCTGTAAAAGGTTGTCATATAATAATGAAGTCTATGATGTCTGAGGATCACAACGTGGGTGGACAACCCGGTCAACAAGCTGCTGGTAAACTTGTAATTAGGGTCAAAACAATGATGCCTCGTTGCAGATAGTGCCTATTTTGCATATTTTATTTTTAAGACAAAGTGTAATACAAAAAGTATTTCTCTTAATATGAAGATTAAACTGGTAGAAATGTATGAGAATATTTATAAAGATAAAAAAAAGTCCCATTCACTTGTAGTGTGATATTAGTGTCACCTATTGTGGTAATTTTCAAGACTTTCGTCCCGGTTAGAGATTTTGGCACACATCCCACGTTGTTCAATGGGGTCATATTAGTCTATAACAGTTGAGATATTCTCCGCTAAATGAAGTGCATATAAATCTTACCCAGGACCTAGACTATGAGAAGTCATCTCGTTTTTACAATCACCAAAGATTGTCTGACTCAGATCGTTCTCTCTCATCATACATCAGCAAAGATGGAGCCTCAACAAATATTTCACGGTGCTCATGAGGACTCCCTGAACAGAGCCATACCGCCAAATTTCAATTCAGGAACATCAACTGTTTGCATCTATTCAGTAAAATTCTTAAATTATTTTTCTGTGTGTTCTTGACTTAATGGACCTGACAGAAATATGTTTATATTAATATAAGGCCTTCTGTCACTCTAATGTATATGTTTATATTAATATACGGATGTGGTCTGTCTTCTGTGTGTGTTTCTCTGCTTGTCTTTCACACATATGTTTCACACACTTCTCAACACTTTCCGCCCTGTGAACAGTGATGGGTGTGTAACCCTTTTCACCATAGGCTCGTAATGAGGCCGGTACATTATACAGCAACATATAACATATTAAACCCTCTCAACCCTAATGATTGGTAAAATGGTGAAAGAGACATCCCATTGTATTATAAACCTGTCTAGGAACACTATGATTCTCACTCTCTCTTTACAACATTGAGTGACTGAAATAAAATAATCTCGTTTTAAACCCAGCAAATATTATCACAAATAATATTTATCTACACAGATGCAAAGCTTGTAATGAAACAAACAACAAGAACGCAATGGCTCAGTTTCCTTCTTCTGTATTATGCACAAATCACATAATTGAACAACAAATATAAAAATAAACAGAAAACAATATGAAGAAACCCAAGTAATAAAGTCAATAGTCTATAATAACCTGAGTGCACTCTTTTAGTTTTGTTCTTTTAGCAGGCCTGCATTAGTTCGTTGGCGCGCTTAATGTTGGAGCTCATAAAGTGAAAAAAACAATACCTCCTCGAGTAAAGTGAAAGACACAGATCCTACCGCGTACTCTGTAACTTTCTCTCTCGTCAAGCGACACCGTTTGCCGCGGCACAGCGAGGGTTAAACAGCGTAGTCCGTCCAGCACTCACAACCAAGCGGCCTCCAATGAAGGAAAACAACTGCATCAGCCAGCGAAAACTCTTCCCGTTGTAGTCTCCTCTCATTCAGCAATCGAACGACGTGTCTGCGGTCCTTCCCACGACGATGTCACAATACTGCAAAACCACGAGCTAACTTAGCCAGAGAGGCTAACAGATCTAAGCTCGCTCCACAGTAAAAAACCACACATCTCCCGTAGTAGTTCACAATTTCACAGTCTCACAAACCCCTCCACCGAGAGCGTGATGTTCGATAAAATAAATAATAGTCCAACTTAAAGCATTAAGTGCACAAACTCTAGGCTATGTCAGTAGCGGACTATTCCTCGTGCTCAGTTTTTTTTTGTTTCTTCCGGGGTTTTTTCTCTTCCGTTTTTCTTTTCTCGCGTGATTACGTATACATTAAACAGGGTTCTTTATTAGTCACTAAATCTTGAACATTAACAAATAGATTAGTAAGCTTTTCATGTACTGAACATCTTTGAAACATTTTAAAGAAAACACAACTTAATTATTAAATTACCATACACATCTGAACAGCACAAGGTAATTAAATGATAACTCATACCTTATTGTAAATGATTGCATATAAAGTAAGCACTTTATCAAACCAAACAAAATACAATAACTTGCATATTTCAAAAATAAAGCAAAATAAGCGACTGATATTTATCAGGTCATTACACTCTCCCCTCACCAATATAAGACATGCCCTCATGACTTGGTGCTAATGAAATGTAAACACAACAACTTATTAGTGGGTATAACCTTAGGTGACATACTCTTAGGAGATCACAGGGGCACCTATCCACTTATAAAGGCAAGAGACATATCTCACAATAGGAGCTTCTATGACACTTGGATGTCCTAGTGTGTCATATGTTAATATGGATGGAGCTCTTCTGACTCTCTGAGTTCTTCTGGTCTGAGTCTCAGTCTTTGTACCATCTTGTAACATTTGAGTCTCCCCATTGACAGCTTCATTTCTTAGAGTCTTTTCTCTCATTTCACTTGTCTCATGTATCTCTGTTCCTCTTGTCATCTCAGCAGACTCTGGTTGATATCCTCCTTTGTCCGTTCCTGTTTCCTCTGTAACATTTTCCATTCCTTCTGACTCTGTCACCTCTGGTTGCTCAGTCACTTCATCCCATACAATATCCAGATCCAAGCTAAATGGTTCTGACATTTCTTCTCCCACTCCAGTCCTGGTAGCTCGGACAGATAAGTCATAGCACATCTCACTTTCCTCATCCTCAGAATCTGTGTACTCTTTTCCGTGACAATCTGTTTTTTCTTCTCCTTTGTTCTCTGATGTCTCTGGTGAAACCTTGCTTCTCTCTGACACATGTTTGCGAAGTTTATGAAGTCTCTTTCGTAGGACTCTCATACCAGGCCCTGTAGGTCCCTGTAGGTCAACATCAGGTGTCGGATCCAGGCATGCATTTTGTCCAAGAGGCAGGATGTGATTTCGGTGGAGAATTTTGATAGGTCCATTTCCATCTTCTGGTTTCAACCGAAACACTGGTAAATTTGGCATCTGACTGTCCACCACATAAGGATTTGAAGCCCAGCGGTCCGCTAACTTATGCTTCCCCTGCAACCCTAAATTCCTTATCAAGACTCTGTCTCCAGGCAACAGCTGTGAACACCGAATCTTCTGGTCATACCTCCGTTTGTTACCTTCGTTCTGCTTGGCAGCAATGGACTCTGCAAGTTCATATGCAGCTTTCAACTCCTTCCTCATCTCAGTCACATACTTGAGGTAAGTTTCCTGCCGTGTATCATCGCTGGACGTCCCAAAACACAAATCCACTGGGAGCCTCGCCTCACGCCCGAACATAAGGTAATATGGAGAAAACCCCGTGGCCTCATTTGAAGTGCAGTTGTAGGCATGAACAAGGTGACTAATGTGCTGACTCCATTTTCTCTTACTGCTTGGCTCCAGAGTCCCGAGCATGTTTAACAAGGTCCTATTAAACCTCTCAGGCTGGGGATCTCCTTGAGGATGGTAGGGAGTAGTCCTTGATTTCTCAATCCCAAGTGTGCCAAGTACCTCATGTACAAGCCGACTCTCAAAATCTCTCCCTTGATCGCTGTGCATCCTTTTTGGCAATCCGTAATGAACAAAGTACTTCTCTATCAACACCTTCGCCACCGTAGAGGCTTTCTGGTCTCTCGTTGGAAAAGCTTGGGCGTATCGTGTGTAGTGATCAGTGATAACCAGGACATTTTCTGTATTGCTTGAATCGGGCTCAATAGACAAAAAGTCCATACAAACAAGGTCCAGTGGTCCATCACTTTGCAAATGAGAAAGTGGAGCAGCTTTCTTTGGTAGCGTCTTTCTCTTTATGCACCGGATACAGGACTTGCAGTATCCTTCCACATCTGACTTCATCCGTGGCCAGTAGAATCTATCTTTAATTAGGCCATATGTTTTGTCAAGGCCTAAATGACCACAGTCATCATGCAGAGATGTCGTTACCATCTTCCTATACTTCTCTGGCAAGACTAGCTGAGAGCGAGGAGGTTTGTCAGGAGGACTTGTGACTCGATACATGACTCCTTTCCGTATCTTTAACCGATCCCACTCTCTCAACAACAGAGGGCAGGTTGGATGCTTTGTCTTGTCAACTCGTGTCAAATCTCCTTTGTTGAGAGCTGACCATATCTCGCCAATGACAGGACATCCTTGCTGAGCATGTGACAGCTCAGTAGAACTCAAAATGGGCATCCCCTTAACACTCAAGGTAGACATATTACAGTAGGCTTGTGGAACAGCATGTGAAGAGGGTCCCAATTGGTCAATTGCCCTACCAGGACACTGATTTCTACGTTTATCCACTTCAGCTGTCTGGCACATGGCTCTCACACCAGCTGCAGATATGTCTTTCCACTCCGGTACTTGAGTGAGTGTGGGGTGTGGCCGACGAGAAAGTGCATCTGCGTCAATGTTTTGAACCCCTGATCTGTACTTGAGGCTGAAGTCATATGTAGACAATGCAGCAAGCCAGCGGTGACCTGTGGCATCTAACTTGGCCGACGTCAACACATAGGTCAACGGGTTGTTGTCTGTCCTCACTTCAAACTTCGTCCCATACAGGTAATCATGCAGTTTGTCCACTACTGCCCACTTCAAAGCCAAAAACTCCAATTTATGAGCAGGGTAGTGTCGCTCAGATGGGGTTAGGCCTCTACTGACAAAAGCAACGGGTCTTAACCCTTCACCTTGATCCTGGTATAACACGCCACCTAGCCCTTCTTGGCTGGCATCAACATGTAACACATAGGGAAGCTGTGGGTTTGCAAAAACTAACACCGGAGCTCGAGTAAGCCTCTGCTTCAGCTCTATAAAGGCTGCTTCACACTTGTCATCCCATCTACAACCAAAAGGCTCTGAGGGGTTCAGGTAGAGGTTATCCCGTTTTCTCTTGGCTCCCTTGGCAGCTGGTGGGTAGCCAGACAACAGTTGGTTCAACGGATAGGCAACTTTGGAATAATCTTTCACGAAGCGTCTATAGTACCCACAGAAGCCAAGAAATGATCGCAAAGCAGTCACAGTGTTTGGTCTGGGCCATGTGGTTACTGCTTCAGTCTTCTCTGGATCGGTAGACACTCCGTCTTGAGATATAATGTGCCCCACGTAAATCACTGATGGCTGACAAAACTGGCATTTATCCAGCGACAGCTTGAGACCCTCATCCTTCAAGCGGTCCAGCACCTTTAACAACCTTGCCTCATGCTCTTCGAGTGTGGCTCCAAACACGATGAGATCATCGAGATAGACCAAGACTTCAAGCAAGTTCATATCCCCAACAGTTTGTTCCATGATCCGCTGAAAGGTTGCTGGAGCTCCTGACACTCCTTGTGGCATCCTTTCAAATTGGTAGAAACCCAGTGGGCAGATGAAGGCTGTCTTCTCTTTATCGGAGTCACTCATAGGCACCTGATAATATCCACTCCGGAGGTCTAACACACTAAACCACTTGCTTCCGTTGAGACAGGCCAGTGCGTCTTCAATCCTTGGTACTGTGTACTGATCTGGAACAGTGCGTCGATTTAGGGTCCTGAAGTCCACACACATCCTTATTTTGCCAGTCTTCTTTCTCACCACCACTATAGGTGAGGCATAAGGACTTCTTGACTCTGTGATGATCCCAGCATCTTTAAGCTGTGACAGATGTTGTCTCAATGCCTCTAGATCAGCAGGCGCCAGTCGGCGAGACCTCTCTCGAAAAGGTTTGTCCTCTGTGGTTTTGATAGCATGATGTGCACTTTTACAGCAACCAACATCAAACTCATGGGTAGAGAAAACCTCATGTCGTTCCATCATTTTACCCACCAATCTCTCCTTCCACTCCTCAGGGACTGGTGACTCTCCGAAGTTAAAGGAAGATGGGGTCAATTTTCCTGCTGACTCAGTATTGGGCTTTTGGCTTACAGAAGACGAGGACACCACATCTACTGGAAACAGGTGAGCAACAGGCATTCCTCGGGTCAATGTAATTTCTTTTTTCGATACATTTCTAACCAGCACAGTGATTTTCTTTGACATTACAACAGTGGGTACCTGCAACTCTGGTCTGACCAAAAACTCTCCTGAAAACCTTGGATCATCGCCGGGTTCTTCAGGTGAGTCCACCAGAATGGCTTGAGCACGTGGAATCCCTCGAAACTTTGGCACACCTGTCACTCGAGCTACCCCTCCAGGGCGCACAGTGATGGGTTTACTTTGTGTGAACCACACAGTTCCTCTCTTGTGGTTGTCATCGTCATCAGGTAGGCATTCTAACAGCTGTTCAAAAGCCCTTTTGAAAGCGGGATGAATGTGCATGCTACTGACGAAATTCTCTCCTATTCTCTCTTTACAGCTCTTCAGTAGTCGTCTCACTGTGGGTGTATTTGTGCCAACAAGTATGAACGCGTCGCCTCTCACAACTGGGTCAGGACACACCAACACAAGGGCCTCAATAGTCTCAGTAACTCCAATGTCAGCTTCCAAAAACTCCAGCTTAAGTGACAAATAGCCATCATATGGGTAATCAGCAGGGCTGAGGCCCCATATCTGCAAGGCACTGATAGGTGTCAATGGCAGGTGTGTCAAGTATCTGTCGTAGAAGGATCTGTACAGCAGAGTCACTTGAGAACCAGTATCAAGTATGGCTTTAGCATAAATGCCTTCAATCTGCACTGGTACAGCAGAGCTTGGCCCCACTAAGCCCTCAGGTATAGTGTCTTCCACTTTCTCGTCTGGTTTAATGCACTTGGTGGAACGTGTTTTCACCACCGGGAAGCCAGGCCGTTCCTTTACTGGTTCCCGCGGTAGTTTCCCGACTTCTTTGTCAGTTTGATGAGGCGCTTGTTGACTCTCTTGAGATTTTCTTCACCATCACATTCCCTTTTGAAATGTCCATCCTCCCCACATCTATAGCAAAATATCCCTGGTCTATCCTCCTCAGCGCCAGCTCTTTGCAGGGTTTCACTCCTCCTGTGTCTAGCCTTGCCAGGGATTTCAAATTGTGGACCTTGGGGATCTGGCGGGGATGTTACTGTAGCAGCTTTAAGGCTAATCATTTCTGCTTTCATAACAGTAATGTCTCTTCTGAGTTGTTCCACTTCAGGATCTACTTTAGGTTCTGGAGTGGACCTGGAGACAGGAGTAACAGTCATTGACGTCACTGGGCTTTTGACATCATTCCTACTTTGAAGCATGTCCTCTTCCTCTCTGACCTCTTTCAATAAGTCACTGAAGGTAGGTGGTTCACGCAGCTTATGTGTCATGCGAATGCGAAGGGCAATCATGTCTTGTGGCAAGGCACCTCTCACAACCTGCTCGATGCGAAGTCGATTCATTTCCAACAGCTGCACCCCTCCTTTCCTGAACACACAGTGTAACAGTTTATCTAGCCTCATCAAATAGGCGGACAGCTTCTCACCTTCACATTGAAGTGTGTGTCGGAATCTAATAAGAAGATCGGATGGACTCTCAGTTGTTCCAAAAGCTGTCTCCAGAGCTTGCATGTAGTCATATGAAGTAGCAGAAGGGTTCTGTGCTCGTAGAAACCTCACTATGTCAGCAGCTGGACCTTTAAGACTTTCCACTACCCTCTGTTTTTTCACATTGTCACTGCATTGCCATTCCTCCAATAAATGCATAGTCTGCTCTGCCCAAGCGTCATACTCTTCTTCCCCACTGGGGGTGGGCCTCACACCAGAAAACATGCGGAGCTTCCTGTAACTTTGAGTATCAGCAGGTGCAGTGTTACATTTGTCCACCAGGGAACTTATGGCATTGATCAAAGCAGTGTTCATGTCAAGAGGCGAAGGTTTAAGCAAGCTTTTAACATCAGTAATAGTCTTTCCTTCATGCTTCAAGAAGGACAACAGCTTGGCTTCAAAACCTCTCTCTTCCACGAGAACAGGGAGCACATGAACAGGCCAAGGACCAGCTTTTCCAGGGAGCCCAACACAGTCAGGTATAGTCTGCTTCGTAAGATCAGTGGATGTCTGAATGAGCACAAACTGGGTTTTGGAAGCTACATCTAGACAGCGATCCACTATTTTAGCAATTCCAAAAGCTTTAACAAGACTCAAAGCTTGAAGCAGAACATCATCTGTGACATTGGCATCAAAACCACTTAACACGACTGCATTCTCACTAGCTATTTGCTTCCTTGTACACCAAGCTTCAATCTCATCAACATCCATTTTATGCTTAGAATCAATAGTGAGAAAGAGAAAAAAAAGTAAATTCAACTGTTAGCAGTACAGAACACTCAAATATGAGATTACAATAGCAGTTTGAAATCTGCGCACAACATCCGCGGACGAGCCCCCAAAAATGTAACCCTTTTCACCATAGGCTCGTAATGAGGCCGGTACATTATACAGCAACATATAACATATTAAACCCTCTCAACCCTAATGATTGGTAAAATGGTGAAAGAGACATCCCATTGTATTATAAACCTGTCTAGGAACACTATGATTCTCACTCTCTCTTTACAACATTGAGTGACTGAAATAAAATAATCTCGTTTTAAACCCAGCAAATATTATCACAAATAATATTTATCTACACAGATGCAAAGCTTGTAATGAAACAAACAACAAGAACGCAATGGCTCAGTTTCCTTCTTCTGTATTATGCACAAATCACATAATTGAACAACAAATATAAAAATAAACAGAAAACAATATGAAGAAACCCAAGTAATAAAGTCAATAGTCTATAATAACCTGAGTGCACTCTTTTAGTTTTGTTCTTTTAGCAGGCCTGCATTAGTTCGTTGGCGCGCTTAATGTTGGAGCTCATAAAGTGAAAAAAACAATACCTCCTCGAGTAAAGTGAAAGACACAGATCCTACCGCGTACTCTGTAACTTTCTCTCTCGTCAAGCGACACCGTTTGCCGCGGCACAGCGAGGGTTAAACAGCGTAGTCCGTCCAGCACTCACAACCAAGCGGCCTCCAATGAAGGAAAACAACTGCATCAGCCAGCGAAAACTCTTCCCGTTGTAGTCTCCTCTCATTCAGCAATCGAACGACGTGTCTGCGGTCCTTCCCACGACGATGTCACAATACTGCAAAACCACGAGCTAACTTAGCCAGAGAGGCTAACAGATCTAAGCTCGCTCCACAGTAAAAAACCACACATCTCCCGTAGTAGTTCACAATTTCACAGTCTCACAAACCCCTCCACCGAGAGCGTGATGTTCGATAAAATAAATAATAGTCCAACTTAAAGCATTAAGTGCACAAACTCTAGGCTATGTCAGTAGCGGACTATTCCTCGTGCTCAGTTTTTTTTTGTTTCTTCCGGGGTTTTTTCTCTTCCGTTTTTCTTTTCTCGCGTGATTACGTATACATTAAACAGGGTTCTTTATTAGTCACTAAATCTTGAACATTAACAAATAGATTAGTAAGCTTTTCATGTACTGAACATCTTTGAAACATTTTAAAGAAAACACAACTTAATTATTAAATTACCATACACATCTGAACAGCACAAGGTAATTAAATGATAACTCATACCTTATTGTAAATGATTGCATATAAAGTAAGCACTTTATCAAACCAAACAAAATACAATAACTTGCATATTTCAAAAATAAAGCAAAATAAGCGACTGATATTTATCAGGTCATTACAGGTGGAACCGTTGTAGAGAATAAGGAAGCAGAAACGAGAGAAAGACTGACGGAGGATCTGTGCACTTCTACTGATAGAGACTTACATCACATTCAAGGAACACGTTTGATCAGGTCTTGCTTTCACTGGATTGGGATCGGATCTGGGTTTGCTCTGGATATCTGAGACTGAAGTCAATCTGGAATGAAGGCTGCCATCTTCATCTTCATCTTCATCACTCTCTGCCTGATCTCAGGTCAGTTCTTTACTGCTCAGGCTGGGTCAAATAATATAAAACATTACCCAGAGTGATGATGTATAATAACCCAGAGCAAATAACTTGTGTTTGGCAGGTCAAGTGTGTTTCAGTGTGTTTGGATGCGCTGGAGGGAGTTTAATGTTCAAGTGCATGAAGACTGATGATCAACATAAAGGGAACTATTTCTGCAGAGACAGGAGCTGTAAGATGGGCATCAGTGCTGATGTTCAGAGTCGATGGGTTTATAACGGGACATTCGCTCTGTATGATGATGAAAACAGCAGATCCTTCACAGTGTTTATCAGGAACATCAGCAGAGAGGATGACTGGGAATATAGATGTGGAAACAGTCAGACATGGAGTCGTGATGTTTCATTAGTGGTGAACAGAAGTGGTATGTGTGATACTTTATAACTTATTACAGCAATTATTTATTATAGTACTATTAAAGGTGCAGTACGGAAGATTTTGAGTAAAAATGAACAAAAATGACTTACTGGGCAAGTCTGTAAATCAATGTTCAAAACAGTTTCTGTGCCTAACAATGATTCGTCAGTTTATAAAAAATAATCCATATTTCGAGCTGTCAGGTCAGATTATGCAGGGAAAATGTCTGTTTTATGTTGTTCATCTTTCCATGTTCATGTCACTTCTGTTAAAATAAAATATGTTTGTAACTTACCTGTTCAAATGACATTTTCAGATGTACGTTTTTCTGTCAGTATATCTTGACGTAGGATGACACTGCTTTGATCACAGGAAACTATAACATAAAAACAACCACAATCCACATTAAAAAATAAACACTGCAAGGAACATGACATTGTATGTTTCACACAGAGATGGCGATAGAGAGGCCAAAGTTTCCTAGTGCACCTTTAATAACACTAATACTGTTAGATTTCAGTGCGTCACAAGGTTTTGTTTAAATCATTTTCAGACTCTTCTTGTGGGAAGAAGTCTATCTGGGACGGGTATCTCGGACAAAAGAAGATCACTTTCCGCTGTGAATATGATGAGAAGTTTAAAACACACACCAAAGTTTTCTACAGACTGAACGCGGATCCTGTCCATGTTCTGAACAGCTCAGGATCATCAGGATCATCAGGATCATCAGGATCATCAGGATCATCTGAGGAGAAGTTCATTCTGTCTGACAGTCATAAAGATCATTTTAATGTCACCATTAGAGATATTTCTGCAGCGGACGGTGGAGTTTATTTATGTGGAGTGGAGAGATACGGATCAGATCATCGACCTTCAGAAACATCCATTACTCACATAACCTTCATTAAAGAGATTCAGCTGAAGGTTTATGGTGAGTTTAGTTTCTTTAATGAAAATATCCTCACAGCTCTAAATAAAAAATGTAAATCCTTCCTGACTTTTAATGATGCAATGAATCAATATATAAATCTCATTTTGCCGTTCTCATGCTAACTATTGTAGATAACTAATGTTAACTAATGAACCTTATTGTAAAGTGTTACCCATAAATCAAATAACATACCCATATATTACAGCGTATAATACTTCTCCTTTTCTTTGACTATTAGGGCCTCTAGTGATCGGACGTGAAGGAGGTTCATCTGAGATTAAATGCCCGTATGATGAAAAACATTCAACAGAAATAAAGTATATTTGTAAAGGAAAGTGTTTCACTAAAGATGCTCAAAATATCATTCGATCCGATGAAGCCCATGTTAGTAAACCAAATGTTTCAGTAAAGGACGAGACTGAACTCCATCTCTTCACTGTGACCTTGAGTGAGCTGAGAGCAGAGGATGCTGGGATATACTGGTGTGCCGTGAAAGAAGCATTTAACCTTCCCATTGAGCTCATGATCGTCCTGAAAGAAGGTGAGAGTGTTTTCTGGAGAACATCTCAGTGTTTTCTGTCATGATCCTCATGTTTGTTCTCTCCAGCACTCGTCACTGAAGCGTCTGTCGGAGGATCGGTGTCCATCCGCTGTAAGAGCGTCAGGAATCAAACACTTTTCTGCAGAGGAGATCAGCCCAACATCTGTGTCCGAGACGGAGTTCGTGTTTCATCCAATACGAGAACGAACGGGCGATTCTCTCTGACTGACGAAACCTCCGCTGGAGTCTTTACTGTGAACATCAGCAATCTGACAGAAGAGGATTCTGGGAAATACTGGTGCGCAGAGGAGACTTCTGGGTCGCTCGTATTCACTGAAGTTCATCTGAATGTGATCGGAGGTAAAAGACTCTTTCAACACAATGGTAACCACAAAAACTCAGACATACCAGAAAACCTTTTAAATACCAAAATAATAGAAAATGAAACAAAACAAAACACATTAAATAACACCTTATTTTAATTTTAAGTTAAGTTTTTGAAGATCGTCTACTTGTGATCGGAGGTAAAATATTAATTAAACTGATAATCACATTGTTTTGCTAAAAAAATATATAACTTCAATCATTTGTCATGATTATTAAATATCCAATAAAATTCAATAATTCCAAATTCTGTTAATGTTTCACGTCATATGGCCTCGTTTACACTGTCAGTGAAATGTGACGGGATTCTGATGTTTTGCTCAGATCGGATGCGTTCTATGCCCGTGTAAACAGGAAAGAAACGCATACATTTGGATATTTCACGATCGGTTTCAGGCCTCGTTCATATGTGGAAATAAATTCGATATAAATCAGATTTGTGCCAATGCGACTGTCATGTAAACGGGCAGATCGGATTTTCTGAGGCATTAGGCTACGTCTCCGCGGTTTAATGACGAGAAACCCCGACGCGCGTCTGCAAAGGGACGAAACGTCGTAGAAGAAGAATGTCAACACACGTTGACACAACATCAAAGGTTGGCTTGCTCATCCTAAAATTTCGGACTTCACAATAGCACATGCGCAGGCTGCAATGATGGCACTTTTCGTCCTCCTCCACCTCAAAATCATGGTGATGTTTGGCAAACTTTGCATATATCGCAGAGCTAGCATCAAGCATATTTCACGTTATCTGTGCAAGAGAATTTAACCCTTTAAGCATGTGATATAGGCTGTCGATCACAGTGTAGAGAGTATGTGTGCGAATCGTGGACAGATTGCAAAGATAACATAAAAGTAAGACATAAAATGTATCCTGTTTAAGAGAAAATGTTTGGGGATTTAAACTCTTGACATCTGGCAACTGCAAGCATGAAAGATTGTGAAGGCTTGTTACCAATGCAAGAACTGAATGTAAAATAAATAAAGTTTTGAGGATAAATAACCAACGGCCCAATATTGCAACAATTATTTTTCGAGAAGCAGAAATCGTAATCACGATAAAACGATTTATCATGTAGCTCTACTTTCTACAGATTAGTTTCTTACAGTGTGTTCATTTTTGTACATACTGTCTCTTTAAAGCATCATGCTGTGGGAAAGTCTGC